>CM041739.1:27157195-27531769 GCA_023373845.1 Nibea coibor
AATCACCAAATATTTTTATGAAAATATATTCTAGGCCAGACTGCCATTATATATTAGAGGTTTGGTGAAGATTGGAGTATTTTCCGCAAAGTTATAGCATGTCGAAATTTCACAACACGCCTCTGACACAGTAAATCCGAAACTCACGATTTTGATAACCCTAACCCTAACCCATTTTTATACGTCCATGTGGGAGACCCCCAAAATACGTAATTTTACGCCCGACTTTCGTGAGTTTTCGAGTACATATAGGCCGTCGAAAATGAAATTTACTTTGGGGAAGAAAATGACCAATCGAAAAACAATAGGGCCCTGCATACTGTGCGTGGTCGGGCCCTAAAAACATGTCACAACAGCAAAAACAAAAGAGCTCTTATTACCACTGATGTTGATGATACTGTGCAAGACTGAAAATTATTGTTGCTAAAGTCAGATTAATAACACATTAGATCCTAGATCAGATTAAGATGAAATTATTTCAAATTGCTTCTAAGTTGCATTGCAAGTCAATAATATTTACCTTTCCATTGTGCCACCTCTGCCCTGCTGTCACGGTTGACCAGCACATGGGGCTCAATCCACAGCAGACAAAAGGCTGGATCCAAGGCAGCTGCTTTCAGTTAGACTGTGTCTGAAAAGGGAGCAGTGATCCCTTCTTGAGACTGGTGATTGAGGGACAAGACCGAAGGAACAACTGCACTGATTGTAATGACTTTTTCACCCTGTGTCAAATCAGTTGCTTCTCCAAATGGTTTCAAGATGTCCACCAACTCCTCAGAAGATTCCACTCTCGTGGTGTGAATGACAGTTCTTTACGCCCGGCCTTCTCTAGAACCGTGCAGAGCTTTTGCTGATCACAATGAAGAACTGCTTTCACCTGACACAGCGTGGATTTCTACCTCATGCTCACTGCGGCAGGGATGCCTCTGTGCTCCCCAAATTCATCATCAAAGATGTCTTTAAACAATGTGCTTGTGTGGAGCAGGAAGCTAAGTTTTGATAACTTGGAGAGAGAAGGACATACCGCCTTTGTTTCTTTCAAACCGTCTCCCACAACCAGCTGCAATGTGTGGGCAAAACACTGCAGGCGCTGTTTCTTTGCCATAGCAGCATCGACAGTTTGCTGGTCTTCTAGGGTTAAGTCATGCCATAGCTCAGGATCATCAAGATTATCTCCAGCATCATCATCTTCCTCCTGTTCGCTGGGGAAGCAGACCGTAAACGCCTTGCGCATGTTAGCAGCATTGTCACTAATGATATAGTCCAATTTAGCTTTGATGTTGTATTCATCACATATTGCCTCAAACTGGTCACAGATGCGCTCCGCTGTGTGAGAGCCTTTGAAGTTGTTGCTTTCTTTAGCTGTACCTTCTCTGCATCTCTCTCCATCCAGTGCACAGTGACACAAGGAATCTCATCATCTTTCAATCAGACCAAATATCCACAGTGACTGAAACATGGTTAGTGTTGCTCAATTGAGTTTTTAACTTTGAACGTCTCTCCTCAGCAAGGCTCTCTGTTTTTGTGGTCAACGTTCGGCGGCAGACTGGGGTATACTTGCTGTCCAGCACAGCCAGAAAGTGACGAAAGCTCTTATTTTCCACAATAGACAGAGGAAATTGTGAGATTGAAGGCTGTTGTGGTTCATCTACAGTGCTTTTGTTCTTCTGGTATTCTTCATACCCGTAACAGAAGAATATGAAACAGATGTCAGAAAATCCCTTATAGCCACACATGTTGTATTTGAAACTACTCTTTACTCATATTAATGTTGTTGTGTTAATATTCTATTGTACACTATGGTATACAATTTCAAAATTACATAAACAACTTCAATGAGGCAGCACACCAGCAACTCTGAAATTGAATAATTGAAAGAGTAAAACTGGAAGGCCCGTTTTTGTCTCGTGTGTGTTGGAGAAACTGAGATATAATATATGCTTATCCGTCTAGCAGCAAGGTAGAATTGGTACTTTAAAGCGGACGTTGACATGATGTTGGTGAGGTTTTCCATGTGAGTGTGCTACACTCACATACCTCATATAATCCTGGTTCAAAAATCCATATTTTTTAAGCATGAACCAGCAAGGGAGACATGCATTGCAGCAGCTAGCAAGTTACATCTGATAAGGTGCTTAGCATTCGTTCAAAACTTACCTTTCTGCAACTTCAGGTGTCGAACAAAGTTGGACGTTGTGGCAGCTCCGTCTGTAATCTTCGACCTGCATGTTTTGCAAATTGCAACTCGTTTTCTGTCGACCACCTCGTAATTTTTTATAGCCAAACGAAACTATCTTTAGTATCATTTTGCCAACTGGCGCGTTGTTGCTTGTTCCGCTTCACTGGTTGTCTTGCAATGTGCCTGCTTAGATGCTGTGAAATCAAAACAATGCGGGTCTACAGTGACTAGATGTCATGCAGGCAGAGCTCGTGCTCTATGCGTGCATACAGGTAGTGCACAATTTTTTCGCAGATGCAGATAAACTGAGACCAGCGCAACTACGTGAATATTTTTTCCCCCAGTTGTCATGGGAAGTAGCAAGTCTTCTTGAGTCAAAAGGCGCAAGTCCAAGTGAAGTCACGAGTCACTGATGTTAAAGTCCAAGTCGAGTTGCAAGTCTTTGTATATTTTGTCAAGTCGAGTCTGAAGTCATCGAATCTGAGTCCAAGTCACATGACTCGAGTCCACACCTCTGGGGATGGGGTCTAGGAGACAGGTTGATGGCTTAGATCAAAGGTGTCCAAACTTTTTTCAATGAGAGCCACGTACATAAACATATAGGAGAGGGTGGGCCACTTACAAGAAATTAGGTATATAACCTTAACTTTAGTGTATTAAAGTTAGAAAAATCAATTAAAAGTGGTCAAATATGTTATATTGTTGAATATAATTAAAGACAACACTGCATTAATCACAGCTTTCCATAAATGGATCTTTATTGATTTATTCATAAAAAGCTTTGGTAGCTCATTCTCAGAACAGCAGCCTCAGATTTCTTCTTAGACATAAGATTTACAGTACAGAGAAAAAACAATAAAGGGGAAAATGGGACGGGTAAATTTCAAGCTTGTTATTTAAGTTTTTAGGCTTAGCATCACACCTATTAATGTTCGTTTGAACACTTATCAACATAAACAGACTGAACTGGACTTAATAACAGATGTGTATATAATTTTAGTAAATTATTCTGGTGCGTATCAACTGTGCTGGGTATGTAAATCGGGCCATCCAATCGTGCCAAAAATCCGGACAAATGTCACTTGATCAAGGAGCAAATCTGCATCAGATGACTTTGCGTGTGCAGTGTGTGCACTGTGCACATCGGTGTGTACTCTGTACACACACACGGGTACTGTGTATAATATAATATATAATATATCTTTTACTCACCTAAATTGTGAATGGCATTGCACTCAGGGAGCAGTGATGCTGCACTTTGGACCGAAGGATGGCTGGCAGGTCTGGAGTAAACTTAGTGGTTGAGATGCGAAGGACATCATGGAGATGGCTGTCAGTCATTTTGGTTCTCATTCTGCTTTTGTTCAGTGTTACCAGAGAAAATGTCTGCTCACATATGTATGTTGAGCCAAATAGACTGATCATTCTTTTCGCGTGGCTTCTCATCAGAGGAAACTTTTCCTTTTCCAAGCTCCTGTAGAACTCAGGTAGTAGTCGAATAGTAGCGCCCCTGGTGTTACAATAAAAAAGTGCAATACACTCAGGCAAAAGTTGAAGTGTGGGCCATATTCTATTCTATTTAAAAAATATCTTGCGGGCCAATTAAAAATGAGCACCAGGCCAGGCCAGATCAATGGGAGAAAAACAGTATGTATCTTTCATCGAGAGACTTCATTTAAACTTTAAAATGGAGGTACTCTTGCCTTCTCTTCATTGATTCACTTCACTTATCAACACCTTTTACTGTTTTTAAACTATGAAGGCTCAAAGTTGAGTAGGTTTTTGGTCAAATTTCTGGGTTTATAATGGGTGTGTATTGTGTGGAATGTTTGTGCTAGAGTGGATGACATCATCAGCTAGAGTGTGGAGGAGAGAAAAATCGGTCAAAAAATAAAACGTAAACTGCTCCTGTGGCCACAAATTCCACACTACAGACATGATTTATACATAAAAACGTAGGAAAATTTGTTTTCTCACTGCGATTTGTCTACTAAAGCTGTCAGTATTGTAGTTTTGGCGTCAGACACAAAGATTCGCCACCAACACCCATCCACAGCCCCATTTCTGGAGGAAAGCAGAATTAACCTTTCTTTGAATCGATTTTAACAGGTCACATTTCTTCATTTTACGCACAAACTGCATATCTAGATGTTCAGGAAGGGCTCAAGATGCCCAAACTTAAGTCGGTTCAATGATTGGAAATACGGTTTGGCCAGATATCCTTCCTGTTCAAGGTGTGGTCTCAGCATTTTTTCTCTCTCTCTGTGTCTTCCAACTGACATTCGAACAGGTGCACTAACTGCCCGGTGGCGGCCATCAGTTATTAGCAGTTAATTTGAATTTTTTTTGTCTAAAATGACAGAGAAAGACAGCAGAGCAGCTAGCGCTGACACGCTAGCAATTCGCATTAGCATGTTAGCATTGGCATCTATTTAATTTTTAGTGGCTAAAAAGCATTCTCATTGCTAACATTAGCAGCCAATGCTAAAATTAGTGGCTAGCGCATCATACTAATTGCTAACATGAGTGGCTAATGCTAAAATGAGTGGTTTCAGCATTTTCCCTCTCTCTGTCAGCATTTCCAACTGACATTCTAACAGTCAGTAACTGCTCTGCTGATGAGGGCCAGCAAGCTGAAGCCAGCAGGCAGAAGCCCGGTGGTGGCCATTTTAGCAGTTATTGGCACTGAATTTGGGACAGACAGAGACAGCAGAGCAGCTAGCGCGTTCCTGTTTGGCACGTTATGGCGCGTTAGCACTATCCATTAACTGACAGAGAGTAACAGGCAGCTCAAGAAAGACATTTTCTGTAGTGACTGTCAATTTGCTTTGTTTCTGTTTAAATCTGCTGTTGCTATGCCTATGATGTGACATATATCAGTCATCTGCTTTGACAGTGAATCCAGTAGGACTGTGTGAAATCATAACATAATTTCTAGCCACTAAAAATTAAAGACATGCTAATTGCTAACACTATATGGCCATTTTAGCAGATATGAAGTGGCAGTGAATTTGAACTTGTCTGAGAGAGCAGAGCAGTTAGCACATTAGCACTAGCCACTAACTGACAGACATTAACACAGGCAACTCAAGCAAGACATTTCCTGTGGTGACCGTCAATCTGAGTTGTTTGTATTTAAATCTGCTGTTGATATGCCTATGATGCGACATATATTGAGAGGCACCTGGCTGCAGACCTCCACTATCAGGACCTTACCTCCACTGTCCCTCTGCTGTCAGGCCCGGATGACGTTTTTGGGAGGTGGGGAGGACATATTGAGAAGGTCATTTTCACCTGCCCTTTAAATTCGAGAGAGACGAGCGAGAGCGCATAGGTACAAAAGAAAGAAGAAGGACGAACTTATTCTACGAGTAGCGGTGAGTTTCTGATTTTTATTATCCACAGAAAGTAAATACATGATTTCTTGTGTTCATTGTCAATATAGGTGCCGTTGTAGTAGTCGTTATAGGTCATTAATTACCGAATGTTACATGTTGGTTTGGGTTGTTGTTTTGAAGCTTGAAGTTTGATTACTTCAAAGTTAACTTTCACCAATGGTGGTTAGCATCAACACCTAAGGATTCTTAACTTTTTAGTGCATGACGTAAAGTTCCCATTTGTTTGTAAACTCTCCATGACTCAGGCATAGTCACAAAGTTGTCAGGATGTATTTTCTTCATCTGTACTAACTTAAGTGAAACTAGATAAAAACAAGACACTTAAGTAATTTAATATGTTATGTTTGATGAAGAAAATGCATCCTGACATATAGAAAACTTGAAGCCAAGTTTTCTATGGCCTGGGCCCAACCTGTAACCCCTGCTGGGCTTCTCCCTTGATCAAGGTAATACACATTGGGGTAGACTTGCTAATTGAGTAATCAATGTCTAGGAACCAATCCCATTGTTTTGTTCTTGCCCTTTGTCTCTCTGGCTCCAACTTTCACACCTCATGTAAATGCCTACCCTTTGTTACCTATCCCCCTCCTTTTCCTCTACCCTTGTCCTTTCCCTTACTTTTCCCACCTTTTGCTCCATCCCTATTTACATATTGTATAACCATGGCTATTTTCTTTATAAAAGAGTTCCTCTTCATTTGCTCCTGGTCAACTCACTGGCTCAGACACCCTCTGTGACCATCAGTTTACCAGTGTGCCAACAAACACACAATCACAGTAAACTTCTCAACTGGACTCGATGATTTCTGTGACGGTACTTTCATAGTTCTTATTACTTCTTCTACATAAGTATGGCCTCATTTACACTACCTGGTGCAAGTGACCATTTTACATACAGCCTGCAAAGACAATCTTTGCAGGCTGTATACATTAATTTGAATTGAAGTTCATGTATAATTCAAAGAAATTATATATTTTATGTGCTTTTTTAGATGCATATTTCCGTTATCTCATCTGATGGAATACCTGCATTGGAACACTGCACAGCATGCTGCAGTCAGTTCCACTGCCCCGTGTCCCACACACCTCTTTAAACCAACCAAACAAGCAAGGCAAAACAAGGCAAACAAAGAGTTTGACAGCATTTGCAGGTCCACATCAAAAATGCCATTACATTTGAAGGTATTGACATTGCATTTTAGATACGTTTAGATACATATGTGGATGTGTGTGTTTATGTTCATGTGACTTGTTTTTGATTGTCTAACAAACAATTTCTTGACTTGCAGCTGCAATTTAACTTGCAGGAATGGGGGACATTATCATTGTCCCATCTGTGACAGAACAATTATTAGAAAGACAGACATGGAAATGCATGTCAAGTCTTGTGCCATACAACAAGAATCCACCTCTGCTGCCCAATCCAATCCAAGTCAGGATTCATCCCCATCTCCAGACCCTCTCGTGCAACAATAAATTAAAACATCTTCTATCATCCACTCCTCAGCAGACACATAATTGTCATCATCATCATTTTCTCTTCTGTTGAAACTGAGAAAGTGAAAAAAGTTGCATGTTCCCTCTGTTCAGTAAATCTGAAAAATTTGTCCAACCATATGCAGAGAAAGCACCCCAAAAGATTAAAAGGATGTAACCCAAACCGATCATTTGAAGAATGTCTGTGTGGATACCAAAAATGGCGTTTCCGCAGTCCAAAAAGGAGGGCATGGCTTTTCAGTCCCTATGTGTATAGAACAAAACCTGGGGCCGAGTACAGAAGGTGCAGTGTGAGTTGGAGGATTGCAAACAGAAGTGGATTAACTTTCACACACTGTGAACACATCCACTCTTCACAATACTGCACAGGTATAGCCACAGAAGAATTCCTCAGAGAAGATATATTAACAGAAATGGTGCATGTGAAGTTTTTGGTGATTCAAAAAAGTCAACCTGCCTTAAAAGGCAAAAATATGCACAGGCAGCACACAGAGGCAACTGTGTGTGTTGAGGTATCATTTGTGGAAAACTCAAAGCACTTTTGTTTTTTTCCGTCTCTGACACTCTTTTTCCGTCTATCACACTTAAGCCAACTTTGCACCATAACAGTCGCCTCGGGTGGATATTTGTAACATACTTGTGCCAAACCAAGGATGGAGGAGGAGGATCATGTGTCTACAAAAACATCAGCAAATGGCATTTATTTCAAACGGACCGGGATGTGTTTAGAACAGAAGAAACCAGCAGTGGTACACCAATCATTGAATATTCAAAACTAGTGAAATGAATTACTTTTTTTCAGTGAGTGACATTAAATATAGTGCTTGTTATGATATTGATTGTTTTTTTTTCTTCAAATATCAGCTTAAATACATATTGGACACTGACAGCCCAGCGGGCGAGCTCATTGTTAAAACAGGAAAAAGTTGCCTGACCCAAGCTGATTTCTGGGGATTGAACAAAGAAATGGAATCGACTGTGAGTTAATATTTGGAACCATTTAATTAATAATAAATAAATTATGTCTGTATATCATTGCCATGTTTTTGTTTGGTTTGCAGATATGAAATGCGTGCTTTGAGGTAATTGAGAAAATTGCTCAATGACAGGTATAAATCATAAATATTATTTTCAGAATATGCTTCATTTTTGTATTATGTGGATATTTGCTCACATTTGAAATGTATTCCACAGGGGAAAAGTATTTTTGTGGCTGACCTCTATGTTGTACCAACCTGGCGAAAACCAATATCGTGTGATCCACTTGCAAGCTTACCTGTAAGTGCAACTTGTCCTACTGATTTTTATTCAAATTATATATATTGTGTATTTTACCAGTGTGCTTTTGAACTTTTCCTTTGTATTAGACTGACGCTTCAATCAGAGATACCATTATCATTCCTGTATGGAAACCTGGGCATAGCCTGCTCTCTGTAAGTAGTGATGCTTATTGTAACAGGTGCTTTGCAATTTTTTTTGTCAAATGTTAACAAAAGTTTCTTTCTATTACAGTACTGGTGTTGTGTTGTCTTCACACAATATAGTTCAAATGTCACTAAATACAATTACAGGTTTTGAAACCAACACAGAGAGAAATAGTCTTTCTTGACTTCAAATGTGCCCAGGCACCATTAGGATTTGGTGATAACCATTAAAAAGTGTTGAAATGATCTGTGGAGTGACTGCATGGATGATCCATCTTGAATCGGAACCAGCGATGCATGTCCATCAAAAGAGCCCATATTGATAATTGAATGATTAGTATTTGTCTTTAATGCAACCGTCTTTTAGAAACCTATCCCATGACATAGTGTGAGTTTCTTTTTGTTTTTAATTTCTATTGTTTAATCATTTTTTGAGATATGGAAAGCCCACTGGACAGATGAATCTAAAGCCCTTCTGCGCTGTGAGGTGCCACCAGTGTTTAGGATGACAAGAAGGAAGGTGGATGACATTACTAAGGTCAGATTTTTATTTAGTTTGAATTCTGTCTGAGTTTATCTTGTTTCAGGTATATAGGTAAATAAGGTGTTTGATAATGCATGATTGGATTTAAAAATTACCATTTGTTAATCTCTACCTAATGTCTACCTAGACATCACTAATATGTCTAACCCTAACCCTATTAGAGGAGGGCAATGATGGGATCTTTTCTTTTCTGGAGCTTGTATTTTGAATATTACAACTGATCATTTTGCTTATCTATATAATTCCATGAAGAAGAGCAGCTGTCGGAGGTCTCACCTGCCGTCAGACCTGCCGATGTGAACACACCAGTGGAAGGCATACAACTGTCTGAGAACACTTGTGCCCAGACGAGTCGTAACAGGTGAGGATGGCGAACCCTTCGCCATTTTCACTGACTTAGGGTGGACTATTGTTGGCTGCTCAGCTCCTCACTCTGACTCACTTCTTACTAGTCACTGCCACAGAGTAACTGTGAGGGAGCTACCTGTGGTGACTCCTTTGGATGCTCTCAGACTTCAAAGACACTCTAGCAAATGACAAAACAGTATCTCAGGAAGATTTGATCTTTCTTGACAAGTTAAAGGAAAACATAAAGAAAAACAAACACGGACATTATGAAATGCTCCTCCCATTCAAAGAAAGGCCATGCTTACCTGACAACAAGCAGCTTGCTGTTGTAAGGCTCCGTCATTTGAAAAGAAAGTTCATTGCAAATGAAAAATGACTATGTAAATTACATGAAGGACATAATTGAAAGGGGTGACGTAGAAGTGTCTACTGAAGGCACTGAGGGAGAAAGGTGGTACATACCTCACCACGGTGTTTATCACCCCAAGAAGCCAGAAAGGCTAAAAGTGGTTTTCGACTGCTCAGCAAAATACAAAGGGAGCAGTCTGAATAATCACCTTTTGTCTGGCCCAGACATGATAAACAGTCTGACAGGAATACTTATTTGCTTCCGTCAACATCGTATTGCTTTGATGTGTGACATAAAAAAAATGTTCCATCAGTTTCATGTCTCAGAGAATGACCGTGACTACCTATGCTTCCTATGGTGGGAGAACGGCGACACAAGTACATCAGCTCAGGAATTCAGAATGAAAGTCCATCTTTTTGGAGCTGTATCCTCACCAGGGTGTGCGAACTACGGATTAAAGCAGCTCACCAAAGAACACAGTCACACACACCCACTAGGGTCACAGTTCATTGCCAGAGACTTCTATGTGGACGATGGAGTAGCCAGTGTCGAGTCTGAAGAAAAGGCCATCCGTCTAGCAAAGGAGGCACGCGACTTGTGTGCTAAGGGAGGTTTACACTTGCACAAATTTGGGTCAAATAATGATACTGTTCTACAGAGCATCCCAGCAACAGAACACGCCACATACACCAAAGCAAAAAGTCTCACATTCAGTGATGCAGCCTTAGAAAGAGCTCTAGGAATACACTGGAACACTGAGAGTGACTGTTTCACTTTCAACGTCACGCCCAAGGACCAGCCAGCGACATGACGTGGCATCCTGTCGTCTGTCGCCTCTGTGTATGACCCACTGGGCTTCATCGCGCCCTTCCTTCTCAACGGAAAGAAAGTCCTCCAGGAAATTTGCCATCAAGGAACAGGATGGGATGACACTATTCCGGAGAAGTTAAAGTCACAGTGGGAGAGATTTCGAGATGACCTTGAGAAACTGGCTGGCCAGCTGGCTTTGGAAAGGTAACTAAAGCAGAATTACACCACTTCTCAGATACTAGTACAACTGGCTATGGACAGTGCAGTTATCTGAGAATGGTGAATGAAAGGGGAGAAGTTCACTGTACTCTTCTCCTGGGAAAGGGATGGGTCCGCTGAAGGTAACAACTATACCCGGGTTAGAACTCACTGCAACAGTTGTTTCAGTCACACTGAGTAATATGCTGGAGGAAGAATTAGGTTACTCTGATATTGGGGAGTTTTACTGGATGGACTCAAAGGTAGTCTTAGACTACATTAATAACAACGCCCCCTGGTTTCACACCTTTGTAGCTAATAGGGTGCAGAAAATCCGTCATGCTTCAGATCCCAAACAGTGATTTTACGTGCCAATTAATGACAGCCCAGCAGACTGTGCTTCAAGGGGGGCAAAAGTGGACGAGTTACTTTCATCTGATTGGTTCACTGGCCCTAGCTTTCTGTGGAAAAACAAAATAGAAATGCCGCCAGAAGTGTCTTTAGAGTTGTCTCTGATTTCAGGCAGAGACCTCAGAGCAAATTAGCCTTGTGGACAGACTCTGTAAGTCAAGGCTGTGGCACGTCTGGTGCGGTGTGCTAGAAAGGATAAATCAAATGCACTCTCTATAGTTAGTGAGAGACAATGTGCAGAACGACTAATCATTAAAGATCTACAGAACCAAGCATACAAGGAAGAGATAAAGTTACTGAGCAACGGAGCAGCTTTCAAGGCAGAACAAGTTGCCTGGATGCTTTTCTGGATGCAGAGGGTGTGCTCAAGGTGGGAGGTAGGCTCAGCCGTTCATCTTTCCCTACCCCATTAAAACACCACACAGTCATACCACAAGGACAACACATAACAAGACTCATCATTACCCACTATCATGAAAAGGTGAAGCGTCAGGGTAAAGGCTTTACCATCAACAAGATTAGGTCCAATGCCTATTGGATCTGTGGACTGAGCAGAGCAGTTGCAACTTGCCTGTTGAAGGCCAAAGAATGAGTGACCTTCCAGTGGAACGAACAGAACCCTCACCGCCGTTCACATACTGCGGCATGGACTGTTTTGGTCCTTTTTGGACAAAGCAAGGAAGAAAACAACAAAAGAGGTACGGGTTACTTTTCACCTGTTTTTGAGCAATTCATATCGAAATGTTAGAGGACATGTCTACAGACACATTCATTAATGGACTGAGATGCTTTATTGCTTTAAGAGGCGCCTTAAGGCAAATCAAATGTGATCAAGGCATGAATTTAATGGGTGCAAAAAATGACCTGACTGCTGCACTAAACGAATTAGACATGAACAGACTGAATGCATTTCTCACAAAGAGACAGTGTGAGTTTGTAATGAATGCACCTTGTGCTAGCCATGCAGGGGGTGTGTGGGAATGGCAGATTAGAACTGTGCGTAGTGTCCTGAATGCCACTCTGCTATTGTACCCTGGTAGGCTTGATGAGGCTTCGTTGTGTACTTTCTTTTACGAGACCATGGCTATAGTAAATAGCCGCCCACTCACTGTTGACACTCTGTAGTTTAGAGCCACTTACTCCCAACTGTTGTGGAGAAATCGCTGAAGCCAAAGGTCAGTGGTGAGGTCAGGAAGAAAGAAAGTGTTCAGGAGCCTCTGATGTCTTATGCTGTATTATTTATTGACACTTGGCCAAGGAGAATTAGAGACATTCTCATAAAGCATCAGAAGTGCCTGAGTCGGTCTCACATTCTGTCCAACTCAAATCAAATCAAATCAAATCAAATTTGTATCACAAAACACATTTTGCCTCAGAGGGCTTTACAATCTGTACAGGGAGTGACACCCTCTGTCCTTAGACCCTCGGTTCGAGTGAGGAAAAAAACCAACAAAAAAAAACCCTTTAACAGGGAAAAAATGTGGAAGAAACCTCAGGAAGAGCCACAGAGGAGGGATCCCTCTTCCAGGACGGACAGACGTGCAATGGATGTCACATTTACAGAACAATCAACACAAACATGTCGTACAATTACAATGAATTACAATAAATGGTAAAGTGATTGCAGTAGCAGTGGAACACAGATGCACAGCAGCAATAAGTCATTAACCAACAAAGCTGTAGTGGGGATGGTAGCAATAATGACTATATATGGCATGTAATGCTAAATATGGTGGACGTCAGCAGCAGACCACGGCAGCAGCCACGATCCATGAGAACCTGCTGGACGAGAAAGCACAGAAACTCTGGGGAAGAGGTGAAAAGGCGAAGAAAAGGTGTAAGAGAGATAATGATTGACAGAACAATAAGACCTTAGGCCCATTTTATGCAGACTCTAAGGGATATCGAACTGCCTTACATTGAGAGAGAGAGAGAGAGAGAGAGATAATGATTGACAGAACAATAAAACCTCAGGCCCCGTTTATGCAGACTCTTAGTTTAGTTAGTGATTTTGGTTCCTGTCAGAACACGTGCAGCAGCATTCTGAATTAGCTGCAAAGTCCTAAGAGACTTATTGGGGCAGCCTGATAATAGAGAGTTACAGTAGTCCAGCCTAGAAGTAACAAATGCATGGACTAGTTTTTCTGCATCCGCTTGGGACAGGATGCATCTGATTTTGGTAATGTTACGTAAGTGGAAGAATGCAGTCTTTGAAATTTGTTTTATGTGGGCATTAAAGGACAAATCCTTTTGCACCTGCTTGAACTTTGTCTGAACTTTAAAAACAACCATGTTAATCATGAAATATGTAAGTATGTATGACGCTTACATGTAAGACGGCCCACTGGTGTATGTGTTAATAAAACGAGCCTAACCTGTAAACGGACAGAACTCAGCGGGGTGCGTGGTAAACAGACTGCAGAGTCTGTGTATACTGGGTTCTCGCTTTGCAAAGGTGAACAAAGACTGGGTCTTTGTGTTTTATTTTCTAACATAATTGCTCTATCTCATAACGGCTTGATCAGAGGATCCGGGGTGGTGAATTGAACCACAACAATTTTGGGGGCTTGTCCGGGATCAATGGAAAGCTGATTCAGCCCTGATCAAGACACTCATTGAACACAATGACGGGGTACGAACGGATGAAGGACACGGGTCGACCAAAATAAGGTAAGCAGAAACTTGATCTGCATTGACAATTACCAAATTTTAACGTGTCCTGAATCCAAGTAGTGACTTGTCCGTAAATTTAAATGAAATAGAGCTAATTATGTAAAGAAAATATCAATGATAAAGTAAAGCTAAGAGTAAAGTAAGGAAACATAGAGTAAAAGGAACAGAGTTTAACTGGGTTAAACGTCTTTGAGTGTGGCAACTCCAACAGTGTTCTGACGAGGGCCTGTACAAGCTGGGTTAGAGGCACGGGGATTTGAGGACCCCCGAATTCTGTGTTTAAAGGGTTTGAGTCCCGTGGGGTTAGAGTCCCCCGAATTCTGTATTTAAAGGGTTTGAGTCCCGTGGGGTTAGAGTCCCCTGAATTCTATAGAAGAGAGTAGAATAAGAAGAGGCAGAACACATTGTATGAATGTTGGATTACTGGAAACTGAAACACAACGGCACTATGTAGGCAGTTGTTGGAGTAAGTGGACGGGAGTCCAAATTACAGATATATAAAGTTTTGGTGTCATGTATCAAGGCTAGTCTTGATGCATATAGGCTGAGTACTCGGGACACAGCGTGCCATATCTCTCAGTCGGCCAAAACTTAGGTTAAAGGAAAACACACATAAAAAAAAAAAAGAATAACTGTGAGTTGCTCTCACTCCAGAGCAACAAGACCAGAAGAGTAAAAGTCCTGTGACTTCAAAGCGCGTCCCTTACATGAAGAGATAGAAAACACACACACACACACACACACACACACACACACACACACACACACTCGGGTAACGCATGAATGATAAATGTGTCTGAGTGCCAGAGGGAAGTGAACTGAAGCAGCAGCACTGCCGGAAACCGGTTCTCCGGTGCTAACGTAAGGCAGTGGTCTGTTGAAGTAGGTCACGGAAGACTGGATTAAGGTTTTGTTTGTAATTGTATTGTCCTCACTAGACTGCTGTAAACATGCTCAGAATCAGTATTGTAGTACGCCTAGTATTTCAGTATACTTAGCTCTGCAGTACTCACTGACAAACGACATAATGGACGGAGAGTTTGACCGAGAAATAAATGACGACGGGTGGGGACCAAATAGTTCATTTAAGACGGCGGAAGAATAGTTGTGGACGCTAGAACAAGTAGTTGGACGCACACACAACCCAAAAGACGCAGCAGCAGTGATGAAACAGATTAGAGTGGATGTAGGGACGCTGTTGGCTGAGAAGGGAAAGACCATTCAGGATAAGGGGAGTTTGGTAAAAGAGTTGAAAAGATGAAGTGGGCCAAATGGGCCATGTGGTGGCAGGGAGTAAGACACATCATGACAAACCCGAAGGCAGGGAGGAAGCAGGATGGGACTAAATCAAACAAAGGGCCTAACCCTCCCCCATACTCTCCTCCAGCTCCCCCTAGTGCACCTCCGACATCTGGCATGTATACTACCTCACAGATCTTACAGATCAGGGAAGCTGCACATTGACAGGATGTTGGAACAAAGTGAGAGCTCGGGAACAAGTAGCATCCCAGGAAATGTTTCAGAAATAGGATCAGTGGGAAGCACCGAAAATCAAGAGGAACCCCTGCTTAAGCTGACCGAAGGAGGTCAGGGTGAAGAGTATGAAGCATTTAAGGACAGGGGAAACAGGGAATTTAGGGAGTTACAGGCAGCAGCAATGTAGCAGATGAAGGAAGAGCAGGAGCTTAGGGAGCAGGATAGACGAAAGTGGGCAGAACTGCAAAGGGAGAGAGAGTGTTGGAACAGGATAATCTTAAGGAATTGCAGTCTCAATTGTTAAAATTGCAGATAACTGAAGCTAAACAAAAAATGAGTGAGAAAAAGAAACAGGAGAAGCCAAGCTCTAAAGTAATGGTAGCCACAAACCAGCCACCCACACCCGATCTCTACCCAACACCACCCTGGGTGCCACCACCCCAATCACAGCAGCCGAGAGGGTCATGGGGATGGAGAAGTGGTAGGGGAACATGGGGAAGAGGGCGCGGAAGGGGCGGTCCGCCTAGGGGACAGTAGGGGAGGGACCAGTGTTAGATCTGTAATGCCACAGGACATTGGGTTCGAAACTGCCCCCAGAATCCGGAGAATTATTGTCAAGGGGACCGAGGAAACGGGCTCCTGCCGCCCTGTGGATCAGACACAGTGCCCTGCCCAATTGAGGGCCAGTGCACCACCCACCCAGTGAAGCGCCAGCTACCAGTGACAGATTGGGATCAATGGGAGGGATGGGGCGGTCATCAGCAGCAATGACACACCCCACAGAGAGGCCGAGACAGCTTCAACACAGCAGATCTGATGCTGTCTATGAAAGTGGGCACAACACAACTGCCTTTTCTGGTAGATACAGGTGCCACCTGTTCTACACTGATTCACACTCCTCCCAACACGCTGTCAGAAGACACAATAACAGTCATGGGTTTCTCTGGGGAAAAACAGACTCTGCCAATCACCGTACCACTTGACACCGAAATAGGTGGACAGACTGTGAAACATTCATTTGTGCACTCACCCACCGTGCCCCTGAACTTATTAGGAAGAGATCTCCTGATAAAGATCGGAGCATCCATCCTGTGCAGTCCAGATGTCACACCGGTGTGTCAAGTTTGAGTTTTTGTCCTGTCTCCATGTTTGTATTGTGACTTCCTGTTTTATTTTGGGAATTAACTCTCCTCTCGTTTCAGGTCACTTACCCTTCCTCATGTGTCACCAGTCTGATTGTGTGCCCTGATTCCTGATTGTGTCCACCTGTTCCCCATTACCCCCATGTGTTCATATAGTCTGCGTTTCCCTTTGTCCTGTTCCAGTGTGTCATGTCATGTGATTTTGGGAAAATGTATAAGAACCAATTGTCAGAGCTCCTCAGGGAGCCTTTTTCTCTGTAACTCATTTAGTGTGTTGCACTGCGAAACGCTCCTCTTGTACAAGATTAATAAATTCAACTTAAACTTTTGATGCTTGGAATCCGGTCCTCCTTATTCAAGGGTTTTCTTAAAAAATTCCCGTAACATTTGGCGCCCAACGTGGGGCCCCGATACCTGTTCTCCTCTGGAAGTGACGGCACTGGAAACCCTGCAGGTATATATATTAAAAAATCGCCGCAAGGTTCTTAAAACTTTGTTTTGGCGTAGACCAGGACTAGCTGAGAGAGGAGGCAGTGACGGGGACAACCACACAAAACAGGAGACGGATCCACAGGATTGGGAAAACAAAAGGGTAAGTTGAATTTTGATTGGCCAGGAACCTCAGTTCAGTTGGGAACTTAGAGCGGAGACCCAGGGTGCCTCAGTCAGTGACTTGGAGGGTAATGTCTTTGGAACGACAATTGGAAAAACTTAATCCCTCAGGCCTGAGTAAACAAAAAGACGTCGGAGAAGTCGGGGACTTCGTCAGTATAGTGTTACTAGTAAGCCAGGTACTTAAAGGTAATACTGGGGGTAAATAAATAAAAGGTATTCTTTAGAGTTTTTATATAAATAATAAGTATAAATACCTGAAAGTAGAAATAAACTAAAAGAGAAAAGAAAAATGGGTAATTGTTGGAGTCGTAAAATAGAACGATATAGTGGAGATGCCAAACGTATGGAAACATTAAATCCTGATAATGTTAAATATCTAAAAAGATGGCAGGAGAAGTATGATTTTGTAGGAAGATTAGATGTAAAAGAATGTGAGGAATTAGTGAAAGCTATTAGTGAAAAGGAGAAAGGGAAAGGTAAGTCAAGAAAAGATGGACTGTTACAGGCCAAGTTGTGGCTGATAGAAGCTAAGGCTAGACAAGCTGGTATTCAGAGAAAGAAGATAGAAGGAGCAGAGAAGGTTGAGAAAAGAGAGGAAAATGTAAGTAAACAGGAAGAACCTCAACAGAGCAACGAGAAACAAACTAACATATATCCTGTCTTGTTTTCTGCCCGAGACCCTCAGGGTGATAATGAGTATGTGCCATATGGGCTCCGTCCGGATCCTCCGCCTTATCCCGTGCCTCAACCTCCTCCTCCCGCACCACCAACTGCTCCGCCGCCTCCCGTCCGCTCGCCCCATAACCCCTTCCTGGGGGTTAATGTTACTCCACGAAAAGGAGCGACGGCCCCCCGTTGGCAGTCTCCTCCAAGGACACGAAGCGGTACAGTATACGAACGCACTACACATGAAAATACGAGACAAAGTTGTGAGAAAGGAAGAAAAATAGAAGACGATGAAGATAATACAACTCTCATCGCACCCATGATTGAGTTACCAAACCCTAGAGCAGGCATAAATGTGAATGGAGCAGTGCAGCCACTTACAGTGAGCGTATTTAGAGCATGGACAGACCAGGACGTCCGAGACGCAACAAAAACCATAACTCGTCCCGAAGAGGATGGTGAAGCTTTTACTGAAGAAATGAATCAACTCTTCAGAAGCTTCGGTTTGAATGCGATAGAAGTAGAAAGGGCAGTTAGAACAATAGTGCCAAAAGTGTGGTGTCAAATAAGGGGAAATTGGGACCCCCTTATCAATCAAGAGCCAATTCCATTTGGTCATGCAAATTATGCTGCTCAGGTAGACCCACTACTGGCAAGGGTGGTTGCGCACTACAGAGGACAGGCAAATTACTCAAGAGTGTCGGAATGCAAACAGGGACCTGCAGAGCCGGTGCCACTTTTTGTTGAAAAAATGAAAAAGGTGTTCCGCATAAACAGTGGAATACCTGTAAATAATGCTGATGACAGCCCATACAGCATGCAGTTAAAGAACGCACTCATGATTGGATTCAGACCAGAAATCAGGCAGTTCATACAGAAACATCTGATTGCTTGGAAAAATGAAGGATTGCAGAGAACCATTGATTATGCAATTCATGCAGAAGAAACAATTGAAGCAAAAAAGAAAAAGAATGTAAATGCATTTTTGTGTTATGATAATAACACTGTTGAACTTTTTTTCCGAGATAACCAAGGAAGGGGGAGAGGACGTGGAGGTGGTGAGAACAGAAGATTGGACGATGATGTGTGTTACAATTGTGGGAGATTTGGACACTACGCGAGAGACTGCAGAGCTCCAAAGAGGAGAGGGAGGAGGGGAGGATGGAGAGCGGGAGGAGGCGAAGGAGTGGAGCCCTGGCAGGACAGGAGGGAAAAAGATCGCACCGCATGACTAACTCCAGAAGCAGGTTATGCAGACACACACACGCACACACATGTACAGATAGATGACATTACAGAAATGAGTACACCAACATATGATGAGGCAGAGGTCGATGAGATCCTATCGTTACAGACAGCTGAAATTTTATTATCACAGGAAGGAACTAAACCATGGATAAAACTAGAAGTGGAAGGCAAAATAATAACTTTCTTGTGTGATACTGGAGCTTGTAGAACAGTTGTGCGATGTAACGAAAAAGGAACAAATTTTCCTTTGCAGTTAAACAGCGGTTTGAGAGTTAGGTCGGCCACAGGGCATGTAACTATTGAACCATTGACGAAACCATTAAAAGTAAGTGATCCTAAAACTAAGAAAAGTATACTGGCCTCAGTGGCGTCATCACAGCTGTGTCCCGTTAACCTCTTAGGAAGGGATCTGATGACGAAACTAGGGATAGCGGTGGTACCGGACAAAAATGGTCTTGGTATGAAAGCGTGCCGTACAACTCTGAAAACAGCAGACAGTGATGACGAGGACGAAGTAGAAACTTTTGTGCGCGAAGGACTAACATTAAACTACTGGTACAGTTTAGATTTAATTCAAACAGGACCGAGTAGCGTAACTCAAGAATTAATGCGATTGGTAAAAACCTGCATTCCTTTTGCTGAGATGAAAAACGCCGAAACGCACTCAGTTACACAGTTACATTGCACAATGTACTTTCGACACGAGCACGGAGCAGACGACGAATATCATGACAAATTCTTTAAAAAGCCCAGTTGTAGAGTAACTCTTACTGACCTATACTGGGACAAAAAAGGAAATTGTGCTTGTGCGGTGAGCCTCCAGGAACCAGAAATGAAATTGTTTAGGGGGGGGCTCACACCACACATTTCGTGTTCAAAATTGATTAATTCACAGTGGAAGGATTTGGGTGAGTTTATCTCAAAAATAAAAAGATCAAACTGTGAGTGGAAGGAAGTGGGGGGAAAAGTGCTGTTTGCACCAAAATTGAATGTGTATTGTGCCCATTTAAACTGGGTTACGCAAGCAGTCAAGGCTGTACACCTTAGTGGAGAAACTAGCCTGGACTCAATCACCGAATGATACACTTTAACTGCTGAAGAAGAGTTAGAATTAACCAATATACCTCAAGAGTTGTGGTCCAAGGGGTCAGCTGATGTAGGACTCATTAAGGGGGTAGAACCAGTTAAAATAACTCCAAAAAGCTCTTATAGGCCGTATCAGAGACAGTACCCACTTAAACCAGAAGCTGAAGAAGGAATAGCACCAATAATACAAGATTTATTAAGTACAGGAGTTATTAGAGAGTGTGCAAATGCAGCATGTAATAGCCCTTTGTTTCCTGTAAAGAAGGCCGCCCCATCAACAGGATGGAGGATGGTACAGGATTTGCAAGCAGTAAACAAAGCAGTAATACCACGTGCTCCCCTTGTACCGGACCCACACACTCTGTTAAATGAACTTAATTCAAAAGCTAAATATTTTACAGTGATAGATTTAGCTAATGCATTTTTCTCTATACCACTTCACAGAGAAGATCAATTTTGGTTTGCTTTTCAGTATAGAGGTAAAAGGTATACATTTACAAGACTCCCACAAGGATATTGTGAAAGTCCGACCATCTTTTCAATGGCAATGTCATCTAACTTAGCACAATTTACTCCCCCGAGAGGAAGTCGGTTATTATTGTACGTTGATGATATTTTGCTAGCCTCTGAAAATGAACAGGATTGCAAAACTGACACTGTTGCTCTTTTAAAATATTTAGCAGAACAGGGTCACAAAGTAAGCAAAAATAAATTGCAATTATGGAAAGAAGTAGTGAAATATCTAGGTTTTAATATTTCTTTTGAAGGTAAACATCTAGATGAAAATAGAAAAAACTGCGATATTACATGCGCCCAAACCACAGACTAAAAAACAAATGATGTCTTTTTTGGGAATGACTAATTTCTGTAGAGCATGGATTGCAAATTATGCTGAAATAACACATCCACTTCAAATGCTTATCTATGATCAACCCATGGCAGCTAATGATGTGATCACATGGACTCCAGAGGGAGAACATGCGTTTGTACAAGTAAAACAATTACTAGTGGGTTCAGGAGTTTTAGCACTCCCGGATTATAAGAAGCCATTTATACAAATGTGTGATGCTAGAAGTGGATTTATGACCAGTGTGCTAACCCAACCTTTTGGAGGAAAACTTAGACCTGTAGCATACTATTCGTCTAAATTAGATCCAATAGCTAGAGCAATGCCACAGTGTCTGCAAGCCGTACAGGCCGCAGCCTTAGCAATACAGAGTTCAGCTACAATTGTCTTGTTCCATCCATTGACACTGAAGGTGTCACATGCTGTAGATGCTTTATTGACACAGTCAAAAATAGCCTTCATGTCTCCAGCTCGGCATCTTAATTGTATGACTATCCTACTCTCTCAGCCTCATCTAACTATTGAAAGGTGTACAACTTTAAATCCAGCTACACTACTACCAAACGAAACAGAAGGTGCTAAACATGATTGTGTAGCTGAAACAACAGAAAAAGTGCTGCCGAGAGCGGATTTAACTGATGTGGCGTTACAAAATCCGGACATAGTAATGTTTGTAGATGGATCATGTAAAAAGAACCCAGATGGGACTAACAGTAGTGGATATGCAGTAGTAACTATACATAGAGTGTTAAAATCTAGGGCCCTTGCATCCCACCTCTCAGCACAAGCAGCAGAATTGATTGCATTAACTGAGGCATGCAAATTAGGAGAAGGAAAGAGAATAACTGTCTATACTGATAGTGCATATGCTTTTAATACTTTACATGTTTTTGCACAACAGTGGAAGAATAGAGGTATGATTACATCCACCGGTAAACCAATTTTGCATACAAATCTAATTTTAGCTTTATTGAAAGCCGTACAATTACCACTTCAGATTGCTGTATGCAAGTGTGCAGCTCACACAACAGGAATAGACTTTGTTTCACAAGGAAATCGTAAAGCAGATGAGGAAGCAAAGATAGCTGCTGTTAGACAAGATTATGAAGATATATACACGGCTGAAGAGATCACACATATTGACCATGACGTCTTAAAAGACATGCAACAAAGCTCACCTGAATTAGAAAGACGATCTTGGGTGAACAGGGGGGCGACATTGTCTGATGATGAGTTATGGAAATGACCAGAGGGCAAGTACATACTTCCAAAAAATTTATTTCGATTTGCAGCGGTATTGACACATGGATTAACACATGCGTCAACAGGGGGGATGTACGAGCAAATAAATAAGATATATACAGCATATGGATTCCAAAATTATGCAAAAAATTTTTGTGCATCATGTCTAGTGTGTGGAAAGCAGAATGCTCAAGGCAGATTACGCCCAAGACCAGGTAAAATGCCCAATGCTCACTATCCATTTCATACATTATGTATGGATTTCATAGAATTAAATAAATGTGAAAATAAGAAGTATTGTCTAGTGATTATAGACTTATACTCAAAATGGATTGAAGTAATTCCAACCACACGAAATGATGCAATAACAGTAGCTAAAGCTTTAGCAACACATATTGCACCAAGATTTGGATTTCCAGAAGTCATATATAGTGATAATGGGCCACATTTTAGAAATGATGTGATTGCTAAATTGAGTGAACTGTTTTCCATTAAAATGAAATATCATTGTTCTTATCATCCACAATCAGCAGGATTAGTGGAAAGAGCGAATGGTACAATCAAGGCTAAACTTAGGAAAGCCATGGAAGAGACAGGAAAAGGATGGGTGACTTGTTTGCCAGCAGTAATGCTGAGTCTTCATATACAACCTAATGACACAGGACTGTCACCTTTTGAAATTTTGTATGGCAGACCTTACAGAGTACCTTTGATTAACTTCAAGGGAGATGACACAGAATGGACTGAAACAATTGTAGATTATATGAGCAAAATGTTGAAAAACAAAGAAACTATGTCTACAGTTCTCTCACCCACAGAGCCGGTTCTTGACCAGGAAATACCTGTGAAACCAGGAGAATGGGTATTTACCAAAACGCTTAAACGGAAGAACTGGAGTTCTCCAAGGTGGGAGGGTCCATTTCAAGTGCTACTCTCAACACCAACAGCAGTACGTATAGCTGAGAGAGCAACGTGGATACACCTGACACACTGCAAACGAGCACCGATACCTACAGATAAGTAGTAAATAGACAGTTATTTGCACCTTGGATAAGATGACAGAACATCCACGACACCTATTCAGAAGAATGGGAGGCGGAATGAAGGGGTCTAGAAGATTCTTAATGGTCATATTGATACTAATTATCCGATTCTCTGAACAAAATGACTATAGAGGAATGACTGATGTAACTCAGACCCAAAATAATGACTCATATCCGCTTTCCAGAACAAGACGAGGTACTTTAATCCCTAAAGTAACTATTTATTGTAAGCACTGGGAGTCTCCCTGTGTGGCTAAAATTGATTTTTGTGATGTAGCACCCTGTGGACGAACGGATCAGGAAGCTTTAGCTGAGACAGACAAGTACCTATGTGTAACAAGACACTTAAATGAAAGAGGGGGCTTGGGGGCATGGTGTGAAGAATGGAATTTGGTGGGGTGGAATACAGGGAAGCAGAGTTGGGGGTATAAGCCATGGATAGCAAGGACAGAGACTTGCGGAGGGAGTCGCCCATCGCTGTTAGACAGACTCTCCATAATTAAATTAGCACATCAACCAGGTTGTGGAGCAGGGGAGTGCAATCCCCTGATAATAACAATAAAAGATCCTTGTCCTGAAGATTCTATGACTTTTGTGCTTGCAGCATACGTTAAGGGCACGGACCCTAAGGGACATATACAGTTAGAGGTTTCTGACTCAACTCCTCCCCCACCAACTTCAGGACCAAATGACCGTTCTCATACTATGACTACACCATCACCTATTCTAGTCAGAGAAGGTAACCCGGTGCAGTACATAAAGGTTGACAGCCTACAGGAGGTACTTGAATTAGAGACAGGATACAAGGACAATAATGCATGGTTACAATGGATTTCTTTTACTACTAAGGGTTCTGGACTAGCAACTGACTGTATAGCTTGCGCAGCGGCAAGACCATCTCTAGGAACGATTCCTTTTCCTCTTAATCCTTACAATGATCTCAAAGGATTTAAATGTTTGCTTGAATTGTACAAAACTGATTCTCCAAAGAATAACTGTACCACTCTCAAGTATCTTTATCCAGCTGTTCCCACTGAAATTATCCCGCCATGGTTCACACCATATGAGGGGAATTATACCTGTTTGTCTAGGAAACGGGGAAAACGTGGAGGACAAAACACAGGATCCCTGACAGGATGTGGCACCATAATTATGGTAGGAGAAAATTCCTTTGGGATCACTGATGAGCTGGTGACTGTCCAGGACTATGCACGATCAGATATATGGTGGTATTGTGGAGGACAGAGGTTGAGACCTAAATTGCCTAAACTTTGGTATGGTACCTGTGCTCTAATTCACTTAATGATGCCTACGTATTTGCTCCCTATGAGTCCACAGTTTCCTAAACTAACTGTAGAAAACATCCATCGAACTAAACGTGATAAGATAATACCCTCTTCATTCGATTCCAGAGTTTATTTGGATTCAATTGGTGTTCCTAGGGGAGTACCAAATGAGTTTAAAGCTAGAAATCAGGTGGCAGCAGGTTTTGAATCATTCTTTACTTGGTGGGTTACAATAAATAAAAATGTGGATTGGATAAATTATATCTACTATAACCAACAACGTTTTATTAATTACACCCGTGATGGATTTAGAGGGATCCACGAGCAATTAGATAAAACTAGTCTGATGGCCTGGCAGAACAGATTAGCTTTGGATATGCTGTTGGCTGAAAAAGGAGGTGTGTGTAAGATTTTTGGTGATCTATGTTGTACCTTCATCCCAAATAACACAGCACCCGATGGCAGCATCACAAAAGCATTGGAAGGACTAACCTCACTGTCAGACGAGCTGTCAGATAATTCAGGTATCACAGATCCGATCACAAAATGGATGGAGAACATGTTTGGGAGATGGGGAAACATCTTAAAGGTACTGATCATGTCCATGGGAATTGCAATTGCTGTCCTGGTCACTTGTGGATGTTGTTGTATTCCATGTATGAGAGAATTGATACAAAGATGATAACTACCACATTAACGAAACAACAATTGTTTTATCAGCCCGTCTCCATACTTGATGAGTTCGAGAGACACGAGATGACTGAAAGACTGAGTGAGAATGAGAACGAGCATGACGAATATTTTCAGCTCAGCGAGTAGAAGAGTCAATCTACGCGCCCATGAGAGGAGAAGCACCTGCTGAGAATGACACACTATTTAGTCTTTGTTCCACAGCACAATGAAGAACCTATAGAAAATCTGAAATGAAGTTATAGTGTTCTGATGTAATGTATGCTTAAGAGAAAAAGACGGATGGCAAATTGTATATACATTTAAAGGTTTTTGTTTATTTCTCGTTTTAGGGACAACACCCGTAGGCAGGGAAAGAGGGTCCGATGAGACGATCAGCCCGCCTTTATTTTTTTTCTTTATTAGATTCATAAGTGTATGTATATATTTGCTGTCATCCGATTGGATGTTTGATGATTACTTGTAACAACTATTGAACACTGATTAATTTTTATTCTTGTAATTATATTTTGTACCTTTCTATAATAGTACAAACAGGGGGGAAATGTTATAAAAATTAAGATTGTACTATTATTCAGATGCTTCAGCTTTTACGATGTTCATGTGTTCCCATTTATTACATGTCGTAAAGAACACTTCCTTTTGATGATACTCACAAGACAGGGCGAGGTAAAATTTAGGAATAAAAGTTAGATACAGATAAGAGGGGTGACAATTAGACTAGGGGGCATATAGAAGAACAATAGTCTTTGAAGTAAATATGCAAATTGTCAGTTAACAATTGGCAGGGGATGAGACAGCCCAGATTTTGGGAAAATGTATAAGAACCAATTGTCAGAGCTCCTCAGGGAGCCTTTTTCTCTGTAACTCATTTAGTGTGTTGCACTGCGAAACGCTCCTCTTGTACAAGATTAATAAATTCAACTTAAACTTTTGATGCTTGGAATCCGGTCCTCCTTATTCAAGGGTTTTCTTAAAAAATTCCCGTAACAAAACATTTACGTGGCTCCAGAGGGGGTAGCAGCGGGGGTGGAACTGACTTCTGACCAATTAGAGTGGTACATGATGAGTGACGAAGCTGCACCACACATTTCACTAGCTCTACACCCACAACACCAAGCTAAAGAATTAGGAGGCATGGTAAAAAGAGCATTGGCA
This sequence comes from Nibea coibor, assembly GCA_023373845.1. Taxonomy (NCBI): domain Eukaryota; kingdom Metazoa; phylum Chordata; class Actinopteri; family Sciaenidae; genus Nibea; species Nibea coibor. Next base: position 27,183,525 of record CM041739.1, read on the forward strand.
CAAACAGATTGGCAAGCCACTAAAATACCACAGATACAGTTCTCTGCATCAGCCAAAACGTATCGAATCATGTTAAATTCTAACAACATTGTTGAGTTAGAACATGAACAGATCACACGACACCATGGGAGGGAGAAGACGGACCACCCCCTCACAAAAGACATGATTCGCACTCTCCCTGCCCACCTATGGGCGGAGGGCCCCACTGATGCACACCTGTAACTTTCGCAGTTAACACAGACACTCCAATATGGATCAGACAGTATCCACACAAACCTCAGGCAGAAGCAGGGATACAGGATATGATAACAGGTCTATTAGAAAAGAGGGTGATAGAACCCTCTCACTCAGCCTGGAACACTCCCATCCTAAAAGAAAGGGACAGGTAAATATCGCATGGCACATGATCTCAGGGCAATCAATAACATACTGACCACCTCAACCGTGCCGGTCTCTAATCCTTATGTTGCGCTGGCCAACTTTGATCCCTCCCAAAGCTGGTTCACATGTATTGATTTGGCCAATGCGTTTTTTTTGTCTCCCATTAGCTGAAGAATGCAGAGACATATTTTCATTCACGTTCAAAGGACAGCAGTTGCGCTATACCCTCATCCAATATGTGGATGACTTATTGATTGCAGCACCCACGGCAACAATATGTTTGACAGCCACTCAATCAGTACTCCGCCATATCGCAAATAAGGGGTTCAAAGTTAGCCGAGACAAATTGCAAGTGGCTAGAAAACAAGTTTCGTTTCTCGGACGAGAAATATCTCAAAAGGGGGTAAGCATGTCTCCCACGCAGAGGTCGACCATCTTGCACTACACCAAACCTGTCAAAGTTAAGGATATGTTGTCTTTCCTGGGATTAACTGGGTACAGTAGAACCTACGTGGCAAATTACACAGGCTTGACTCAGCCGCTACGTGAAATGGTTAGACAACAGGGCATGCGTAACCTCACAGCTAAACTAGACTGGACACAGGAGGCAGAAACGGCCTTTATCATGCTGAAACAATCACTGGCTACGGCTGCAGAATTAGCTACTCCTGACTATGCCTTGCCATTCTACCTTGATGTCTCTGGAACAGAGTAATGCGTTAATGGCATTCTGTTCCAGAGAAAAGGGGGAGAAAGAGTAATATTGATGTACATAAGTGTAATGCTAGACACTATGGAAAAAAGACACCCACAGTGCACACAACATGCAGCAGGTATAGCAAAGCTAATACAAAAAACTGTACACATTGTAATGGGACACCAACTAAACATCCTGACAACACATAGTGTAGTGGCATGTGTAAATTCAGAAACTTTCACACTCACAACACTGAGACAGAGAAGACTGAGCAAAATTTTGGAAGCACCAAACATCTCATTTACACACGAAGGCATTAACATGGCAGATCAGATAGGGACAGGGGAGCCACACACATGTGCAGACAGAGTGGTGAAAGAGGAAAAAGTCAGAGCAGACTTACAGGCCACACCAATTGCAGAAGCTAGAGATTTGTTCACTGACGGATGTTGCTTCAGGCATGAGACAGATGGACTCAGGGCAGCTTATGCAGTAGTGGAAGATAAAAATGGACTATTGGTAACACAGAAAGCAGAAAGACTAGAGGGACAGCAGTCAGCACAAAGAGCAGAGGTGGTAGCAGTGATTGAGGCACTCAAGCTAGGGAAAGGACAGGAAGTGAACATCTACACAGACTCAGCATATGCAGCAGGAGCAGTACATGTTGAATTAGGGCAATGGATGAGAATAGGCTTTTTGACCGCAGATAATAAACCCATCAGGCATGAGGCTGAGATGAAAGAGCTAGCCGAAGCATTGCTACTCCCAAAGAAAGTTGCTGTAATAAAGTGTAAGGGACATAACACAGGGACAGATAAGGTGACCAAAGGAAATAACGCAGCTGACCAAGTAGCAAAGCAGACTGCAGGGTACCTGGACAAGACGATACTCATGTGTTCAGAGAGTGAAATGCAACCTACAACGAACATAGACGGACTGATCAGACTACAAAGCAGAGCATCTCCTCAAGAGAAAACTCTGTGGAAAGCGAGAGGTGCCACAGAGACTGATGGACTTTGGAGGGGACCGGATGGTAGACCCATCCTACCCCCAGGACTGAGACAGACAGCTATGGAAGAAGCACACGGGGTGGGACATGTAGGTGTAGCACAAATGCTAAGAAATCTTGACCACTGGTGGCACCCTTTTCTTAAAGACATGGCACAACATCTGACTAAGACCTGTGAACAATATACCAAGTTTAACACCAGACCCACCATTAAACCAGAACTAGGAAAGTATCCATTGGAAGTAAAACCAGGAAAAGAGATTATCATAGACTATACAGATATGATAGACTCAGTCAGAGGGTACAGATATGTATTGATGTGTGTAGATGCATACACAGGATGGCCAGAAGCCTGGCCCACAAAGAAAGAAGATGGTAAATCAGTAATAAAATTCCTGGTAAATCAATACATCCCAAGGTATGGATTTCCAGAAAAAATAAGATCAGACAATGGTACTCATTTCAAGAATCAAGACCTCCAGCAGGTGGAGGCAATGTTGGGGCTAAAACACTCTTTTGGAACAGTGTATCACCCTCAGTCACAGGGCAAGGTGGAAAGAATGAACCAAACGGTTAAAAACAAATTGGCTAAAATCTGTGCACAGACTAAAATGAATTGGCTGGACGCCCTACCCCTAGCTCTAATGTCAATGAGGAGCTCAGTCAATCAGTCCACAGAGTTTACCCCACATGCGATGCAGACAGGGAGGGTGTTCCCCGGACCGCATTCCAAACTCCCTCTGGTTCAAAATGATGATCAAAATCTGACTCCTAAAGCTTATTTCCACAAGCTGCAGGGCTTGGTGTCTGTGCTTTCCAAACAGGTGAAGGATCAGCAGAACGCAGGAAAAGACACAACACCTCCAGAGGCAGAGTGGGTTCTGCTTCGTGTCATCAAAAGGAAGTGGTCAGAACCATGCTGGACCGGCCCATTTCAGGTGACTGAAAGAACAACCCACGCGGTGCGCCTGAAAGGAAAAGGAGACACCTGGTTTCATTAGAGCCAGTGTGCTGCAGCTGAGGAGCCATAACGCCCCTTGACCGACATCCAGAAGGATCTCCAAGAAAAGAGCACCGAGTCAGCTGACTCGGAGAAAAATCCTGCCAACAAAGGGGCAGAATAATCCCCTGGCAGCGATCCAAGGCTCCAGGGCAGTCTACCCCTGGGGTCTGAAGAAAGAAGAGCTCCAGCAGGGAGGAGGTGAAATAGCGCACAGCATGTTTGCATCTGTGCATTATCTGCTGGTTACTCATTCTTGCTGTGTTTATGTGGGCCATGTACAGATTGGCCATGACAGGGCAGACTAATATCTAAGCAACCAAAGGGTGAGAGGTTGCAAAATTTTCAGTTTTAATTCTTAATTTTTCATTGAACTCCTAAAGGAGTTCAAAAGGGGGAATTGTGGAGGAGGACAATAAAAACATTTAGTATATGCTACCTTAATCACATACTCACGAGTGTAACTGTATAGCAGCTGTGTGTGTGACATATAAACTGTAGACTGTTTTTAGGGCCAAGCAGGATGAACTTTCTATCACCCTTGAGAAACAGGAAGTCAGTTCAAGAGTGGAAAGAAGGGAGTCTCAGGCAATATTCTGTGAACAAGATGCACCTGCTTGAACTTTGTCTGAACTTTAAAAACAACCATGTTAATCATGAAATATGTAAGTATGTATGACGCTTACATGTAAGACGGCCCACTGGTGTATGTGTTAATAAAATGAGCCTAACCTGTAAACGGGCAGAACTCAGCGGGGTGCGTGGTAAACAGACTGCGGAGTCTGTGTATACTGGGTTCTCCCTTTGCAAAGGTGAACAAAGACTGGGTCTTTTCTAACATAATTGCTTTATCTCATAACGGCTTGATCAGAGGATCCGGGGTGGTGAATTGAACCACAACACAAGCTGCCTATTATGTCTAAGCATGCAGCACCAGAGTCCTTCGACCCTGGCCACAACAGTGTTGAGATAGGATGACACCTGCTACTGCCAGCCAAAGACAAACAGCTAATACTGCTGAGGACCTCAAGGCCGAGATTACCTCCACAACATCACAGCGAGACAGTGCTGGCATAGCACTAAAGGGAACCTGTAAGTTGGTGATATAGTTATGGACACTGAGGACACCTTAACCAGGAGCCAATGGAGACTTGGGGGCGTCTCAGAAATCATCAGAGGCCAAGATGGACTTGTGAGACGGGCCAAAATCCTGCTTGGAGAGAGAGAGCTGAGTGACAAGGGAGAGCGCACTAACAGACTTTCGTTCGTGGAGTGCCCAGTCCAGAAATTAGTTTTGTTGCTAGAAGCGGATTAAGCATAATGCAAATGAAATGTGACTGTGTTATATAGTGTAACTATTAAAAGGGTTATGGTCTGTGTGGAAGTTATGTTTAAAGGTTTCCATTTTGTTAGTGTACATGACCCCATAAAAGGTCCATTATTTTAGGTGAATTACCTTATTAATATGCAAGAAAATTCTATTTTTTGATACTGCATTAATATCTTTCTACTAGCAGTCATGTGGAGGGGGCGTGGTGCGTCAGCTGCGGGAGTGAGGTGTGGGGAGGGCTCAGGAGAGCAGCGCCAGGTGAGAGAGGTGAGCACACCTGTTCACAGAAAAAAGTTAATCACTCAGCAGTTGAAGATCATTGCCACAAAAAAATCACGGGGACCATTACAGAATAGATAGAATAGATTCTATAGAATAATAGAATAGATTAAGAGAAAATGTGTGCACTGACCAAACAAAAGTTTACTATGTAAATAAAAACAATATATACAATAGACCGGGTGTTGTGAGACTTCAGAATTGATAGATTTTGTTTACTAATTAATTCATTTGTGAGGAAAAAAATTCAACTGGAAGTGCATTCGCGAATTCGCAATTTTATTTTTTAAATGTATGCTGTTCATTTCTGGGCCTGACAGTGGAGGGACCTCACAGTGGAGGTCTGCAGTTTTATTTTGAAATGTATGCTGTTAATTTCCGGGCCTGAGAGTGGAGGTCTGCAGTTTTATTTTGAAAAGTATCCTGTGCATTTCTGGGCCTGACAGTGGAGGGGCCTGACAGTGGAGGTCTGCAGCCAGGACCTCTTGGGGGTGCATATGTCATTTGATTTGACAGTGAATCCAGCAGGACTGTGTTAAATCATAACATAATTTCTAGCTACTAAAAATTAAAAACATGCTAATTGCTATCATTGGGCGGCCATTGTAGCAGATAGTGGCAGTGAATTTGAACTTGTCTGAGAGAGCAGAGAGACTAGCTCTGCTGCTCTAGTGGCTAGCTCTACTTTCAAAATTAGTGCTAGCCACTAACTGACAGAAATTAACACAGGCAACTCAAGCAAGACATTTCCTGTGGTGACCGTCAATCTGTGTTGTTTGTGTTTAAATCTGCTTGTTGCTATGTCTATGATGCGACATATATCAGCATATGTCATCTGATTTGACAGTGAATCCAGCAGGACTGTGTTAAATCATAACATAATTTCTAGCCACTAAAACTTAAAGACATGCTAATTGCTAACATTCGGCAGCCATTTTAGCAGTTATTGGCACTGAATTTGAACTTGTCTAAAATGACAGAAACAGCAGAGCAGCTAGCACGTTAGCGCTAGCCTCTAACTGGCAGACAGTAACACAGACACAGAGAGACAGACCGACACAGACAAGCACACACGCAGAGACAGACAAGACAAACACATCACACACACACACACACCTAACAACTTCCACAAATTTTGTACTACAGAAATAAAAATTATATCAATAGATTCAACTCATTTAGGACATTACTACTACACTAACCTTCTGCAAACTAACCTTCTACTAACCTTTTACAAACCTTCTACACTTTAAACTCCTTCTCCTTACTAATTTCTACTATTTATATTTCACAAATAATACCACTACTACTACTACTACGATCTACTACTTGTTTCAGCTAATTTCACACTTTCTTATACTATTCTACTTTTTTCAGCTAATTTCACACTTTATTATTCTATACTACTTATTTCACACTTTATTATACTATTCTACTTATATCAGGTAATTTCACACTTTCTATACTATTTTACTTATTTCAGCTAATTTCACACTTTCTTATTCGATTCTACTTTTTCAGCTAATTTCACACTTTATTACACTGTAGCGTACGCAGTCTGAATCACGCTGTTACACACCTTTTCATTAAAACACACCTCCGTCATCCACCCACCGACCGACCAACCGACTGACTGACTGACTGACTGAATAAACTCCAGTACAGTGAGTACCCGTTGTGTATTTTTTGTTTCCTTTCAAATTATTTGCTGCACCGCGACAAGAGACGCTGGTTTATTAGTGCCGAGTGCCTTCGATACGAGGCAACTACTCCCATAGATAGCAAGCTATGGGAGTTCGGCACGAGGCAACTATTGTTCTTCTGCGTGTTTCATGGCAGTTATATTATTAGTGCCGAGTGCCTTCGATACGAGGCAACTATTGTTCTTCTGCGTGTTTCATGGCAGTTTTATTAGTGCCGAGTGCCTTCGATACGAGGCAACTAGCAGAGGGCTCCCACACCAAGGATCCTACAAATTTTGTCCTACAAAAACAAAACTTATATCACTAAATTCAGCTCATTGAGGACATTCCTGCTTAAATTCAACTTTTTTCTACTATTAATATTTTACAAATTATTCAACTTTTTCTACAAATTTTTTCCCATTTGAAATACATTGTACAAACTTCAAATCTTTCTACAAAACTTCTACAAACATTCTACATTTTGAACTACTTCTACTACTACTACAGACTTCATTCAAACTTCAAATTGTACACAAAATATTAAACTATTAAACTCGTATTTAACTTTTTTAAAAATCTTTTACCGTTTTTAAACTATGAAGGCTCAAAGGTGAGAAGGGTTTTGATCAAAATTCAGGATTTATAATGGGTGTGTATTGGACGGAATGTTTTGGGCCACAGTGGATGACATCATCAGCTAGAGTGTGGAGGAGAGAAAAAATCGGTCAAAAAATAAAACGTAAACTGCTCCTGTGGCTACAAATTTCACACTACAGACACGATTTATACATAAAAACGTAGGAAAATTTGTCAGCGTCGCATAGATACCACTGGTGAAGCTGTGAGTATTATAGTTTTGGCCTGACACACAGAGATTCCCCACCCACACCCCTCCACACCTCCATAGGCGGCAATGTTAATTTGAGAGGAGAAATTACCAGAAGCAGCAGGGAGCATCTGCTCTTTACCTGACGACCCAGACCAGAGTTTTTAACATTTCGCTCTCAAACTGGGCACAGAACTGGTCGAGAAGTAGCCGCCGATCACGAATATTTCGGCTTTTGGATACGACACACCGTTTGGCATTTAATGTTGTCTGTTCGAGGCCCTTCATTTGCTTTCTCTCTCCCTCTCTCTGGGTATTTCCAACTGAAATTATACCAGGTGCATTAACTGCTCTGCTGATTAGGGCCCAGCAGTTGGTCCTGGTTGCTTGGCAACCTTAAGCCTGCCTGAGGGAGGAGAGGGGGGAGGGGCTATTTTCACTGTTGTTGATGTATCAAATGCTATATGTTTAATGTCGGCCATTTTATGCTTCTCTCTCACAGACACAAACACAGACAGTAACACACACACACACACACACACACACACCTAACTACTTACTACTAGTTGTTTCAGCTACTTTCACACTTATACTATTCTACTTTTTTCAGCTAATTTCACACTTTATTCTACTATTCTACATGTTTCACACTTTATTAGGGCCCGAGCACGCACTGTGTGCGAGGCCCTATTGTTTTTCAAATGTTTATTTTTTTTTTTTTTTTTTTTTTAGGGCCCGAGCACGCACTGTGTGCGAGGCCCTATTGTTTTTCAAATGTTTATTATTAGGGCCCGAGCACGCACTGTGTGCGAGGCCCTATTGTTTTTCAAATGTTTATTATTTTTTTTCGTTTTTTTTTTTAGGGCCCGAGCACGCACTGTGTGCGAGGCCCTATTGTTTTTCAAATGTTTATTTTTTTTTTTTTTAGGGCCCGAGCACGCACTGTGTGCGAGGCCCTATTGTTTTGCAAATGTTTATTATTTTTTTTCGTTTTTATTTTTTTTCTTTTTCTTCCCCCAAGTAAATCGCATTTTTGACGGCCTATATGTCCTCAAAAAGTTATGAAAATTTGCCTACCCCCCCAAAGTCGGGCGTAAAATTACGTATTTTGGGGGTCTCGCACATGGACGAACAAAAATGGCTCTACGGCGCCACCTACGTTTCAGTTGTCGGAGGAGCCCCTGGACACGGTTTCATCCACGTGTACGAAATTTAGCGGGAGTATGTAAAGTACCGAGCCGCACAAAAAAGTCTCTTGGTGACCGGGGCTATCGCGAAGCGTACGGCGGCCATTTTGTTTCAAAGTTGGCGTTTTCGTGTTTTTGCGGTCATTTTCAGGGGTCGTATTTGAACGAACTCCTCCTACAGCTTTCATCCAGCGCGTCAAAGTCAAGCGTTTGACGAAAAATGGAACTCCATTGACTTTTTGGGTAATTTTCAGGCAAATGTGTTGGGCTTTCATATACTTTCTCAGACCTGTCTGAAACCTCTTCTGGTTATTAAGAACACTATTATGCAAATTTCGGCTGCATAATTAATTAGGGGGCGGGGCAAAACCGCTCTATAGCGCCCCCTTGAATTTTTATTTCAAGCAGCCCCGCCACAGTTTTGGACACAGAGTTATGAAACCTCAGCCGAATTGTAGAAGAAGACAAGATCTACAAAAAAGTCTCTTGCTGCAATGTGCTAAAATTAACAGGAAGCGAGATATTTAAGCATGAAAATCACCATTTTTGCTGTTTCGACCTGGTTGAGAAGGGGTCATATTTGAACGAACTCCTCCTAGGGATTTGATCCAATTGACTTCAAACTTGGCAGATGTCTTCATATAGGCTTCCCGAGTAAAAGTTATCAAAATCATGAATTTTGATGAAACGGTGTGGGCGTGGCGGTCCGTCAAATTTGACCGTCTGTCCCAATTCTGGCTAATGTGTGTGGTCAATTGAACAAAACCCTTTGAAAGCGTCAAAGGCTCGCGCGTTTTCCGACTGCTGCCTTCCGACGTGCCAGCCCGTCGAGTTGCGTGGGAGTGCGAGGGCCCGTTCAACGCTGCTTGCAGCTTTAATTATTATTATTATTAGTGCCGAGTGCCTTCGATACGAGGCAACTATTGTTCTTCTGCGTGTTTCATGGCAGTTTTATTGGTGTGGGGGCCCAGAGGGCGCCCACACTATTGTTCTTCAAATCTTTATTATTGGTGTGGGGGCCCAGAGGGCGCCCACACTATTGTTATTCAAATCTTTATTATTGGTGTGGGGGCCCAGAGGGCTCCCACACTATTGTTATTCAAATCTTTATTATTATTTTTCTTCTTCCGTACGTTTTTCGGCACTCCAAGGATCCTACAAATTTTGTACTACAAAAACAAAACTTATATCACTAGATTCAGCTCATTCAGCACATGCTGGCTTATCAAAAAACTTTTTTCTAATATTAATATTTTACAAATTATTCAACTTTTTCTACAAATTTTTTCCCATTTGAAATACATTGTACAAACTTCAAATCTTTCTACAAAACTTCTACAAACATTCTACATTTTGAACTACTTCTACTACTACTACAGACTTCATTCAAACTTCAAATTGTACACAAAATATTAAACTATTAAACTCGTATTTAACTTTTTTAAAAATCTTTTACCGTTTTTAAACTATGAAGGCTCAAAGGTGAGAAGGGTTTTGATCAAAATTCAGCGTTTATAATGGGTGTGTATTGGACGGAATGTTTTGGGCCACAGTGGATGACATCATCAGCTAGAGTGTGGAGGAGAGAAAAAATCGGTCAAAAAATAAAACGTAAACTGCTCCTGTGGCCACAAATTTCACACTACAGACACGATTTATACATAAAAACGTAGGAAAATTTGTCAGCGTCGCATAGGTACCACTGCTGAAGCTGTGAGTATTATAGTTTTGGCCTGACACACAGAGATTCCCCACCCACACCCCTCCACACCTCCATAGGCGGCAATGTTAATTTGAGAGGAGAAATTACCAGAAGCAGCAGGGAGCATCTGCTCTTTACCTGACGACCCAGACCAGAGTTTTTAACATTTCGCTCTCAAACTGGGCACAGAGCTGGTCGAGAAGTAGCCGCCGATCACGAATATTTCGGCTTTTGGATACGACACACCGTTTGGCATTTAATGTTGTCTGTTCGAGGCCCTTCATTTGCTTTCTCTCTCCCTCTCTCTGGGTATTTCCAACTGAAATTACACCAGGTGCATTAACTGCTCTGCTGATTAGGGCACAGCAGTTGGCCGTGGTTGCTTGGCAACCTTAAGCCTGCCTGAGGGAGGAGAGGGGGGAGGGGCTATTTTCACTGTTGTTGATGTATCAAATGCTATATGTTTAATGTCGGACATTTTATGCTTCTCTCTCACAGACACAAACACAGACAGTAACACACACACACACACACACACACACACACCTAACTACTTACTACTAGTTGTTTCAGCTACTTTCACACTTAATTCTACTATTCTACTTTTTTCAGTTAATTTCACACATTATTATACTATTCTGCTTTTTTCAGCTAAATTCACACATTATTATACTATTCTGCTTTTTTCAGGTAAATTCACACTTAATTCTACTATTCAGCTTTTTTCAGCTAATTTCACACTTTATTATGCTATTCTATATATTTCAGCTAATTTCACACTTTATTCTACTTTTTTCAGCTAATTTCACACATTATGCTATTCTACTTATTTCAGCTAATTTCACACTTCATTCTACTATTCTACTTTTTTCAGCTAATTTCACACTTTGTTCTACTATTCTACTTTTTTCAGCTAATTTCACACTTATTTCTACTATTCTACTTTTTTCAGCTAATTTCACATTTTTATTATACTCTTCTACTTTTTTCAGCTAATTTCACACATTATGCTGTTCTACTTATTTCAGCTAATTTCACACTTTATTCTACTATTCTACTTTTTTCAGCTAATTTCACACATTATTATACTATTCTTTTTTCAGCTAAATTCACACGTTATTATACTATTCTGCTTTTTTCAGCTAAATTCACACTTAATTCTACTATTCTGCTTTTTTCAGCTAATTTCACACTTTATTCTACTATTCTACATTTTTCAGCTAATTTCACACTTCATTCTACTATTCTACTTTTGTCAGCTAATTTCACATATTATGCTATTCTACTTATTTCAGCTAATTTCACACTTTATTCTACTATTCTACTTTTTTCAGCTAATTTCACACTTTATTATGCTATTCTACTTTTTTCAGCTAATTTCACACTTTATTATGCTATTCTACATATTTCAGCTAATTTCACACTTTATTCTACTATTCTACTTTTTTCAGCTAATTTCACACATTATTATACTATTCTGCTTTTTTCAGCTAAATTCACACATTATTATACTATTCTGCTTTTTTCAGCTAAATTCACACTTAATTCTACTACTCTGCTTTTTTCAGCTAATTTCACACTTCATTCTACTATTCTACTTTTGTCAGCTAATTTCACATATTATGCTATTCTACTTATTTCAGCTAATTTCACACTTTATTCTACTATTCTACTTTTTTCAGCTAATTTAACACTTTATTATGCTATTCTACTTTTTTCAGCTAATTTCACACTTTATTATGCTATTCTACATATTTCAGCTAATTTCACACTTTGTTCTACTATTCTACTGTTTTCAGCTCATTTCACATTTTTTAGATATGTATTATTTGGCCTTTTCAAGGTTTATTGTGTAGAGATGGCTAAAGAGTGGCAGGAATGTGGGGAGAGAGAGGTATGTGGGAACGCCGTGCGACGACGGGCGGCAGAGGGCCCCCACACCGTATTTCCGCAGGAAATGCAGTTTTCTAGTTATTGGTGTGGGGGCCCAGAGGGCGCCCACACTATTGTTCTTCAAATCTTTATTATTATTATTATTTTTCTTCTTCCGTACGTTTTTCGGTACCCCAAGGATCCTACAAATTTTGTACTACAAAAACAAAACTTATATCACTAGATTCAGCTCATTCAGCACATGCTGGCTTATCAAAAAACTTTTTTCTAATATTAATATTTTACAAATTATTCAACTATTTCTACAAATATTTTCCCATTTGAAATACATTGTACAAACTTCTACAAACTTTTACAAACATTCTACATTTTAAACTACTTCTACTACTACTACAAACTTCATTCAAAGTTCAAAATGTACACAAGATATTAAACTATTAAACTCGTATTTAACTTTTTTAAAAATCTTTTACCGTTTTTAAACTATGAAGGCTCAAAGGTGAGAAGGGTTTTGATCAAAATTCAGGGTTTATAATGGGTGTGTATTGGACGGAATCTTTTGGGCCACAGTGGATGACATCATCAGCTAGAGTGTGGAGGAGAGAAAAAAATCGGTCAAAAAATAAAACGTAAACTGCTCCTGTGGCCACAAATTTCACACTACAGACACGATTTATACATAAAAACGTAGGAAAATTTGTCAGCGTCGCATAGGTACCACTGCTGAAGCTGTGAGTATTATAGTTTTGGCCTGACACACAGAGATTCCCCACCCACACCCCTCCACAGCTCCATAAGCGGCAATATTAATTTGAGAGGAGAAATTACCAGAAGCAGCAGGGAGCATCTGCTCTTTACCTGACGACCCAGACCAGAGTTTTTAACATTTCGCTCTCAAACTGGGCACAGAACTGGTCGAGAAGTAGCCGCCGATCACGAATATTTCGGCTTTTGGATACGACACACCGTTTGGCATTTAATGTTGTCTGTTCGAGGCCCTTCATTTGCTTTCTCTCTCCCTCTCTCTGGGTATTTCCAACTGAAATTATACCAGGTGCATTAACTGCTCTGCTGATTAGGGCACAGCAGTTGGCCGTGGTTGCTTGGCAACCTTAAGCCTGCCTGAGGGAGGAGAGGGGGGAGGGACTATTTTCACTGTTGTTGATGTATCAAATGCTATATGTTTAATGTCGGCCATTTTATGCTTCTCTCTCACAGACACAAACACAGACAGTAACACACACATGCACACACACACATCTAACTACTTACTACTAGTTGTTTCACCTACTTTCACACTTATACTATTCTACTTTTTTCAGCTAATTTCACACTTTTTTCTACTATTCTACTTTTTTCAGCTAATTTCACACTTTTTTCTACTATTCTACTGTTTTCAGCTAATTTCACACTTTATCATGCTATTCTACATTTTTCAGCTAATTTCACACATTATTATGCTATTCTACATATTTCAGCTAATTTCACAGTTTCTTCTACTATTCTACATATTTTAACTAATTTCACAATTTATTCTACTATTCTACTTTTTTCAGCTAATTTCACACTTTAGTATGCTATTCTACATATTTCAGCTAATTTCACACTTTATTCTACTATTCTACTTTTTTCAGCTAATTTCACACTTAATTCTACTATTCTACTTTTTTCAGCTAATTTCACACTTTATTATACTATTCTAATTACTTCAGCTAATTTCACACTTTCTGATACTATTTTATTTTTTCAGCTAATTTCAGATAGAGAGACACACAGTCACACACGCATGCACACACATACACACACACACACATCTAACTACTTCCACAAATTCTGTACTAAAGAAATAAAAATCATATCGCTAAATTCAGCTCATTTAGGACATTACTACTACACTAACCTTCTACTAAACTTTTACAAACCTTCTACAATTTAAACTACTTCTCCTTCTCCTTACTAATTTCTACTATTTATATTTCACAAATTATGATACTACTACTATCTACTAGTTGTTTCAGCTACTTTCACACTCATAGTATTCTAATTACTTCAGCTAATTTCACACTTTATTCTACTATTCTACTGTTTTCAGCTAATTTCACACATTATTATGCTATTTTACATATTTCAGCTAATTTCACACTTTATTCTACTATTCTACTTTTTTCAGCTAATTTTACACAATAATATGCTACGCTACTTTTTTCAGCTAATTTCACACTTTATTCTACTATTCTACTTTTTTCAACTAATTTCACACATTATTATGCTATTCTACATATTTCAGCTAATTTCACACTTCATTCTATTATTCTACTTTTTCATCTAATTTCACACTTTATTCTACTATTCTACTTACTTCAGCTAATTTTACACTTTATTATACTATTCTAATTACTTCAAGTAATATCACACTTTATTCTATATTCTACTTATTTCAGCTAAATTTACACTTTATTATACTGTTCTACATATTTCACACTTTCTTATGCTATTCTAATTACTTCAGCTAATTTCACACTTTCTTATACTATTCCAACATTTTCTACAATTCTACCTTTTCATACAAATTTCTACAGTATTACACAACATTGTACCACTTCATACTATTCTACTGTTTTCAGCTCATTTCACATTTTTTAGATATGCATTGTTTGGCCTTTTCAAGCTTTATTGTATACAGACAGCGAAAGAGTGACAGGTACGTGGGAACGCCGTGCGACGACGGGCGGCAAAGGGCCCCCACACCGTATTTCCGCAGGAAATGCAGTTTTCTAGTTATTTTTCTTCTTCCGTACGTTTTTCGGTACCCAAGGATCCTACAAATTTTGTACTACAAAAACAAAACTTATATCACTAGATTCAGCTCATTCAGCACATGCTGGCTTATCAAAAAACTTTTTTCTAATATTAATATTTTACAAATTATTCAACTATTTCTACAAATATTTTCCCATTTGAAATACATTGTACAAACTTAAAATCTTTCTACAAAACTTCTACAAACATTCTACATTTTAAACTACTTCTACTACTACTACAGACTTCATTCAAACTTCAAATTGTACACAAGATATTAAACTATTAAACTCGTATTTAACTTTTTTAAAAATCTTTTACCGTTTTTAAACTATGAAGGCTCAAAGGTGAGAAGGGTTTTGATCAAAATTCAGGGTTTATAATGGGTGTGTATTGGACGGAATCTTTTGGGCCACAGTGGATGACATCATCAGCTAGAGTGTGGAGGAGAGAAAAAATCGGTCAAAAAATAAAACGTAAACTGCTCCTGTGGCCACAAATTTCATACTACAGACACGATTTATACATAAAAACGTAGGAAAATTTGTCAGCGTCGCATAGATACCACTGCTGAAGCTGTGAGTATTATAGTTTTGGCCTGACACACAGAGATTCCCCACCCACACCCCTCCACACCTCCATAGGCGGCAATGTTAATTTGAGAGGAGAAATTACCAGAAGCAGCAGGGAGCATCTGCTCTTTACCTGGCGACCCAGACCAGAGTTTTTAACATTTCGCTCTCAAACTGGGCACGGAACTGGTCGAGAAGTAGCCGCCGATCACGAATATTTCAGCTTTTGGATACGACACACCGTTTGGCATATTTCGCCACGTCTTCGCAGCCCTTCATTTGCTTTCTCTCTCCCTCTCTCTGGGTATTTCCAACTGAAATTATACCAGGTGCATTAACTGCTCTGCTGATTAGGGCCCAGCAGTTGGTCCTGGTTGCTTGGCAACCTTAAGCCTGCCTGAGGGAGGAGAGGGGGGAGGGGCTATTTTCACTGTTGTTGATGTATCAAATGCTATATGTTTAATGTCAGACATTTTATGCTTCTCTCTGACAGACACAAACACAGACAGTAACACACACATGCACACACACACGCACACATCTAACTACTTACTACTAGTTGTTTCACCTACTTTCACACTTATACTATTCTACTTTTTTCAGCTAATTTCACACTTTTTTCTACTATTCCACTTTTTTCAGCTAATGTCACACTTTTTTCTACTATTCTACTGTTTTCTGCTAATTTCACACTTTATTATGCTATTCTACATTTTTCAGCTAATTTCACACATTATTATGCTATTCTACATATTTCGGCTAATTTCACAGTTTCTTCTACTATTCTACATATTTTAACTAATTTCACACTTTATTCTACTATTCTAATTACTTCAGCTAATTTCACAATTTATTCTACTATTCTACTTTTTTCAGCTAATTTCACACTTTATTATGCTATTCTACCTTTTTCAGCTAATTTCACACTTTATTCTACTATTCTACTTTTTTCAGCTAATTTCACACTTTATTATGCTATTCTACTTTTTTCAGCTAATTTCACACTTTAGTATGCTATTCTACATATTTCAGCTAATTTCACACTTTATTCTACTATTCTACTTTTTCAGCTAATTTCACACATTATTATGCTATTCTACTTTTTTCAGCTAATTTCACACTTAATTCTACTATTCTACTTTTTTCAGCTAATTTCACACTTTATTATACTATTCTAATTACTTCAGCTAATTTCACACTTTCTGATACTATTTTATTTTTTCAGCTAATTTCAGATAGAGAGACATTCAGACAGTCACACACGCATGGACACACATACACACACACACACACACACACACACATCTAACTACTTCCACAAATTCTGTACTACAGAAATAAAAATCATATCGCTAAATTCAGCTCATTTAGGACATTACTACTACACTAACCTTCTACTAACCTTTTACAAACCTTCTACAATTTAAACTACTTCTCCTTCTCCTTACTAATTTCTACTATTTATATTTCACAAATTATGATACTACTACTATCTACTAGTTGTTTCAGCTACTTTCACACTCATAGTATTCTAATTACTTCAGCTAATTTCACACTTTATTCTACTATTCTACTTTTTTCAGCTAATTTCACACATTATTATGCTATTCTACATATTTCAGCTAATTTCACACTTTATTCTACTATTCTACTTTTTTCAGCTAATTTCACACATTATTATGCTACTCTACTTTTTTCACCTAATTTCACACTTTATTCTACTATTCTACTTTTTTCAGCTAATTTCACACTTTTTTCTACTATTCTACTTTTTTCAACTAATTTCACACTTTATTATGCTATTCTACTTTTTTCAGCTAATTTCACACATTATTATGCTATTCTACATATTTCAGCTAATTTCACACTTCATTCTATTATTCTACTTTTTCATCTAATTTCACACTTTATTCTACTATTCTACTTACTGCAGCTAATTTTACACTTTATTATACTATTCTAATTACTTCAGCTAATATCACACTTTATTCTATATTCTACTTATTTCAGCTAAATTTACACTTTATTATACTATTCTACATATTTCACACTTTCTTATGCTATTCTAATTACTTCAGCTAATTTCACGCTTTCTTATACTATTCTAACATTTTCCACAATTCTACCTTTTCATACAAATTTGTACAGTATTACACAACATTGTACCACTTCATACTGTTCTGTTCTCTATATACATTGTTTGGCCTTTTCAAGCTTTATTGTATACAGACAGCGAAAGAGTGACAGGTATGTGGGAACGCCGTGCGACGACGGGCGGCAGAGGGCCCCCACACCGTATTTCTGCAGGAAATGCAGTTTTCTAGTTATTTTTCTTCTTCCGTACGTTTTTCGGCACTCCAAGGATCCTACAAATTTTGTACTACAAAAACAAAACTTATATCACTAGATTCAGCTCATTCAGCACATGCTGGCTTATCAAAAAACTTTTTTCTAATATTAATATTTTACAAATTATTCAACTATTTCTACATTTTTTTTCCCATTTGAAATACATTGTATAAACTTCAAATCTTTCTACAAAACTTCTACAAACATTCTACATTTTAAACTACTTCTACTACTACTACAGACTTCATTCAAACTTCAAATTGTACACAAGATATTAAACTATTAAACTCGTATTTAACTTTTTTAAAAATCTTTTACCGTTTTTAAACTATGAAGGCTCAAAGGTGAGAAGGGTTTTGATCAAAATTCAGGGTTTATAATGGGTGTGTATTGGACGGAATCTTTTGGGCCACAGTGGATGACATCATCAGCTAGAGTGTGGAGGAGAGAAAAAATCGGTCAAAAAATAAAACGTAAACTGCTCCTGTGGCCACAAATTTCACACTACAGACACGATTTATACATAAAAACGTAGGAAAATTTGTCAGCGTCGCATAGATACCACTGCTGAAGCTGTGAGTATTATAGTTTTGGCCTGACACACAGAGATTCCCCACCCACACCCCTCCACACCTCCATAAGCGGCAATGTTAATTTGAGAGGAGAAATTACCAGAAGCAGCAGGGAGCATCTGCTCTTTACCTGGCGACCCAGACCAGAGTTTTTAACATTTCGCTCTCAAACTGGGCACGGAACTGGTCGAGAAGTAGCCGCCGATCACGAATATTTCAGCTTTTGGATACGACACACCGTTTGGCATATTTCGCCACGTCTTCGCAGCCCTTCATTTGCTTTCTCTCTCCCTCTCTCTGGGTATTTCCAACTGAAATTATACCAGGTGCATTAACTGCTCTGCTGATTAGGGCCCAGCAGTTGGTCCTGGTTGCTTGGCAACCTTAAGCCTGCCTGAGGGAGGAGAGGGGGGGAGGGGCTATTTTCACTGTTGTTGATGTATCAAATGCTATATGTTTAATGTCGGCCATTTTATGCTTCTCTCTCACAGACACAAACACAGACAGTAACACACACACACACACACACACACACACCTAACTACTTACTACTAGTTGTTTCAGCTACTTTCACACTTATACTATTCTACTTTTTTCAGCTAATTTCACACTTTATTCTACTATTCTACTTTTTCATCTAATTTCACACTTTATTCTGCTATTGTACTTTTTAAAGCTACAGGCATGTGAAAAAATTAGGACATCTTATGAAATCCTGTGTATTTTAAAATATATTTGGACATATGGGTAGTTAATGTCAATTTTAATTAAACTCAGGGATCCAAGTAATATAACTAAACAATAAAAAAATAAGAAAAGCCTTTTTAAAACTTTCTGTAAAATTTAATTAAAAAATAATGCAATTTCTGGTGAGGAATAAATTAGGACACCCCCTATATTATCCCTCTTAAAATGTTGAAAATCCCAAACAGGTGCATCACGTCAGGTGCACATGATTAGTACATTGTTACCCAGCATTTGAATGGAGCCTTGCCCTATTTAAACCTCAGATTTAGTTTGGTGTGGCCCTGACAGTTGAGATGTTGAGGTGAGCGCCATGGTGAGGTCTAAAGAGCTTCCTGATGCCCTCAGAAAGAAGATTGTGGCCGCTTACGAGTCTGGTAAAGGATTTAAAAAGATTTCAAAAGAATTTAACATCAGCCATTCCACCATTCGCAAAATTATTTACAAGTGGAGGACATTTAAAACAACTGCCACCATGCCAAGATCTGGCCGTCCGGGCAAGTTTACCCCCAGAGCAGAACGCAAGATGCTCAAAGAGGTCCTGAAAAATCCTAAAGTGTCATCAAGGGAATTACAGCAGGTTCTGGCAACTGTCGATGTGAAAGTGCATGACTCTACGATCAGAAAGAGACTGCGCAAGTGTGACTTGCATGGGAGGTGTGCAAGGAAGAAACCTTTGCTCTCTAAAAAAAACATCAAGGCCAGACTGAAGTTTGCCAGAGAGAACATAGACAAAGACCACGACTTCTGGAATAAGGTTCTTTGGACAGATGAGTCTAAAAATTGAATTATTTGGACACCAGAACAGAAGACATGTTTGGCGTAAACCAAATACAGCCTTCCAAGAAAAGAACCTCATACCAACTGTAAAGCATGGAGGGGGCAGTGTCATGGTTTGGGGTTGCTTTGCTGCAGCAGGACCTGGCCAGCTCACCATCATAGAATCTACCATGAATTCTACTGTGTATCAGAGGGTGCTTGAAGAAAATGTGAAACCATCTGTCAAAAAATTAAAGCTGAAGCGTAACTGGATACTGCAACAAGACAATGACCCAAAGCATACCAGCAAATCCACCAAGGACTGGCTAAAAAAGAAGAAGTGGAGAGTCCTGGAATGGCCAAGTCAAAGCCCTGATCTTAATCCCATCGAAATGCTGTGGGGTGACTTGAAACGGGCTGTACATGCAAGACACCCCTCAAACATCTCACAGCTAAAAGAATTCTGCATTGAGGAGTGGGCCAAACTTTCTCCTGATCGATGTCAGAGACTGGTAAAAGGCTACAAAAAGCGTCTCGTTGAAGTTATATCAGCCAAAGGGGGCAACACTAGCTATTAGGGGGTAGGGTGTCCTAACTTTTTCCTCCATTAAAATACATACTTTATTTTTTTTCTTTTTTTGGATTTGTCAAACAATGTTCATTTTTGTTGTTAAATTGCAATCAAATCACTTTCTTTTTGAAAAATACATATAAACATGACTGGATATTGGTATGTGAACCATTTCTAAATAAAGAGCTGATTATTTAATGGGGTGTCCTAATTTTCTCACATGCCTGTAATTTTACACTTTATTATACTATTCTACTCATTTCAGCTAATTTTTCACTTTATTACACTATTCTACATATTTCACACTTTGTTATACTATTCTAATTACTTCAGCCAATTTCACACTTTATTCCACTATTCTACTTTTTTCAGCTAATTTCATACTTTATTCTACTATTCTACTTTTTTCAGCTAATTTCACACATTATTATGCTATTCTACATATTTCGGCTAATTTCACAGTTTCTTCTACTATTCTACATATTTTACTTAATTTCACACTTTATTCTACTATTCTACTTTTTCATCTAATTTCACACTTTATTCTACTATTCTACTTATTTCAGCTAATTTTACACTTTATTATACTATTCTAATTAATTCAGCTAATTTCACCCTTTATTCTACTATTCTACTTTTTTCCGCTAATTTCACACTTTATTATGCTATTCTACTTTTTTCAGCTAATTTCACACTTTCTGATAACAGACAAATAGAGAGACACACAGGACAGTCACAGACACATGCACACACACACACACACACACCCTACTTCCACAAATTCTGTACTACAGAAATAAAAATCATAGTGCTAAATTGAGCTCATTTAAGACATTACTACTACACTAACTACTAAACTTTTACAAACCTTCTTCAATTTAAACTACTTCTCCTTCTCCTTACTAATTTCTACTATTTATATTTCACAAATTATTATACTACTACTATCTGCTAGTTGTTTCAGCTATTTTCACACTTGTACTATTCTACTTATTTCAGCTAATTTCACACTTTATTCTACTATTCTACTTATTTCAGCTGATTTCACACTTTATGATACTATTCTGCTTATTTCAGCTAATTTCACACTTTATTCTACAATTCTACTTATTTCAGCTAATTTCACACTGTATTCTACTATTTTACTTATTTCAGCTAATTTCACACTTCTACCACTTCAAACTGTTCTACTCATAGACACACATACCTGGCTACTTTCTAAAATTCTACCTTTTCCTACAAATTTCTACAGTATTACACAACATTGTACCACTCCATACTATTCTACTGTTTTTAGCTCATTTCACATTTTTTAGACATGCATTGTTTGGCCTTTTCAAGGTTTATTGTGTAAAGATGGCTAAAGAGGGGCAGGAATGTGGGGAGAGAGAGGTGGGGGAACGCCGTGCGACGACGGGCGGCAGAGGGCCCCCACACCGTATTTCCGCAGGAAATGCAGTTTTCTAGTTGGTGTGGGGGCCCAGAGGGCTCCCACACTATTGTTATTCAAATCTTTATTATTGGTGTGGGGGCCCAGAGGGCGCCCACACTATTGTTCTTCAAATCTTTATTATTATTGGTGTGGGGGCCCAGAGGGCTCCCACACTATTGTTATTCAAATCTTTATTATTATTTTTCTTCTTCCGTACGTTTTTCGGCACTCCAAGGATCCTACAAATTTTGTACTACAAAAACAAAACTTATATCACTAGATTCAGCTCATTCAGCACATGCTGGCTTATCAAAAAACTTTTTTCTAATATTAATATTTTACAAATTATTCAACTTTTTCTACAAATTTTTTCCCATTTGAAATACATTGTACAAACTTCAAATCTTTCTACAAAACTTCTACAAACATTCTACATTTTGAACTACTTCTACTACTACTACAGACTTCATTCAAACTTCAAATTGTACACAAAATATTAAACTATTAAACTCGTATTTAACTTTTTTAAAAATCTTTTACCGTTTTTAAACTATCGAGCCTCAAAGGTGAGAAGGGTTTTGATCAAAAATCAGCATTTATAATGGGTGTGTATTGGGCGGAATGTTTTTAGCCAGAGTGTATGACATCATCAGCCAGAGTGTGGAGGAGAAAAAAAATCGGTCAAAAAATAAAACGTAAACTGCTCCTGTGGCCACAAATTTCACACTACAGACACGATTTATACATAAAAACGTAGGAAAATTTGTCAGCGTCGCATAGATACCACTGCTGAAGCTGTGAGTATTATAGTTTTGGCCTGACACACAGAGATTCCCCACCCACACCCCTCCACACCTCCATAGGCGGCAATGTTAATTTGAGAGGAGAAATTACCAGAAGCAGCAGGGAGCATCTGCTCTTTACCTGACGACCCAGACCAGAGTTTTTAACATTTCGCTCTCAAACTGGGCACAGAACTGCTCGAGAAGTAGCCGCCGATCACAAATATTTCGGCTTTTGGATACGACACACCGTTTGGCATTTAATGTTGTCTGTTCGAGGCCCTTCATTTGCTTTCTCTCTCCCTCTCTCTGGGTATTTCCAACTGAAATTATACCAGGTGCTCCTAACTGCTCTGCTGATTAGGGCCCAGCAGTTGGTCCCTGGTTGCTTGGGCAACCTTAAGCCTGCCTGAGGGAGGAGAGGGGGGAGGGGCTATTTTCACTGTTGTTGATGTATCAAATGCTACATGTTTAATGTCAGACATTTTATGCTTCTCTCTCACAGACACAAACACAGACAGTAACACACACACACACACACACACACACATCTAACTATTTACTACTAGTTGTTTCAGCTAATTTCACACTTTATTCTACTATTCTACTTTTTTCAGCTAATTTCACACTTTATTATACTATTCTACATGTTTCACACTTTATTATATTATTGTAATTACTTCAGCTAATTTCACACTTTATTCTACGATTCTACTTTTTTCAGCTAATTTCACACATTATTATAATATTCTACTTCTTTCAGCTAATTTCACACTTTATTCTACTATTCTACTTTTTTCAGCTAATTTCACATTTTTCTCTACTATTCTACATTTTTCACCTAATTTCACACATTATTATGCTATTCTACATATTTTGGCTAATTTCACACTTTATTCTACTATTCTACTTTTTTCAGCTAATTTCACACTTTTTTCTACTATTCTACATTTTTCAGCTAATTTCACACATTATTATGCTATTCTACATATTTCGGATAATTTCACATTTTCTTCTACTATTCTACCTTTTCATCTAATTTTACACTTTATTGTACTATTCTACTTACTTCAGCTAAATTTACACTTTATTATACTATTCTACATATTTCACAATTTGTTATACAATTCTAATTACTTCAGCTAATTTCACGCTTTATTATACTATTCTAACATTTTCTACAATTCTACCTTTTCATACAAATTTCTACAGTATTACACAACATTGTACCACTTCATACTGTTCTACTGTTTTCAGCTCATTTCACATTTTTTAGATATGCATTGTTTGGCCTTTTCAAGCTTTATTGTATACAGACAGCGAAAGAGTGACAGGTATGTGGGAACGCCGTGCGATGACGGGCGGCAGAGGGCCCCCACACCGTATTTCCGCAGGAAATGCAGTTTTCTAGTTATTATTTTTCTTCTTCCGTACGTTTTTCGGTACCCCAAGGATCCTACAAATTTTGTACTACAAAAACAAAACTTATATCACTAGATTCAGCTCATTCAGCACATGCTGGCTTATCAAAAAACTTTTTTCTAATATTAATATTTTACAAATTATTCAACTATTTCTACAAATATTTTCCCATTTGAAATACATTGTACAAACTTCTACAAACTTTTACAAACATTCTACATTTTAAACTACTTCTACTACTACTACAAACTTCATTCAAAGTTCAAAATGTACACAAGATATTAAACTATTAAACTCGTATTTAACTTTTTAAAAATCTTTTACCGTTTTTAAACTATGAAGGCTCAAAGGTGAGAAGGGTTTTGATCAAAATTCAGGGTTTATAATGGGTGTGTATTGGACGGAATCTTTTGGGCCACAGTGGATGACATCATCAGCTAGAGTGTGGAGGAGAGAAAAAAATCGGTCAAAAAATAAAACGTAAACTGCTCCTGTGGCCACAAATTTCACACTACAGACACGATTTATACATAAAAACGTAGGAAAATTTGTCAGCGTCGCATAGGTACCACTGCTGAAGCTGTGAGTATTATAGTTTTGGCCTGACACACAGAGATTCCCCACCCACACCCCTCCACAGCTCCATAAGCGGCAATAATAATTTGAGAGGAGAAATTACCAGAAGCAGCAGGGAGCATCTGCTCTTTACCTGACGACCCAGACCAGAGTTTTTAACATTTCGCTCTCAAACTGGGCACAGAACTGGTCGAGAAGTAGCCGCCGATCACGAATATTTCGGCTTTTGGATACGACACACCGTTTGGCATTTAATGTTGTCTGTTCGAGGCCCTTCATTTGCTTTCTCTCTCCCTCTCTCTGGGTATTTCCAACTGAAATTATACCAGGTGCATTAACTGCTCTGCTGATTAGGGCACAGCAGTTGGCCGTGGTTGCTTGGCAACCTTAAGCCTGCCTGAGGGAGGAGAGGGGGGAGGGACTATTTTCACTGTTGTTGATGTATCAAATGCTATATGTTTAATGTCGGCCATTTTATGCTTCTCTCTCACAGACACAAACACAGACAGTAACACACACACACACACACACACACATCTAACTACTTACTACTAGTTGTTTCAGCTACTTTCACACTTATACTATTCTACTTTTTTCAGCTAATTTCACACTTTATTCTACTATTCTACTTTTTTCAGCTAATTTCACAATTTATTATACTATTCTACATGTTTCACACTTTATTATACTATTGTATATACTTCTGCTAATTTCACACTTTATTCTACTATTCTACTTTTTCATCTAATTTCACACTTTATTCTACTTTTTTCAGCTAATTTCACACTTTATGGTACTATTCTACTTATTTCATCTAATTTCACACTTTATTCTAATATTCTACTTTTTCATCTAATTTCACACTTTATTCTACTTTTTCGTCTAATTTCACACATTATTCTACTATTCTACTTTTTTCAGCTAATTTCACACTTTATGGTACTATTCTACTTATTTCAGCTAATTTCACACATTATTATGCTATTCTACTTATTTCAGCTAATTTCACACTTTATTATACTATTCTACTTTTTCAGATAATTTCACACTTTATTATGCTATTCTACTTTTTTCAGCTAATTTCATAAATTATGGTTCTGCTTATTCTACTTTTTTCAGCTAATTTCACACTTTATTCTACTATTCTACTTTTTTCAGCTAATTTTCATATTTTTATTATACTATTCTGCCTTTTTAAGCTAATTGGCTTTCTTATACTATTCTAATACAATTCTACCTTTTCATACAAATTCCTAAAGAAATTCACAGCATTGTACCACTTCATACTGTTCTATTCATAGACACACATACCTGGGCAACTTCCTAAACTTCTACCTTTACATACAAATTTCTATAGTATTACACAACATTGTACCACTTCATGCTATTCTACTGTTTTCAGCTCATTTCACATTGTTTAGATATGTATTATTTGGCCTTTTCAAGGTTTATTGTGTAGAGATGGCTAGAGAGTGGCAGGAATGTGGGGAGAGTTGCTTGGCAACCTTAAGCCTGCCTGAGGGAGGAGAGGGGGGGAGGGGCTATTTTCACTGTTGTTGATGTATCAAATGCTATATGTTTAATGTCGGCCATTTTATGCTTCTCTCTCACAGACACAAACACAGACAGTAACACAGACATGCACACACACACATCTAACTACTTACTACTAGTTGTTTCACCTACTTTCACACTTATACTATTCTACTTTTTTCAGCTAATTTCACACTTTTTTCTACTATTCTACTTTTTTCAGCTAATTTCACACTTAATTCTACTATTCTACTTTTTTCAGCTAATTTCACACTTTATTATACTATTCTAATTACTTCAGCTAATTTCACACTTTCTGATACTATTTTATTTTTTCAGCTAATTTCAGATAGAGGTCACACACACATGCACACACATACACACACACACACATCTAACTACTTCCACAAATTCTGTACTAAAGAAATAAAAATCATATCGCTAAATTCAGCTCATTTAGGACATTACTACTACACTAACCTTCTACTAAACTTTTACAAACCTTCTACAATTTAAACTACTTCTCCTTCTCCTTACTAATTTCTACTATTTATATTTCACAAATTATGATACTACTACTATCTACTAGTTGTTTCAAGCTACTTTCACACTCATAGTATTCTAATTACTTCAGCTAATTTCACACTTTATTCTACTATTCTACTGTTTTCAGCTAATTTCACACATTATTATGCTATTTTACATATTTCAGCTAATTTCACACTTTATTCTACTATTCTACCCTTTTTCAGCTAATTTTACACAATAATATGCTACGCTACTTTTTTCAGCTAATTTCACACTTTATTCTACTATTCTACTTTTTTTCAACTAATTTCACACATTATTATGCTATTCTACATATTCAGCTAATTTCACACTTCATTCTATTATTCTACTTTTTCATCTAATTTCACACTTTATTTCTACTATTCTACTTACTTCAGCTAATTTTACACTTTATTATACTATTCTAATTACTTCAAGTAATATCACACTTTATTCTATATTCTACTTATTTCAGCTAAATTTACACTTTATTATACTGTTCTACATATTTCACACTTTCTTATGCTATTCTAATTACTTCAGCTAATTTCACACTTTCTTATACTATTCCAACATTTTCTACAATTCTACCTTTTCATACAAATTTCTACAGTATTACACAACATTGTACCCACTTCATACTATTCTACTGTTTTCAGCTCATTTCACATTTTTTAGATATGCATTGTTTGGCCTTTTCAAGCTTTATTGTATACAGACAGCGAAAGAGTGACAGGTACGTGGGAACGCCGTGCGACGACGGGCGGCCAAAGGGCCCCCACACCGTATTTCCGCAGGAAATGCAGTTTTCTAGTTATTTTTCTTCTTCCGTACGTTTTTCGGCACTCCAAGGATCCTACAAATTTTGTACTACAAAAACAAAACTTATATCACTAGATTCAGCTCATTCAGCACATGCTGGCTTATCAAAAAACTTTTTTCTAATATTAATATTTTACAAATTATTCAACTTTTTCTACAAATTTTTTCCCATTTGAAATACATTGTACAAACTTCAAATCTTTCTACAAAACTTCTACAAACATTCTACATTTTGAACTACTTCTACTTACTACTACAGACTTCATTCAAACTTCAAATTGTACACAAAATATTAAACTATTAAACTCGTATTTAACTTTTTTTAAAAATCTTTTTACCGTTTTTTAAACTATGAAGGCTCAAAGGTGAGAAGGGTTTTGATCAAAATTCAGCGTTTATAATGGGTGTGTATTGGACGGAATGTTTTGGGCCACAGTGGATGACATCATCAGCTAGAGTGTGGAGGAGAGAAAAAATCGGTCAAAAAATAAAACGTAAACTGCTCCTGTGGCCACAAATTTCACACTACAGACACGATTTATACATAAAAACGTAGGAAAATTTGTCAGCGTCGCATAGGTACCACTGCTGAAGCGGTGAGTATTATAGTTTTGGCCTGACACACAGAGATTCCCCACCCACACCCCTCCACACCTCCATAGGGCGGCAATGTTAATTTGAGAGGAGAAATTACCAGAAGCAGCAGGGAGCATCTGCTCTTTACCTGACGACCCAGACCAGAGTTTTTAACATTTCGCTCTCAAACTGGGCACAGAGCTGGTCGAGAAGTAGCCGCCGATCACGAATATTTCGGCTTTTGGATACGACACACCGTTTGGCATTTAATGTTGTCTGTTCGAGGCCCTTCATTTGCTTTCTCTCTCCCTCTCTCTGGGTATTTCCAACTGAAATTACACCAGGTGCATTAACTGCTCTGCTGATTAGGGCACAGCAGTTGGCCGTGGTTGCTTGGCAACCTTAAGCCTGCCTGAGGGAGGAGAGGGGGGAGGGGCTATTTTCACTGTTGTTGATGTATCAAATGCTATATGTTTAATGTCGGACATTTTATGCTTCTCTCTCACAGACACAAACACAGACAGTAACACACACACACACACACACACACACCTAACTACTTACTACTAGTTGTTTCAGCTACTTTCACACTTAATTCTACTATTCTACTTTTTTCAGTTAATTTCACACATTATTATACTATTCTGCTTTTTTCAGCTAAATTCACACATTATTATACTATTCTGCTTTTTTCAGGTAAATTCACACTTAATTCTACTATTCAGCTTTTTTCAGCTAATTTCACACTTTATTATGCTATTCTATATATTTCAGCTAATTTCACACTTTATTCTACTTTTTTCAGCTAATTTCACACATTATGCTATTCTACTTATTTCAGCTAATTTCACACTTCATTCTACTATTCTACTTTTTTCAGCTAATTTCACACTTTGTTCTACTATTCTACTTTTTTCAGCTAATTTCACACTTATTTCTACTATTCTACTTTTTTCAGCTAATTTCACATTTTTATTATACTCTCTACTTTTTTCAGCTAATTTCACACATTATGCTGTTCTACTTATTTCAGCTAATTTCACACTTTATTCTACTATTCTACTTTTTTCAGCTAATTTCACACATTATTATACTATTCTTTTTTCAGCTAAATTCACACGTTATTATACTATTCTGCTTTTTTCAGCTAAATTCACACTTAATTCTACTATTCTGCTTTTTTCAGCTAATTTCACACTTTATTCTACTATTCTACATTTTTCAGCTAATTTCACACTTCATTCTAGCTATTCTACTTTTGTCAGCTAATTTCACATATTATGCTATTCTACTTATTTCAGCTAATTTCACACTTTATTCTACTATTCTACTTTTTTCAGCTAATTTCACACTTTATTATGCTATTCTACTTTTTTCAGCTAATTTCACACTTTATTATGCTATTCTACATATTTCAGCTAATTTCACACTTTATTCTACTATTCTACTTTTTTCAGCTAATTTCACACATTATTATACTATTCTGCTTTTTTCAGCTAAATTCACACATTATTATACTATTCTGCTTTTTTCAGCTAAATTCACACTTAATTCTACTACTCTGCTTTTTTCAGCTAATTTCACACTTCATTCTACTATTCTACTTTTGTCAGCTAATTTCACATATTATGCTATTCTACTTATTTCAGCTAATTTCACACTTTATTCTACTATTCTACTTTTTTCAGCTAATTTAACACTTTATTATGCTATTCTACTTTTTTCAGCTAATTTCACACTTTATTATGCTATTCTACATATTTCAGCTAATTTCACACTTTGTTCTACTATTCTACTGTTTTCAGCTCATTTCACATTTTTTAGATATGTATTATTTGGCCTTTTCAAGGTTTATTGTGTAGAGATGGCTAAAGAGTGGCAGGAATGTGGGGAGAGAGAGGGTATGTGGGAACGCCGTGCGACGACGGGCGGCAGAGGGCCCCCACACCGTATTTCCGCAGGAAATGCAGTTTTCTAGTTATTATTATTTTTCTTCTTCCGTACGTTTTTCGGTACCCAAGGATCCTACAAATTTTGTACTACAAAAACAAAACTTATATCACTAGATTCAGCTCATTCAGCACATGCTGGCTTATCAAAAAACTTTTTTTCTAATATTAATATTTTACAAATTATTCAACTATTTCTACAAATATTTTCCCATTTGAAATACATTGTACAAACTTCTACAAACTTTTACAAACATTCTACATTTTAACTACTTCTACTACTACTACAAACTTCATTCAAAGTTCAAAATGTACACAAGATATTAAACTATTAAACTCGTATTTAACTTTTAAAAAATCTTTTACCGTTTTTAAACTATGAAGGCTCAAAGGTGAGAAGGGTTTTGATCAAAATTCAGGGTTTATAATGGGTGTGTATTGGACGGAATCTTTTGGGCCACAGTGGATGACATCATCAGCTAGAGTGTGGAGGAGAGAAAAAAATCGGTCAAAAAATAAAACGTAAACTGCTCCTGTGGCCACAAATTTCACACTACAGACACGATTTATACATAAAAACGTAGGAAAATTTGTCAGCGTCGCATAGGTACCACTGCTGAAGCTGTGAGTATTATAGTTTTGGCCTGACACACAGAGATTCCCCACCCACACCCCTCCACAGCTCCATAAGCGGCAATATTAATTTGAGAGGAGAAATTACCAGAAGCAGCAGGGAGCATCTGCTCTTTACCTGACGACCCAGACCAGAGTTTTTAACATTTTCGCTCTCAAACTGGGCACAGAACTGGTCGAGAAGTAGCCGCCGATCACGAATATTTCGCTTTTGGATACGACACACCGTTTGGCATTTAATGTTGTCTGTTCGAGGCCCTTCATTTGCTTTCTCTCTCCCTCTCTCTGGGTATTTCCAACTGAAATTATACCAGGTGCATTAACTGCTCTGCTGATTAGGGCACAGCAGTTGGCCGTGGTTGCTTGGCAACCTTAAGCCTGCCTGAGGGAGGAGAGGGGGGAGGGACTATTTTCACTGTTGTTGATGTATCAAATGCTATATGTTTAATGTCGGCCATTTTATGCTTCTCTCTCACAGACACAAACACAGACAGTAACACACACATGCACACACACACATCTAACTACTTACTACTAGTTGTTTCACCTACTTTCACACTTTTTTCTACTATTCTACTTTTTTCAGCTAATTTCACACTTTTTTCTACTATTCTACTTTTTTTCAGCTAATTTCACACTTTTTTCTACTATTCTACTGGTTTTCAGCTAATTTCACACTTTATCATGCTATTCTACATTTTTCAGCTAATTTCACACATTATTATGCTATTCTACATATTTCAGCTAATTTCACAGTTTCTTCTACTATTCTACATATTTTAACTAATTTCAAAATTTATTCTACTATTCTACTTTTTTCAGCTAATTTCACACTTTAGTATGCTATTCTACATATTTCAGCTAATTTCACACTTTATTCTACTATTCTACTTTTTTCAGCTAATTTCACACATTATTATGCTATTCTACTTTTTTCAGCTAATTTCACACTTAATTCTACTATTCTACTTTTTTCAGCTAATTTCACACTTTATTATACTATTCTAATTACTTCAGCTAATTTCACACTTTCTGATACTATTTTATTTTTTCAGCTAATTTCAGATAGAGAGACACACAGTCACACACACATGCACACACATACACACACACACACATCTAACTACTTCCACAAATTCTGTACTAAAGAAATAAAAATCATATCGCTAAATTCAGCTCATTTAGGACATTACTACTACACTAACCTTCTACTAAACTTTTACAAACCTTCTACAATTTAAACTACTTCTCCTTCTCCTTACTAATTTCTACTATTTATATTTCACAAATTATGATACTACTACTATCTACTAGTTGTTTCAGCTACTTTCACACTCATAGTATTCTAATTACTTCAGCTAATTTCACCACTTTATTCTACTATTCTACTGTTTTCAGCTAATTTCACACATTATTATGCTATTTTACATATTTCAGCTAATTTCACACTTTATTCTACTATTCTACCTTTTTCAGCTAATTTTACACAATAATATGCTACGCTACTTTTTTCAGCTAATTTCACACTTTATTCTACTATTCTACTTTTTTCAACTAATTTCACACATTATTATGCTATTCTACATATTTCAGCTAATTTCACACTTCATTCTATTATTCTACTTTTTCATCTAATTTCACACTTTATTCTACTATTCTACTTACTTCAGCTAATTTTACACTTTATTATACTATTCTAATTACTTCAAGTAATATCACACTTTATTCTATATTCGGCTTAATTTCAGCTAAATTTACACTTTATTATACTGTTCTACATATTTCACACTTTCTTATGCTATTCTAATTACTTCAGCTAATTTCACACTTTCTTATACTATTCCAACATTTTCTACAATTCTACCTTTTCATACAAATTTCTACAGTATTACACAACATTGTACCACTTCATACTATTCTACTGTTTTCAGCTCATTTCACATTTTTTAGATATGCATTGTTTGGCCTTTTCAAGCTTTATTGTATACAGACAGCGAAAGAGTGACAGGTACGTGGGAACGCCGTGCGACGACGGGCGGCAAAGGGCCCCCACACCGTATTTCCGCAGGAAATGCAGTTTTCTAGTTATTTTTATTATTCATTTTCCGCCCTTTTTCGGCAATTAATACAGCCCGAACCGGCCACGGGGACCCCCAACAAGTAAATTAACAAAACGTGTGTTTTCATCGCGAATCGTGTGCTTCTCAAAAATCGAAAAAATTCGTGAATTTTTCGCGAATATTTCCCCAAAAAACCGAGGAAATTTTCCCATAAGAATGAATGGAAAACCCCGAAAAAAATAAAAATTAAACACACATTTTCAAAAATGAACTGCTCTGGCATACTTTCACCGAGAGACTTCATTTAAACTTTAAAATGGAGGTACTCTTGCCTTCTCTTCATGTATTCACTTCACTTATCGACACCTTTTACCGTTTTTAAACTATGAAGGCTCAAAGGTGAGAAGGTTTTTGGTCAAATTTCGGGGTTTATAATGGGTGTGTATTGTGCGGAATGTTTTTGCCAGAGTGGATGACATCATCACCCAGAGTGTGGAGGAGGGAAAAAAATCGGTCAAAAAATAAAACGTAAACTGCTCCTGTGGCCACAAATTTCACACTACAGACATGATTTATACATAAAAACGTAGGAAAATTTGTCGGCGTCGCATAGATACCACTGCTGAAGCTGTGAGTATTATAGTTTTGGCCTGACACACAGAGATTCCCCACCCACACCCATCCACAGCTCCATAGCCTCCCATATTAAAAATGCGGGAAATTTTCAGGAGGAAAGCAGAAGTAACCTTTCTTTAAATCGATTTTAATAGGTCATATTTCTTCATTTGACACACAAACTGCATATCTAGACGATCAGGAAAGTCTCTAGATGCCCAAACTTAAGTCGGTTCAATGATTGGAAATACGGTTTGGCCAGATATCCTTCCTGTTCGAGGCATAGTCTCAGCATTTTCTCCCTCTCTCTCTGTCTTCCAACTGAAATTCAAACTGCTGCACTAACTGCCCAGCGGCGGCCATCTTAGCTGTTATTGTCAGTTAATTTGAATTTGTCTGTATAAAATGACACAGACAGCAGAGCAGCTAGCGCATTAGCACTAGCCACTAACTGACAGACATTAACACAGGCAACTCAAGCAAGACATTTTCTGTGGTGACCGTCAATCTGTGTTGTTTGTGTTTAAATCTGCTGTTGCTGTGCCTATGATGCGACATATATCAGCAGTTATTGTCAGTTAATTTGAATTTGTCTGTGTAAAATGACAGAGAGAGACAGCAGAGCAGCTAGCGCGTTAGTGGATAGCGCTGACACGCTAACAATTAGCCACTAACAGGCCTGTGTGAAATCATAACATAATTTAATAGGTCATATTTCTTCATTTGACACACAAACTGCATATCTAGACGATCAGGAAAGTCTCTAGATGCCCAAACTTAAGTCGGTTCAATGATTAGAAATATGGTTTGGCCAGATATCCTTCCTTTTCCAGGCCTGGTCTCAGCATTTTCTCTCTCTGTCTCTGTCTTCCAACTGAAATTCAAACTGCTGCACTAACTGCCCGGTGGCGGCCATCTTAGCTGTTATTTTCAGTTAATTTGAATTTGTCTGTGTAAAATGACACAGACAGCAGAGCAGCTAGCGCATTAGCACTAGCCACTAACTGACAGACATTAACACAGGCAACTCAAGCAAGACATTTTCTGTGGTCACCGTCAATCTGTGTTGTTTGTGTTTAAATCTGCTGTTGCTGTGCCTATGATGCGACATATATCAGCAGTTATTGTCAGTTAATTTGAATTTGTCTGTGTAAAATGACAGAGAGAGACAGTGGCTAAAAAGACATGCTAATTGCTAATATTAATAGCTAGTGGTAGCAGTAGCATGTCAGGAGTTAGTATGTCTAACTGGCAGACAGTAACACAGACACATAGACAGACCTACACAGAGACAGACAAGACAAACACACAACACATACACAAACACACCTAACAACTTCCACTAATTTTGTACTACAGAAATAAAAATTATATCAGTAGATCCAGCTCATTTAGCTTTAGCAGCATATGCTAAAATTAGTGGCTAGTGGATCATGCTACTTGCTACCATTAGCGGCTAATGCAAATTTTTAGTGGCTAAAAATTTGTGGTAGCATTAGTGGTAGCAGTAGCATTTCAGGAGTTAGCATGTTAGCATTAGCATGTTAGCATTATCATGTATTTAATAGCCACTATATCATTAATTTAATAGCCACTAACTGACAGACAGTAACACAGACACAGAGAAACTGGCCGACACAGACAAGCACAGAGACAGACAAGACAAACACACCACACACACACACACACACACACACCTACACCTAATTCAGCTCATTTAGGACATTACTACTATATTGACCTTATACAAATCTCAGTTAGCATGTTAGCATTAGCATGTTAGCATTATCATCTATTTCATTTTTAGTGGCTAAAAATACATGCTAATTGCTAATATTAACAGCTAGTGGTAGCAGTAGCATGTCAGGAGTTAGTATGTTAGCATTAGCATGTTAGCATTGACATGTATTTAATTTTTAGTGGCTAAAAAGTATGCTCATTGCTAACATTAGCAGCATATGCTAAAATTAGTGGCTAGCGCATTAGCGCTAGCTGGTCATGTGTGTAAATATTACTATTTGAGTTGTACTTTTTCAGTACAAAACCCCGGCAACAGCCCACTCGGCACTTTCAAAATTTCCGCGGGAATTTTCTAGTTTTTATTATTCATTTTCCGCCCTTTTTCGGCAATTAATACAGCCCGAACCGGCCACGGGACCCCCAACAAGTAAATTAACAAAACGTGTGTTTTCATCGCGAATCGTGTGCTTCTCAAAAATCGAAAAAATCCGTTAATTTTTCGCGAATATTTCCCCAAAAAACCGAGGAAATTTTCCCATAAGAATGAATGGAAAACCCCGAAAAAAATAAAAATTAAACAGGCATTTTCAAAAATGAACTGCTCTGGCATACTTTGACCGAGAGACTTCATTTAAACTTTAAAATGGAGGTACTCTTGCCTTCTCTTCATCTATTCACTTCACTTATCGACACCTTTTACCGTTTTTAAACTATCGAGGCTCAAAGGTGAGAAGGTTTTTGGTCAAATTTCGGGGTTTATAATGGGTGTGTATTGCGTGGAATGTTTTTGCCAGAGTGGATGACATCATCACCCAGAGTGTGGAGGAGGGAAAAAAATCGGTCAAAAAATAAAACGTAAACTGCTCCTGTGGCCACAAATTTTACACTACAGACATGATTTATACATAAAAACGTAGGAAAATTTGTCAGCGTCGCATAGATACCACTGCTGAAGCTGTGAGTATTATAGTTTTGGCCTGACACACAGAGATTCCCCACCCACACCCATCCACACTCCCATAGCCTCCCATATTAAAAACGCGGGAAGTTTTCTGGAGGAAAGCAGAAGTAACCTTTCTTTGATTCGATTTTAATAGGTCATATTTCTTCATTTTACACACAAACTGCATATCTAGACGATCAGGAAAGTCTCTAGATGCCCAAACTTAAGTCGGTTCAATGATTGGAAATACGGTTTGGCCAGATATCCTTCCTGTTCGAGGCATAGTCTCAGCATTTTCTCCCCCTCTCTCTGTCTTCCAACTGAAATTCAAACTGCTGCACTAACTGCCCGGCGGCGGCCATCTTAGCTGTTATTTTCAGTTAATTTGAATTTGTCTGTGTAAAATGACACAGACAGCAGAGCAGCTAGCGCATTAGCACTAGCCACTAACTGACAGACATTAACACAGGCAACCCAAGCAAGACATTTTCTGTGGTCACCGTCAATCTGTGTTGTTTGTGTTTAAATCTGCTGTTGCTGTGCCTATGATGCGACATATATCAGCAGTTATTGTCAGTTAATTTGAATTTGTCTGTGTAAAATGAGAGAGAGAGACAGCAGAGCAGCTAGCGCGTTAGTGGCTAGCGCTGACACGCTAACAATTAGCCACTAACAGGCCTGTGTGAAATCATAACATAATTTAATAGGTCATATTTCTTCATTTGACACACAAACTTGTGTGTCATCATGTATGTAATAGCCACTATATCATTAATTTAATAGCCACTAACTGACAGACAGTAACACAGACACAGAGAAACTGGCCGACACAGACAAGCACAGAGACAGACAAGACAAACACACCACACACACACACACCTACACCTAATTCAGCTCATTTAGGACATTACTACTATATTGACCTTATACAAACCTCAGTTAGCATGTTAGCATTAGCATGTTAGCATTATCATCTATTTCATTTTTAGTGGCTAAAAAGACATGCTAATTGCTAATATTAACAGCTTATGCCTAAATTAGTGTCTAGCGCATAATGCTAATTGCTAACATTAGTGGCTAATGCTAATTTTTAGTGTGGAGGAGAGAAAAAAATCGGTCAAAAAATAAAACGTGGCTAAAAATTTGTGCTAGCATTAGTGGTAGCAGTAGCATGTCAGGAGTTAGTATGTTAGCATTAGCATGTTAGCATTAACATGTATTGAATTTTTAGTGGCTAAAAAGTATGCTCATTGCTAACATTAGCAGCAAATGCTAAAATTTGTGGCTAGCACATTAGCGCTAGCTGGTCATGTGTGTAAATATTACTATTTGAGTTGTGCTTTTTCAGTACAAAACCCCGGCAACAACCACTCGGCACTTTCAAAATTTCCGCGGGAATTTTCTAGTTTTGTTTGTTGCACTGCGACGAGAGATGCTGGTTTATTTTGTGTTTATTTTGGTGGGTGTCCGCGGTAAAACCCGGAGCGGATTTTTAGGGCCCGAGCACGCACTGTGTGCGAGGCCCTATTGTTTTTGAGTTTGTATTTGTGGTGGCACATGCCCTGAGGGGTATTGCACAAAACCAAGATAAGGGATTAAGCCAGGATGTGTTGGTTATCCTGGCTGAATTTAGCCTCAAGTCGGTTGCATGAAAGCAGCTCACACTTAACCCAAGTTACTGTGGTGGTTTATTCTCTGCAGCTCCAGACCAGGCTAACAGCCAGGCTAAGATTAATCCTAGTGATTCACCTGTATTACCATCGTTAATCCTGTGAGGAATTAATGTGTTTTACAGCATGTCCATGGTCTTTCTAAGTATGTTGCATCATTTTAATTATCCTGTATTAAAATATGACATGTAGTCATCTCTCATTTAATTAAAATCTGTTTGTAATTGCAACAGTCTTTATATTGATTCAAGTGATAGTATTATTACTCAGGCCAAGCGTGATAGATAGATAGATAGATAGATAGATAGATAGATAGATAGATAGATAGATAGATAGATAGATAGATTAAATGACACATTGTGGATAACTGTTTGCACCTATTCATACTCTAGTTACTCCTGAGTAACATGCACCTGCTTGCCACTTTTAAAGTAAAGTGTACAACAGTTAGTGGACTTGAAAAGTAACTCCTTTAATTGTAGCCTAATTATAACAGTTCCAGTGGAGCACTGTTTATTAATTGTACAGTTTTGGACTACTTCCGCATTAAGCCGGTCCGCTATTGTCTGCCAGGCTTTCTCTCGTTTTTTAATTATGGCATTGGTATTGCCTTTTTTCTCATAATATCAACATAAACATCACACAACTTCATCAGGAGCTGTTGTTCAGCGGCCGTGAAGTACGAAGCGTGACTTTTATCCATGTTTCAATCGGTGATTCTGTGAGCGATCGCAAGGTCTGTAGCTATCTTCACCTGGCTTAACATAGCCGCACCTTTTCATCCTGGCTCAGCATACTTGCAACCAATTAAGCCAGGATGCGCCGAGCAGGCTAGGTCAAGTTGGGATTGCTTAATTATCCTGGATTTCTTTATTCTAGTTTCATGCAATAGCCCTCTGGACTGAACTGCATTTTGTTTGGCATTGTGAAAACCCGGAAAGGAATGAACTGAACCTTTTCTTTGTTTGTACTGGGAGCATTGTGAAAAAATATACATTGTGAAAATCGCTTTGAGTTTGCTCTGTGTATTATTGATGTGCTGATCTGCCCGGTTATTATTTTGTGTGGGTTTATTGGAGGGAATTAGTTTTGTTCTTCTTATTTTACTTTGTCCGACTTGAATCTGACTGGCACCCCAGCTTTTCTTCCCCCTAGTGACCCGTTACAATACTATTCTACTTTTTTCAGCTAATTTCCCATTTTATTACACTATTCTACTTATTTTGGCTAATTTCACGCTTTCTTATACTATTCTACTTTTTCACCTAATTTCACACTTTATTATACTATTCTACTTTTTTCAGCTAATTTCACACTTTCTTATACTATTCTACTTTTCAGCTAATTTCACACTTTATTATACTCTTCTACTTTTTTCAGGTAATTTCACGTTTTATTATACTATTCTACTTATTTCATGTAATTTTACACTTTATTATACTATTCTTCTTATATCAGGTAATTTCACACTTTCTTGTACTATTCTACTTATTTCAGCTAATTGTACACTTTCTTATACTATTCTGCTTTTTTCAGCTAATTTCACACTTTATTATACTATTCTAATATTTTCTACAATTCTACTTTTTCATCCAAATTTCTAGAGAATTACACAACACTGTACCACTTCATACCATTCTACTGTTTTCAGCTCCTTTCGCATTTAGATATGTAATGTTTGGCCTTTTCAAGCTTTATTCTATAGAGAAGGCTAAAGAGTGATAGGAATGTGGGGAGAGAGAGGTAGTGTGGTACTGTGTTTCCGCAGGAAATGCAGTTTTCTAGTTAAGAATGAAAAACACCATTTTTGGTCTTTCGGGCTGATTGAGAAGGGGTCCTATTTGAACAAACTCCTCCTAGGGACTTTATTCAATTGACTTCAAACTTGGTAGGTGTGTTCATATAGACTCCCTGAGTAAAAGTTATTAAAATTATGGATTTTGAGGAAACTGTGTGGGCGTGGTGCTCTATCAAATTTGACTCTTTGATCCAAAACTGTAACTCCTCCCATCCATCCCACGACCAGTCCTCTGCCCATCAGAAACACAGATTATGAAAATAACTGTTGTTTGCAGACCTAGTTCCTTTTACTAGTCAGTGAGATACATAGCTCATTGATTGTCTGCCATACATAGGACATAGTCAACAGCAAGAGGCATTGCTCAATTCAATTAAAAAAAATTACAAACACGTACAAACGACTTCACATGAGGTAAGGAGATCCTACGATTTGCATCGTAGAGTCCATAGGGCAAAATTTATAGACAGAAGAATACAAAGGGCATACACACTCTGCTGCTAGAAAAAAGGGGACATTTGTTCTTATTACAGGAGGTTAATAATTTCCTCTTTTTGCACCATTGAGGTTGTACTAATCAGCAGTCCTCCTATCCAGCCCATCATCCAGCCCACCAGCAGTCCTCCGCACATCCAGCCCACCACCAGTCCTCCAATCCCACCCATCACAGAACTACCTCAGCAGAAATGCAGTAAGTTCTGCTGATATTTTTAAATAGCATATAAATCATGATTCAATTACTAGTCATGTTTCTTTTTCACGTGTTGTTTAATCATGGTATACGTAATAACCATGTTAAACATGTAATCTGTCTCTCCTTCTTAAACTCTCCTTAAATAATACTTTAAGGAAAGAAAGAAATGTACTGTTATGTAAGGCAGTTCGATATCCCTTAGAGTCTGCATAAAAAGGGCCTAAGGTCTTATTGTTCTGTCAATCATTATCTCTCTTACACCTGGATATTACTAACTACACCTCTTCCCCGGAGTTTTTGTGCTTTCTCGTCCAGCAGGTTCTCATGGATCGTGGCTGCTGCCGTGGTCTGCTGCTGACGTCCACCATATTTAGCATTACATGCCATATATAGTCATTATTGCTACCATCTCCACTACAGCTTTGTTGGTTAATGACTTATTGCTGCTGTGCATCTGTGTCTCTCTATCTCTATCACGGATTCCACTGCTACTGCAATAACTTTACCATTTATTGTAATTCATTGTAATTGTAATTGTAATTGTATTGGACATGTTTGTGTTGATTGCTCTGTACATGTGACATCCATTGCACGTCTGTCCGTCCTGGGAGAGGGATCCCTCCTCTGTGGCTCTTCCTGAGGTTTCTTCCACATTTTTTCCCTGTTAAAAGGTTTTTGTGGGCAAGTTTTTCCTCACTCGAACCAAGGGTCTAAGGACAGAGGGTGTCACTCCCTGTACAGATTGTGAAGCCCTCTGAGGCAAAATGTGTTTTGTGACTTTGGGCTATACAAATAAAATTTGATTTGAAATTTGATTTGATTTGATCAGTGTGAGGTGATTTCTGAGGTCTGATACCATTAACTACTGTAATATGTAGGTCTGGATAACTTGCCTTTCAAATATTATTAAAGGGAAATATAATGTTTCATTCTGACAGGATGATTGACACATGCTAAAGCAAAAACAAACCTTTCGCAAGTGAATTAGTGAGCTGGTGTAGGCCACAATGTGCCACCAGAATAGCTTCAATCTGCGTAGGAACTGATGATGATGGACAGCACTGTTGCACATCCAAAGTCTGCTGTAAGTGTTTGGTGCCTCATTTTTGGCTGTATAGAATTCAATTCTGTCTACTGTGCATATGAACAAGTTCACTATGTGCACACACACACGCACATCAAAATACATGGCCGTAACAATTCACATCCTATGCTGGTTTCTGTTAATAAATGATAATCAACTCAAAATATGGTGTAACTTAGCAAGCATTCATATTCTGTGGGGAGCGTGAATTTCTGTCATCATAATCAGTTCCTTATTTCTCAGTTTGTTTACATGTGTTTATACATTTATACATTAGGCCCCTGATGATCATACAAACCCCTATTCCAGTGAAGTTCCTATATTCAATGAATATACAACAAAGAGGAGATATTTAATGTTCAAACTGAAAAGCTTTATTGTTTGTTTGCAAAGATTCACTCATTGTGAATGTCATGGGGCATGGGTATACCATGGACACCAGCACACCCCCATAGTATCACAGTTGCTGTCTTTTGAACTTAGTGCTGCTAACAATCTGGGAGGTCCTTTTCCTCTTTATCCCGTGGAACGCGATGTCCATGATTTCCAAAAACTATTTTAAATGTGGACAGCACTCCTAACACTTGTAGTAGCAACAAACCGTGTTAACTGACAATCACTTTCCAAGGTGTTCCTGAAACAACGTGGTAATATCCTTTACAGCAGTGATTCCCACTGTCACATAGCATCCCCAGAAGCCTCAGTCATTCACAACCAAGGATGACTTGCATGTGAATGAATTCCAGGGATGCCACTTTTATGCCCAATCATGACACTCGTGTGTTTCCAATGAACCTGTTCGCCTGTGGAATGTTCCAAACATTCCCAGTCTTGATCCTGTCCCAAGATTTTAGGAGCATGTTGCAGGACTTAAATTCAAAATTAGTTAATATTACTACAAAACTACTGTGGCAGGTCGTCTCCCTCCCTGCCACTATATGGCACTGTGCCAAGGCATAGAGCGACTTGATAAATGGAGGCACAATGCGCCCCTATATAGAGAGGTGTGGGCACGGGTGATTTCCTCTTTCTTCCACTTCCTGGGGTTGGTTGTGGCCTGTTGGCGTGGCCATCGTGGGCATCATACGGTCCCTCCTCAGGTAACCATTCGCTAGTCTGTTTCCTTGGTGTGCGTAAAACGGGCATGTTGGTGACACAATCTTTGCTTGTTATAGCGTGACCGGCTATGGGGACTGTGCTGGGACGCGTCGCTTCACCAGAAGCCTTTCCTGGGTGCGTCTGCTTTCCCCTTGATTTTGTTTTCTAATTGCTTATTTCCTTCTTGTTTAATAAAGTATTTTTCCTGATTTGTAAACCGTCTCTTGCCCCGTGGTATTATCGAACCTGTGGCCTTAGATATTAATAGCTATAATTTCCTGTCGGTATAAATACCCCAGGTGGCGTTGTCGCAACATACCCTCTTGCTCTCGCCACACTACAAAACAATACAGTTTATCAGTTTGAAGATTAAATGTCATCTTTGTAGAGTATTAAATTTAACAAAGGTTGAAAGTGACTTGTATTGTGTTTTTATTTTTGTTTACAGTTGTCCCAGCTTCACTGGACTTGGGGTTTGTAAAACCAATTGAATCAGATTGACAGAATCTTCATACTTAGTAAATCATCCCTGTGCCCTGTGGATTGAAGCATCATCAGTCTGGAAGACACAACTTCCATCAATATTGAGAGTATAAGATAAAGGTAATCTGTGCGGGAGACTCAACAGATATGTCTGCAAAGAATAAAAAGAAGCCAAAGAATTCTGCAGCATCGGCAGACATGTCCACAAGGAGGAAAGTGAGGGGAAAAAAATCACCCACAGGTTATGAAGCTTTCCTAGATTTACATTTCACTATTTCAAATCAGAAATGTATTATGTATTATGTGTTGGCTCCCGTTATGATGCGTTATGACTCCTCGCTTTGGACGGCTATTTATTGCATGTCACTCCCCCTCTCTCTGCCCCCTGCTTCCTGTCTATCTTCAGCTGTACTATCATTAAAGGCATAAAAAGGCCCCCCCCCAAAAAAGAAATGTATCATGTGTTGTCTGTCAAAATCATTTTTTAAAAAATTGATGAAGATGTATGAGGTCAAACTCAAGTACTTTTTTGCTCTTTCAGAATGTGACCATGGGATCGTAAAAGGGGAGTGCTACCCAGTGAAGTGGGTGATTAGCTGCAAAATGCTGAAGGTTATCTTTACAGATTAAAAGATTAAAAGTGATTAAAAGTCTTAGATGTACTCAGTGGAATTGCAAGAACCCCAACTGGAAACCCCTTAACCCCCCAACTTTAATGTTTTTTCAGGGGATCCGATGATGTTGGTTGAGTGTGAGCCCTGTTCACACTGGTATGGACAATTTATTATAGTTTTGATTGGAATAGCCTAATTCTTAGTACTTCAAAACTTCAAGTAACAGTTGGCTGGGTATGTGAATGTGTCGGAATCTCCAAAGCTTGTCTGCAAACAGTGCTGTATGAATGTGTATGTAACATGATGAAAGTGTTGAACATTGTAAAAGTGCTTTAAGTGGTCCCGGAGACTATAAAAGCTCTATATAAGTCCAACTCCATTTGACATTCATAATTGCTCCAGCCACAAAACTGAACGGGTTGTATTTGGGATAGCCTTATGTGGCTTGCCTTTCATTTATTTTGTGCAAAACTCAAATCTAAATGAATTATAATTTGGTGTAATGTGGGTACCATGAGATTAACTGGATGGATTAATTCTGTAGAATCAAAACTAAATAATGATGTGTTGCATGCAAAGGTATTTAGAAAGTTTAAACATACACGCTAAGTAGCACAAGGAAACAGATCTTCTACACAAAGCAACTAACTGAGAGTTTGTTTCATTTATCA
Source organism: Nibea coibor (assembly GCA_023373845.1). Lineage (NCBI taxonomy): Eukaryota > Metazoa > Chordata > Actinopteri > Sciaenidae > Nibea > Nibea coibor. The sequence goes on from CM041739.1 coordinate 27,227,624, forward strand.
AAATGTGCTATCACATCAGACCAATTTATTCTAAGCAAGGAATTCCTTTTTCTTTACATTGAATTTTGATTTTGATTAGATGATGACATTGGGATGCTAAAGTAACACTCTTTTCATCATCTTTCATCTCAAGTCTTTCATGACCAGATTATCAAGACTATTATTGTGCACCAAATTGCAGAGGTCTGTTACAATGGATGCCAAAATATTACCATAGGCAAGTAATTTATTGTTATCAGGTAACTGTAAGGTTGTAAGTGGCTTGCTGTTCCTGATTGCTCATAAGAAACGTCATCAGTGGAACACTATATGGCTATTTATTGAAATATTGTGATTGTAACACCACAAATAACACGCCAGTCCATATTCTTACAAAGTGAAAATATTCAAACAGCTAACAATGATTCCATCAAGCAAGCTAAAAGGATTTCTTCTCTTTCTTTCTTTTTCTTCGTGGGGCAATGACGTGTCAAAACCCATCAATGATATCGCACCACATAGGAAGTTAAATGCACAGAGAATCCGATGGATTTCAAAATTAAATGCAGCGGACAAACATCTGATCGTAACTCGTCACTTTGTCAATATTAGTTTCTCCCGCTGCCACGGAATAATGTGTTGATCAGCAAATCAACCTCAGACGCAATGCATGTAGTGGGCGAGGGTTTGATCCGTCACATGGAGCTATGCACACCTATGCTAGGCAATAGCAGCACCCATAGCAACCAAAATGTTTCAGTTTCACATTATTCTGTTCTCTGGACTGGCAGACCGGGGTGGTGGTTCCCCTCTTCAAAAAGGGGGACCGGAGGGTGTGCTCCAACTATAGGGGGATCACACTTCTCAGCCTCTCCGGGAAGGTCATATCGGGGGTCCTGGAGAGGAGGGTCCGCAAGATTGTCGAACCTCGGATTCAGGAAGAGCAGTGTGGTTTTCGTCCTGGTCATGGAACTGTGGACCAGCTCTATACCCTTAGCATGGTCCTGGAGGGTGCATGCGAGTCGCCCAACCAGTCTACATGTGCTTTGTTGACTTGGAGAAGGCGTTCGACCGTGTCCCCCGGGAAACCCTGTGGGGGGTGCTCCGGGAGTATGGGGTCCCAGACCCGCTAATACGGGCCATCAGCCAGACTGAACTCCTGAACTCTTCAGGCTCTTCTTTGAGAGTGGGGCAATCGGGAATAGAGCAGATACCTTGCTGTGGTATGTTTCCATGATTGTATCCCCTAACTGCACATCACCTTTAATGTTTTGGTCATAATGATCATTACTTCTGTCGATTATTCCTCTTAAGATAATGTTGTGTTTGTGTGGGACAGTAAATAAGTAACCTTGGGAAATAGCCTTTGTAGATAAAGACATACTCGCCATCATAGCCATGCTTATGCTTAAAAAAATGAAAATCAAATGCCGCTCAGCTTGCGCGGTCTGCGCAGATTCTGCTTGCCCACCAGCTATTTTTACTTGCCCCAGGCATTCGGGCAACCATTAATGTTGGAGTCCGTTATGTCTTCTTAAAAAATGCTTTAGATGTCTTTTGGAACATAGGCTAAAAATTACTAAATGTTTCATAACTGTGTGAAACTTGGTACTTGAACATTTTTTAAATATGAAGCACAATTGTCACGTTGTTTCCATGGAAGCCATATTACTTTAAGCCATAGCTGAATTATATATTGCATCTTACGCTTGAACCAAAATTAACATGGTCAAGAATAACAGTGATATTAAGCACACCATCATAACCATTTCAGATGAATAGTTAATTGTGAATTCAGTGAGGTATGAGGGTGTTCAAAAATAAGTATAGGTGGTATTTTGTCATGTCTGTTTGATGAATGTTGTGTATAGTTTTCAAAAGCAATTGTCATCTTAAATATTATTCAACTTTCTACAATCACCTAGATAATTATCAAAAGGATTATGTATTGGAAATAGTTAAGTTATGTACAGTTTAAAAAAAACTTAAGTTGGTTACTCATGCATGTAGTTTGCCAAAATCACATTGTAATGGGTGTAGTGAGAACCCAAATGCAGCACACTGGACAAAGGTAATACAGGAAAGTCACTTTTATTACACTTGGCAGTTTGATGAGCAATAGCACCGTTCAAAGCAACAGCAGAGGAAATAGTCTCTCTGGGCACAGGGAAAGCCCGGGGGCTTAGGCTGGGAACACCAGTCCGGCAAGCAGTTAGGCAGGCGTTGAGGCAGACCTACCAGGAGCGAGCCACCAGTAGCTGGGCCAACACCAGCTGGCAGAATCCAGAGGGACCAGAAGCTCCAGCTTCCAGCGAGCGCTGGAAAGTCTAGCGTGAGCATGTAGAACAATCCGGCAGAGAGTGAGTGAGCAGGGAGAGCTTAAATACTAGCTTGATTGGTGATGGGAAGCAGGTGAGTCAAGCAGGTGAGGGGAGTAGGTCTGATGAGGAGGGCGTGGCTGGCAGGTGAGTGGAGAGGGAATGGAAAATTACTGAGAGACAGGTGAAAGGGGAGCAGACTGTGACACACATCTTTGTCCACAAATCCTCCACAGGCAGAAAGTGAGGCTGAGGACAGGGAAGGATTATCTAATGAGCATATGTATTTTAATGACCACAGAGCTGCAAGTGAGTGAGCTCCATACCTGAAAATGTTCAGGGCCCTAAATTGTTTGACTGTACCAAAAGTTAGTGCTTTTATGAAAAGGTGTTTTTTTTTTTAACATAATACATCTCACAGTGTCTCTGAATTAACCTTTAGCTGTTCACCTGTTTATGATACCATATGTAATATCGCTGTAATCTTTGACCATCAAACACCTTCTATTTTATCATTGGTTCAGGAGATATGATGCAAAATGTGCAATACAATTATGGCTAAAAGGCTGCCATAAGGCAGTTCAGTTGCAATTGCTTTATATCTGAAAATGATCATGACTCCAAACAGTACAGTTGCATCAATTGTATGTAATTTCATGTTTTTATAAAAGTCTATGATTCACTTCAGATTTTACATCTGGACTAAACAGTGTTGCCTACTTTTACATTCACATTAATTTGCCGTGAATGTTGTTTGTATAGGTGCTGTACAAAGTATCCTACCAGTAACATGGCTTATGTTTGTAATGTAGTTCATAATGTCCTTGTAATGCACAGAATATTGCATGATGTCGTAGTTTTTTGGTATTTCAGTAACAGTAAATAGCCACTACTAAATTTGTGTTTTTTTTTTATCTTTATCAATAAATCATCCCTAGGTCATCAGTTTGAACCAGATGCTGCAAGATGAACTGTGAAACCCATATAGCCAGTGTACTCAAGTGTTTTGCTCTCTTTGCAAGTTAATGTCATGTTAAGTTAATGTTAATATTTCAAGGTTCAGACTACAGTATTTATTTACTGAAAAGGCTAATGCCATCTCAAATGTAAGGTTGCTTGTTTGACAACATAGGATCTTTATTAAAAAAGACAGGTTAATCTTTGGAATAAAAACTGTTCTGTGTTTGTGACAACTTAAAAAATGTGTTGTATGGTTCTGTGATTTGATTTGATTATTTTTTTTGTATTTTTATTAATATTTCTTTTTGTTCATCATTTTTTATTGTTTATTTATTATTGTTTTCATATTTTTCAATAATTGTTTATTCTGCAATCTTGTTCACAAACCTGGCTCAGAAGAGCTGAATTTAACTAAATTGAATTTTGAGTTTTAATTTGAATACTTACTATGGCAGCCTTGCGTTTTTCAGATATGCTGTTTATACTGTTACATTTTAGCATGGTTTTATACAACAGTATGCTGCTAAGTGTTAAAGTTAGTCAATGTTACCATTAATAAATGGCAACCTTAATGAAAAGTATTGTCATTACTTTTAATAGATAGACAAACTTAATTAGACACAAAGTATGATACATTTCAATACTGAAAATAGTATTAGTACAAATCTGGACCACATCTGAAACTCTCTCACGGATGAGTAGTTCTGTTTGGTACAGGTTTACTTTGAAAGTTCCGACCGGAAGTAGCTCTCTTCACACGTCGGTAGTTTGCACCTTGACAAGTGGTCCAGTCATTCCCCTTTAGAGGACGGCAGCTGTTAGCTAGCTGCTCAAACAAATCCACAACAAGGATAACAAACGTCTGTTTACAGTCTGAGGTAGTGTAACATCACTGTTTGTTGTTTCCCTGCCTATCTGTCTATCGTCTGTAACCATTCGTAATGAATGGTCAAAGCTAACTTTAGTAAGCTAACTTAGCTAAGTTGAACTTCGAACAGGACTTGAGTCAGCCAGCTTGTGAGCTGATGTGTGCAGACCTTTAGTTTGCACACACACACACACACACACACACACACCTGGAAACAGTCAGCGTCAGGCAGTTAGAAAGCTCACGGTGTGTTATTTTAAACAGTCTAATAACCGACATATTTAAGGCTAACTGTGTGTTGTAGCGTTAGCATATCAGCTGTGTAAATGCTGTAAATATGGGATATTCTGTATTCATTTTCCATTCATCGTTCCGGGAGGGCACATGGGCTCACACACGGTTAAGCTTTCCTCGTTTCCGTTCCGCTCGTGTCATTGTTATTCACGTCCGACGTGACGACAGTCAATACTCACGACTGAAGGTCACGTTAAGGCTTTATTTATTGAAAATATATGTACAGCTTCACATTTCAGTATAGTACTCAAATATATTACTTTTATATCAATTTATTATTCATAGTATTTTATAACAGTATGTCCATGATGTGTTTAGTGTCAGTTGTAAAAACATGAACAAGCCAACTAGTTACAACTAGTTTTCCCTCATGTTTTGTAGTAAACATGACATTCATTTTGCAAATGAAACAATGACGTCATTTTTTAGTTAAAATTAAATCATTTAACTGATTTTCCATCTGACTGCTTTATTTCAGAACAGTTCTCTATTTTATATGACAAAAATTCAACATCAAACTATGTATCAGGCTCATACTTTCTGCTTTCACAAACAGCTGCCCATCATATATGTTGCGGAGAAATCACTGAAGCCAAAGGTCAGTGGTGAGGTCAGGAAGAAAGAAAGTGTTCAGGAGCCTCTGATGTCTTATGCTGTATTATTTATTGACACTTGGCCAAGGAGAATTAGAGACATTCTCATAAAGCATCAGAAGTGCCTGAGTCGGTCTCACATTCTGCCCAACTCATGCTGGTGGATAGACTTTAAACCCCGAGATAACATCACAAACACTATACGCCCCGAATTAGGTAGAAGAGAATGCTTTTACCAAGAATGGTGTCTTCGTCAACATGATTAAGTCTGGAGACACAGATGTCTGTTTACGCAGATTGGAATGTCAATGGCGAGCTGTCTATTATGTCTAAGCATGCAGCACCAGAGTCCTTCGACCCTGGCCACAACAGTGTTGAGATAGGACGACACCTGCTACTGCCAGCCAAAGACAAACAGCTAATACTGCTGAGGACCTCAAGGCCCACATGTGACTTCATGTAACCTTGTATAATGTCTGTATGTTTGTGCTTTTATTATATTCCATTTAAAGTATGTATGTGTCACTCAGAACACTACAAGAATAGAAAATTCCATAACAATATACAGTTCAGTTAATCTGACACTTGTATTCAACACCTGTCACAACCTCATGTAATACCTGTGGGATATGTACTGTGGCAGAATCCATTTGTAAATAGAGGTCTGCTCAAAGAAAGAAGCACAACATGGTTTGTTTGTTTTCAATGGAACTGTATTAAAATCACATACTTTTAAGTACGTGATTTTCAAGTACTAGTAGCTCTCCACAAATCCTAGTGTCCTCTTCTTTCTCTTCCTCCCTGTCCAGATGACAGCATGTTTATGAGGAAGGCGACCATAGTCCATAACCCCAAAAAGACACAGCATGCGTAACGACTCCGGAACGGTTCCGCCACGGCGGCGGAGCAGATACGTTTAAACTTTAGTCAATGTGTCAGCTCACACAGTCTCCGGATCCACTGCGGCGTCCGACAGCCTGCCGCAACACATAGGCAGAGCTTCTATTTTCCCCGGACACCGGAGAACACCGCATAAATTCAGCACAGAGCAGATTGCGCAGGGAAGGAAATTGGCTACAAAATAAAACCCCAGTTGCTTTTCAAAATAAAATACTCTGTGTTCACCGCAGATCAAATTTCATTACAAGAACACGTCATAATAGGCGGGGGATGACCTGAAGTCAACAGGTCAGAGGTTTTCAGGTGTCTTTTCCCCCTTTTGACACCATGGATGACAAGAAGTTGATTCTGGAGGTCCAAAATATTTTGCCCCGATTTTGGACATTTCCACACCTCGTACTAAGACGAACTCCTCCTAGAGCTTTATTTTGATCGAAGCTTTTAACTTTTCATCAAAGGAATTTTTCGTGGCGGCGTTTTAAAATTTGATGTTTCGCCAGGGAACAGGAAGTGGGAGTAATTTGGCTGTAACTCACACATACATTGTAGAATCAGACTGAAATTTCACATGTTCGATCGTAGTCCAGGCCTGAACAAATGTATACAACAATATTCAGTTATGGATACAGCGCCACCTGTTGGCGACAGGAAGTGTCATATTTTACTTGACGATAGCCTCCTCCAAAGTGTTTGAGTATATCCACCTCAAACTAGGTGTGGATGTTGTCAAGGCCTTGGTGTTGACATCTGAGAAAGAATTTCAACTTTTCATCAGAGGGCGTGGCCGTGACGGCCGTCAAAGTCAAACGTGCAGATTTTTTCGATAAAAAATGGAACTCCATTGACTTTTTGGGTGATTTTCAGGCAAAACTGTTGGGCTTTCATATACTTTCTCAGACCTGTCTGAAACTTCTTGTGGTTGTTAAGAACACTATTATGCAACGTTCAGCTGCATAATTACTGAGAGGGCGGTGCAAAATCGCTCTATAGCGCCCCCTTGAACTTTTCTTTGAGGCAGCCCCGCCACAGTTTTGGACGCAGACTTATGAAACTCAGCTGAATTGTAGAACAGGTCAAGACCTACAAAAACATCTCTTGGAGCAATGGGCTAAATTAACAGGAAGTGAGGTATTTAAGAATGAAAATCACCATTTTTGGTGTTTCGGGCTGGTTGAGAAGGAGTCATATTTGAACGAACTCCTCCCAGAGATTTGGTCAGATTGCCTTCAAATTTAAACTGTAGAGTCTGAAGACACGAGTGATGTTAAATTGCGAAGCTTTTTAGTTTTGGTCAAACGGCGTGCCTATGGGAGCGTGGCAAATTTTGATGTTTCGCCATGGAGCAGGAAGTGGGAGTAACTCATACATTCATACAAATTTCACATGTTCGATCGTAGTCCAGGCCTGAACAAATGTATACAACAATATTCAGTTATGGATACAGCGCCACCTATTGGCGATAGGAAGTGTCATATTTTACTTGACGATAGCCTCCTCCAAAGTGTTTGAGTATATCCACCTCAAACTAGGTGTGGATGTTGTCAAGGCCTTGGTGTTGACATCTGAGACAGAATTTCAACTTTTCATCAGAAGGCGTGGCCGTGACGGCGCGTCGAATATCAATGTCTCGCCATGACTGTAAATGTTGCTCTAACTTACGCCTACGTGGTCTGACCTTCCCCAAGTTTTCGGAGGAGCCCCTCGACACGGTTTCATCCACGTGTACGAAATTTTGTGGTAGTATGTAACATACAGAGACACACAAAAAAGCCTCTTGCAGCCATGCTCTAACTCCAACAGGAAGTCCGTCCATTTGAATCAAAGATCATATTTTGCCACGATTTTGGACATTTCCACACCGTGTACTGAGACGAACTCCTCCTAGAGCTTTATTTTGATCATTGTCAAATTTGGACCGTACGATCTACAGACATGGGCGATGTTAAATTGCGAAGCTTTTAACTTTTCATCAAAGGAATTTTTCGTGGCGGCGTTTTAAAATTTGATGTTTCGCCAGGGAACAGGAAGTGGGAGTAATTTGGCTGTAACTCTCACATACATTGTAGAATCAGACTGAAATTTCACATGTTCGATCGTAGACCAGGCCTGAACAAATGTATACAACAATATTCAGTTATGGATACAGCGCCACCTGTTGGCGACAGGAAGTGTCATATTTTACTTGACGATAGCCTCCTCCAAAGTATTTGAGTATATCCACCTCAAACTAGGTGTGGATGTTGTCAAGGCCTTGGTGTTGACATCTGAGAAAGAATTTCAACTTTTCATCAGAGGGCGTGGCCGTGACGACGCGTCGAATATCGATGTCTCGCCATGCTTTTAATGTTGCTCTAACTTTTGCGTACGTGGTCTGACCTGCCCCAAATTTCAGTGCATTGATGAGATTTCTGCCCTGAACACATCTGCATTTGAATGTTTGCGATGAACAATAGCGCCACCTAGATACATTTGAAGCAGGCCCGCCACAGCGTTTCACCTATGTGTCTGAAATTTGGCGTACACGTGCACGATCACAAGTGCTACAAAAAAGTCTCTTGGGGCTCGACTGCCCAATGTAAAACGGCTCTGTAGCGCCCCCTAGAATTTAGATACGGCTCACATGTTTTCCGCCTGGTGTCAGGCCTGTTTCCCCCCCGACAGGCACAGAGGTGTGAGGGCCCGTTCAACGCTGCTTGCAGCTTTAATTTGCTTTTACATTTCTTGCTGTCAAACATGTTGTACATCAACTTTAATGAATGAGCATAATATACATTGATATCTTTTCATGGTTTTGCTTGAGTCTGGATTTGTGTCTGAACCACATAGAATGTGTTTCTCTGTTCAGATTCACACGAAATCAAGCAAACTACAACTGAAAGTCGGTTCCCAGTATATTCTTTTTAGCTCTTAACTCTGCCAAATGTACCTTTTCAGTTGCAGACATCAGTGTTCTTTGCCAGCCACTTTGCTTTAACTATTGTGCTGAGGTGATCGTGCACACTTTGCACGCAATGACATGAGTGTGACTTTATTTATTTTGATGCTACATGATTCTTGAGAAAGTATTTTATGCACATTTTGAACAAGTGTATGTCTGTGCAGATGTTAGGTGCTGGTCCATGGGTGTGAGCAGACTGGATGTATTTTACAGAAGGCTACTCCTCACCAAACTCTTCATTGGAGGATGGGGAAAGCCTGAAGATCTCAAGAGGTATGGAAATCAGAGAACACAACAGAATACAGCTAGTAATATCAGTAGTGGAGCACGTCATCATATACAGAAGATAAAACATAAGAAAGGAGGAAACTGGGCAGCCTCTTTCAACTTTTTCTTGGGGATATCCAGGTGGTGCTTGCGCATATGGAAAAAGTAGTCCCTCCACCATGTTTTAGGTCTTTTCTGTGATATACTCAGTGGCCAGTTTTATCAAACTGTAAAAATGTTGTACTTTGTTGCCAGCAGGCATATTTCTCTAAAGTCATGCTTCCATCTGGCATAAGCATCATTGTAGGAGCCAAATTGGTCATTTTCTGTGTTCATGAGTGTTGTACACATTTTTGCCAATAGCTGGCAGTATCTATTTAGGCCATGGTTTGAGTCTATATGGGGAGGTGGGTTAATCGGCGTAGTGGCACATGCTGGGGAATCCATACGGTTTTTGACCGTGCCATGGTGTGTAACTTCACAGGTCAGAATTACATGTTATGGTGAAATTGAGTACTTTTGAGTCGGCTGTATGTAGCCTAATAAACCTGGAACAAACTCAGTAGTGTTTGGACATGTTTGTGTTTGCCTGTGTTGTGCATTTACACCTGCATGCACCTACACTGGCACCACCAGCAAACCACCAGCATGCACGGATAGTGACAAAGGGCCACTATAATCATGTTGAAAATGTATTTATTTTATGCTTGAGAAAAGGATTGCTGGTAGTGCCAGTTTACCCATACTTCCTCAGTCTGCACTGACCACCCCTCCTCCTTCTATTCATTTGGTGCAATTTTGGTAGTATTCCCACACCGCTCCGGAGGTAAAATGCGTCATCCACTAATTAGATCAGTGGTACCCAGGTCCTTTAGTCTGCATGTTGAAGTGTTTTTGAGAAACGAATGTGTGAGAATGATTAGAAAGGTACTATATGAGTATAGTTCATTTATCATTTAGCAGGAATAAGCAGGGCAGCTGTATTTGATATGATCAGTAATATATGATGTTTGTAAAACGTACTGCAGGTGGCCCTCAAACAATATGTGCTTTTTCACCTCACAAGCACCTCAATTTCTGTATCGCAGATTTATTTTTTCAGTCTTCCTCTCAGTTATTGTTGCCATGAATCACTATAAGCAGACTCATTTTCTCAATATTTATGATGCTTTGCATCCACCATTTTTGCTGAATGTGGGTGTGGAGAGACTGCATATTAGACTATTCCACAAGTGCATATTGGATAGGGAGCATGAGCTGCTCACATCAACTGCAGTGCTTTACATTTTGATGAATATGTCTTTGTATAAAAAAATTGCTTGTAGGATGGTAGGCTAATATAAACTCAACATTTGCTGAAAAGTACCCAACTGAAGATGAGCAAAAGAGTGCGATTTTGGAACTGCTGGGAAAAGTTGAGCAGAGCAAACTTACTTTCAAGAAATGGATCACCTCTGCAAACAGATCTACAGCTGCTAGTTTTGTGTCAGCTCAGGAGATCATAAGGAGGGGAAAGCCTTTCACAGACGGAGAGTACATTAAGTGCACATTCATAAAAATATCAGAGCATCTGTTCTCTGAATTCAAAAAACAAAATGGAAATTGTTCAGAAAATTGCCTCTCTCCGCAAAGACTGTCAAGGACAGGACCATTAAGATAGCAACAAACATCACAAGTAAGCAAATTGATATTCAGCTCCAGCAAATTCAATTTTTGGACCCTGCTCTTGCCTTACCCCTTTGGATTGTTTGCCTGCTTTACCTGACTGATTTCCCATGTACTGAACCTCTGCCTGGAATCAAAGACTGGTTACCTCCTGTGTCTGTCCTTCCGGGCCCAGGGGACCCAGATGAATCAGCAGAGGATCAATGCTGTCCGTGTGATGATTGATGAACTCCAGGATCATCAACAGAGTTTCCAGGCCACGGTCGGGAATGAGGTAGGCCACCTGAGGGCCCAGGTCCAGCAGTTGGTGACTTGGCTGGAGGGCGTTTCCGGACTTCCACCTCCGGCAACAACCCCCACGGCGTCTGCTCCCACTCCACGCTCTCCGGTGGTCTCCGTTGCTCCGGCTGTCCCTCTGACTTGACCGAATCGATTTTCCGGTGAGGAGGGCAGGTCCCGATCATTTCTGGTTCAGTGTGGGCTCCACATTGAGCTACAGCTCTCCGCCTCCATTAAAGACCTTCTTATCCCGTTTGATCTTCCCTACGTACAGGCTGGTGGAGAGATAGAGGGATAGGTGCCCGCATGCAGTGGTCCCTCCTGGGCAGAGAGGGCTCTGCCGTTCCTGGGTCACTCGGCACAGCGCTCCAGCACCACTGTCGGCCGCGAAGGAGCTGATGCAGCTGGGACAAGCTTGACTCCCTCCAGAGGAGTGACAGCGACGCCTACCAGAGGGCAGATGAATCTACTGCTGAGAGTCGGGACATTTTCTTTTTTCCTGTCCAGTAAAGAGATAGGCCTGGTGAGCCAAACCACGTCTTCTGATCCACTGATCTCTCCCGACCTCTCCTGTCTGTTGAACTGGTCACTTCCGGGCAGAGGGCTGTTCGCCCAGCATTTATAGATTCCGTGGCGGACGCTAATTTTATGGACCAGCAGGTGGCGGAGCGTCTGGGCCTTGAGATTTTTCCCCTATCCAAGCCCCTGGAAGCCACTGCTCTTGATGGTTGCCTTCTGTGCCAGGTGTCTCACCACACTCCAGCTGTCCAGAAGTTAATTAGAAACTTTAGCATTGTGGCAGCCCCCTTGCATGCTCTAACCTCTCCTCATGTTAGGTTCCAGTGGTCCCCTCAGGCTGAGTCCGCCTTTCAAAGGCTAGATGGCAAGCTTCGTCCCTGTGCCTTTCTCTCCTGGAACTTTTCCCCAGAGGAGAGGAATTATGATGTGGGTGATCGGGAACTGCTGGCTGTGAAGGTGGCTTTGGAGGAGTGGCGGCACTGGCTGGAGGGAGCTGAGCAGCCGTTTCTGATATGGACTGATCACAAGAATTTAGAGTACATCAGAGCGGCAAAGCGCCTCAACTCCAGGCAAGCCAGGTGGGCCCTTTTCTTCAACCGGTTCAACTTCACCCTATCCTATCGTCCTGGTTCTAAGAATACTAAACCTGACGTCCTTTCCAGGATGTTTGATCCTGACCCCAGCCCTAAGACGCCTTCCACCAGTCTCCCTTCCTCCTGTGTAGAGGGAGCAATCACATGGGCTATTGAAAAGAGAGTGAAGGAAGCCTCTGTTAACACCCCTGCTCCGGCAGGGTGTCCACATGTGTCGCCTCTTTGTGCCTGTCTCCTTGCGTCCACAGGTGATCCACTTGGCCCACACCTCACGAGTCGCCTGCCACCCAGGGATAGCTCGGACCATCTTCATAATCAGGCAGCGGTTCTGGTGGCCGGCAGTGGAGAAGGACGTGGGGAAATATGTGGCTACCTGCCCGTCTATGCTAGGAACTAGGTCTCCCGGAAACCTCCAGTAGGTCTTCTGCAACCCCTTCCGGTGCCCCATCGTCCTTGGTCAGATATCTCGTTGGGCTTCGTCACAAGTTTGCCCCCATCTGATCTCAAGATGGTACACTTTGTGCCTCTCCCAAAGCTGCCCTCTGCCCTGTCCTCCAGTTTCCAAACTCAGACTAATGGAGAGACTCAATCAGGAATTGGAAACGGGTCTTCGTTGCCTTGTCTCCCAGAACCAGAGATCCTGGAGCAAGCACCTCATTTGGGTGGAGTATGCACACAGCACACTTCCTAGTTTCTCTTCTGGTCGCTCTCCTTTTCAGTGTGCCTACAGATACCAGCCTCCATTGTTCCCGGAGTCTGAGGTCGGGGTAGGGGTACTCAGGTACTCATTTGCTGCTGCAGGAGGATCTGGGCTGGGGTCCGCCACATACTGCTCCGTAGCTCTACTTGGAGTAAGAAAACTGCTGATCGGCGCCGGACACCAGCTCCCTCATATCAACCCGGAGATCAGGTTTGGCTGTCGACCTGGGACCTGCCACCGAGGGTGGAGAGCCTTTGGCTCCCCAGATCCATCCCACGTTTCATGTCAGCCGCCTGAAACCAGTCAAAGAAAGTCCTCTGTGCCAGATTGTTAGTGAACCATGTGTCCTACTCTCCAGCGTTTGTAAACAACACTGAGCAGACAGCACTGTTATGCAGATATGTGAACTCTGATGGGCCGCAGGAAGAACTGATTGAAATCATACCGCCAAAGAGACAGAACATTTGTGAGGGTGTTGTGAGCTGTCTAAAAGCCAACAAAAAAATACCACTCACCTGGTTTCACTGCATCTTGCACCATGAAACACTCTGCGCGCATTTCCCCCTGAATGTGTGGAAGCAATGAACCTCGTTATTAATATAGTGAACAAAGTAATTGTAAATGGGCCTCAGCTATTCCGAAGAGAAGCTATTCCTATTGGAAGACCTTGATTGGCTGGAAAAGTTTTACTTCATAGTAGATATGACAAGTCACTTAAATACGTTGAATAAAAATCTCCCGGGAAAGGGAAGCACGGCTCTGCAGATGTTGGAGAATGTTTTGCCATTTGAGCGCAAGATGACAGTGTATGCCTGAGATGTACAGAGACGTACCCTCTCTTCAAAACAAAGAATAATCACATAAATTGTGATTATTTACACAGCGCAATTATGGTAGGCTGCATTTTGAAACAGATTTAGCGAGTTCAGAAAGGTGGTGTATGAAAAGGTGTGTAATTGTAAGATGAAACAAAATATAAATAACTAAAACTCAAACAAACCCAACAACTTAAGCAGGAGAGAGAGAAAGAGTGAATGCCCAGAGCTCTTCTTATAGATGAGCATTCACACCAATTCAGGTGTTAACCATCTCTCCTGGTGAGATCCCAGACAACCAATCAAAAATTAGGTCAGGCCATAAGGCCGTTACAATACTTCATCAAGTTTTCTCCATGAACATGATAAAGTTCTGATGATTAAGATCTGCAGCGAGCTTCAGAAACAGAAGTCACATTAAACAGGTGAGACCATTAGCATTTAATAGGTTATTATTTTTCAGAGAAAAACATTTATTTCAGACCTGAAGATGATTTTTTTTTAAGATTATTTTTTTTGGCCGTTTTATGCCTTTAATGATAGTGCAGCTGAAGATGGACAGGAAACAGGGGGCAGAGAGAGGGGGAGTGACACGCAGTAAATGGGCGTCCAATGCGGGAGTCGAACCCGAGCCGCTGCAGCAAGGACTGTAGCCTCCATACATGGGGCGGTCGCTTAACCCGCTACGCCACGGGCCGCCCCCGTGAAGATGATTTTTTAAAAATATTTTTATATGTATGTGTGTGTGTGTGTGTGTGGGTGTGTGTATATATGTATATATATATGTGTGTATATATATATATGTGTGTGTGTATATATATGTGTGTGTGTATATATATATATATATATATATATATATATATATATATATATATATATATATATATATATATGTATATGTGTGTATATATGTGTATATATGTGTATATATATGTATATATGTGTATATATATGTATATATGTGTGTGTGTGTATATATATATATATATATATATATATATATATATATATATATGTATATATGTATATGTATATATGTATATGTATATATGTATATATATATATATATATATGTATATATATATATATGTATATACCCACCGCTTTTGTTTCAATAAATAGTTTGAGATGATGAAATTACCATGCTTGCATGCTTCTAGTTAAATGCCCTACTTTTATGGTATAATAATAAATTTTACCCAAAAGTTGCATCAGTTGCATCAACATCCCTAACTTTTTGTGAGTAGTTTATATCGCATCGATGAAATTACTGCTAAACGATTACTAATCACCAGTCTTGGAGGATGTTTATTCAGTTGTTTAATTTTGTAGACAAACAGATCACAGACATGATAAAAAACTAAAGCCATTTCACATGGCAACTTACTGGCTTTCAGAAACACTAAAAGAAACCAAGAAAAAATTAAAGCTGCAAGCAGCATTGAATGGGCCCTCGCACTCCCGCGCAACTCGACGGGCTGGCACGTCGGAAGGCAGCAGTCGGAAAATGCGCGAGCCTTTGACGCCTTCAAAGCAGTTTGTGCAAGTTGACAACACACATTAGGTAGAATTGGGACAAATGGTAAAATCTGACGGAGCGCCACGCCCACACCGTTTTATCAAAATTCATAATTTTGATAACTTTTACTCAGGAAGTCTATGTGAACACACCTACCAAGTTTGAAGTGAATTGAATAAAATCCCTAGGAGGAGTTCGTTCAAATATGACCTCTTCTCAACCAGCTCGAAACCAAACGAAAAACAATAGGGCCCTGCACACAGTGCGTGCTCGGGCCCTAAATAAGTGTGTGCTCGGGCCCTAATAAGGGTGATTTTCATTCTTAAATATCTCGCTTCCTGTTCATTTTAGCCCATTGCTCCAAGAGACTTTTTTGTACGTCTTGCCATGCTCTACAATTTGGCCGAGTTTCATAACTCTGTGTCTAAAACTGTGGCGGGGCTGCCTGAAAGAAAAGTTCAAGGGGGCGCTATGAAAAAAAGTTCCCCCCGACCCCCTAGTTGGTTATGCAGCCAAAAGATGCATAATATTGGTCTTAACAACCACAAGAAGTTTCAGACAGGTCTGACAAAATATATGAAAGCAACACAGCTTTTGCCGTAAAAACAGCCAAAAAGTAAATGGAGTTTGAATGTTGTATCAAAGGGTCAAATTTCATGGAGCGCCACGCCCACACCATTTCATCAAAATGTATGATTTTGATAACTTTTACTCAGGAAGTCCATATGAACGCACTTACCAAGTTTGAAGTCAATCGGATAAAATCCCTATGAGGAGTTCGTTCAAATAGAACCCCTTCTCAGCCAGCTCGAAACAGCGAAAATGGTGACTTTCATTCTTAAATATCTCGCTTCCTGTTAATTTTGGCCCATTGCTCCAAGAGACTTTTTTGTAGATCTTGCCTCCCTCTACAATTCGGCTGAGGTTTCATAACTCTGTGTCCAAAGCTGTGGCGGGGCTGCCTCCAAGAAAAATGCAAGGGGGCGCTATAGAGTGATTTCGCACCGCCCTCTCATTAATTATGCAGCCGAACTTTGCATAATAGTGTTCTTAACAACCACAAGAAGTTTCAGACAGGTCTGAGAAAGTATCTGAAAGCACAGCAGCTTTGCCTGAAAATCATCCAAAAAGTCAATGGAGTTTGTTTTTTTAGCGAAAAAATCTGCACGGTTGACTTTGACGCGCCGTCACGCCACGCCCTCTGATGAAAAGTTGAAATTCTTTCTCAAATGTTAACCCCAAGGCCTTGACAACATCTCCACCTAGTTTGAGGTGGATATGGTCAATATTTTCCGAGCTGGGCATCATTTCGTAAAAGTGGTCTTTTCGGTCGCCACTAGGGGGCGCTGTGATACTCTCCAAATATTTTTATAGAAATGCATTCTAGGCCAGACTGCGATTATATATGAGAAGTTTGGTGAAGATTGGAGTATTTTTGGCAAAGTTATAGCATGTCGAAATTTCACGCCAAAACGCCAAATTTCGTGGCCCCGCCCCTCTCACACAGTAAATCGAAAACTTACGATTTTGATAACTTTTCATGGTCGAGGCCTTATGAAACCACACGCCAAGTTTCAAACAGATAGGATGAAAGCCCTAGGAGGAGTTCGTTCAAATACGACCCCTGAAAATGACCCCAAAAACACGAAAATGCCAACTTTGGAACAAAGTGCACGGCGTACGCTTCGATATAGCCCGGGTCTCCGAGAGACTTTTTTGTGTGTCTCGGTCGTTTACATACTCCTGTTGTCTCAGAAATATCTACTTTGATCTTGAACTGCGACTCCCCTGATTTTCTGGTCCCAATTAGGTCGAATGTTGCTCTCTTCTTCAGCATGCAATAATACCCAGGATTCGTCAGGTGTTGGCAGCAGAAAGAACTCTTTATTATCTTTACAGACAACAAGAGCCCGAGTCACCCATGGATGGACTGACTCTGCTGACTCGGGCTTTCTCTAATATACCTGTATGCAAATTACCCAAACCCAAATATGTCCAGCCTATTATTTTCCAACTTCCGCTCTGACCTAATGGTGCAATCCATGGTCCAGGTGCATCTTCTCGGGACTTTCCAAGTCGGATTCATGGTACTTTTCCATTACCTAACCGTGTCTCGTGTTGGGCCACCTGACCCGCAGCCCACTGAGGCCCATCACGTTTCCTTTTTTTCCAAATTACACGTGCGAAACACAAAACATGTTGTGTTTGGGCCTTATCATCACAATATTTTTAAAAGTCCCTATAATACCAAGTCTTACACCATTATGTCACAGAACCTTTTACTGCACCTTTAAAAGTTTAATATGCCTTGTGCTAATACGAATCACATACTACAAGGAATTACATACTACAAGGTCAAGTGTTCACTACTTCATTACTCTTGTGCTTTTACACTCAGTAGGTTATACATTGAATATCAGGTGCTCAATATACTATCAAACCAGTGTGTTTAACATAGTTTACTTCATCCATCACTCTACTCTCAGTGTGACTATTTGAGTATTACATGTTTTCAAAAATACAATACTTCAATCATACTTTAATCATGCATCGCCTCAGAGGAGGGGCTCTACTTCCAGTGATTGACAATGATTAAAATGTTTCCAGTTACTAGTAGATACTTCAAATGTTAGCATAGTATATAGATCAGCATAATACTTCACCCATTGTGTACCATTATAGATTTCACTCGTTTTATATTTCCCTTAAGTGCTTCACCCATTATACGCTATGTGTATGTTTGATCCTTACACGCTTATATGTTTAAATCAACGAAACGCCCCCCTTAGAGCAAAAGGATTATAGTTAATTCAAAGGAATCAAAACACACACTGAATCATAAGAAAACTGTAAGTCACATTAAAGCAAAGGATATGAGCTGTTTTTAGTGCAGAAATGCTATGCTATGTGTTAATGCAAAAAATTTTATACAACACTCCCACAAAGTTTCGTGCTGGTGGATGAAACCGTGTCCAGATGCTCCTACGAAAACGTAAGTGGCGCCGTAGAGCCATTTCTGTACGCCCATGTGCGAGACCCCCAAAATATGTAATTTTACACCTGACTTTGGGGGGGTAGGCAAATTTTCGTAAGTTTTCGAGTACATATAGGCCGTCAAAAACGCGATTTATTTCGCGGAAGAAAATGACCAAACGAAAAACAATAGGGCCCTGCACACAGTGCGTGCTCGGGCCCTAATAATAATAAAATAATCATGCTTGAAAGGTTGAGTGACGGAAATTGAGTAACCATACCAGAGGAGAGAGGCCAAGAAGGGAAGGGTTGGATGAGACAAACCAGATACATCTGGACAAACGGGGAGGATGATGGACTACGTAATGGATGACTCATTATTGCCTGACATGAGGTCAGGCCATCAAGGGGTTTAAAAGATACAGCACCAAAAATCGTGGTTATCCTCGTTGACCTCACCCGGCGCTCTGGTTCAAGACGTGCTGAGCGATCGACCACATCGGAGCATCGAATTTTTGGACTCAGACTAATAACTTCAGAGATAGAATAGACAGCCTGACATCGCAAAGAGAGAGAACCCAACTATCTACGGCCGACAGAAAGAGAGCCGCGCCCAGGGAGATTAACCATCCTGGATCGGCTGTGGGTCCCTGAGAGGGCCATCAAGGACTCTTCCCTAGTTCGTACTGCTTACAAAGACTGAGCACTTTGGGGACTTTTCTGGGCTTTGGACAAAGCCAGGAGTTTTCACCAGCATCTGACAGTCACGCAGTTGTGTCATCAACAACCTTTGTATCAGGTTTTTAAATCTCATTATTTAGGATAGGTGATTTTAAATAATAGGATTAATCAGTTTCGAATGAATTTAGCTGTATGCTTGCCTCTGCTAATCTGTGCAATAAAGACTTTAACTGCAGTTAAAGATTAAATTGCGGACATTCAGTTTATAGTGTCTTCTTGGTTGTAATCATCAGGTATAGTGTGTTCAACATCTTTTTAGGTTCTAAAAGGTTACTATAGCCTGAAGAAATTAACAAACCCTTGGGGCTTATTATCCAGGCCACTAAAACCTTCCTAGCAACCACACCAAGAGCCCAGATCAATAAGAGGAGAGCTGCCGTGAACGTACGCGTCTAGTGTAGTACTTGGCCCTAGGGGCTATTCGGTCAGGTGCTATATTATAGTAAGCAGGGTAGACAAAGGCAGTTAGAGGCTAGGCGTATCTCCTCGCCACCAGCTTAAACAGTCCTCTAGCTAGTCCAGATAGGGTAAGACTCATGGACCTGAGGATCGGACCCTTTAGACCAGGGGTGTCAAACTGTTCCACAAAAGGGCCGGTGTGGCTCAGTCTTCAGAGAGTTGATTGGTCAAACTGTGTCCTCTTGTTTGGTTGGAACAAAAACCTGCAGCCACACCGGCCCTTTTGTGGACCAGTTTGACACCTGTGCTTTAGACGGAGAGCTGGTCCAGTACCTCCTGTACAGGGGTAACTTGGCATGTGCGCACATTGGCCAAGTTTTAAGTCACTCAGATGAGGAGGAGTTTGTTAAAACAGAACATAAGAAGAACACTTTTTTCTCATAGGGTCAAATTTGACAAAATAGCCACACCCACAACATTTCATCAAAATTCACAATTTTGATAACTTTTCATAGTCATGGCCTTAAGAACACACGCCAAGTTTCAATTAGATGGGATGAAATCCCTAGGAGGACTTTGTTAAAATAGGCCACACACATTTGCCAGAATTGGGTCAAAGGGTTTCAGAACTTTGATCATTTTTAATCTTCAGGTCTATATCAACACAACTACCAAGTTTGAAGTGACTTGGATAAAATCCCTAGGAGGAGTTCGTTCAAATAGGACCCCTTCTCAGCCAGCTCGAAACACCGCCCCCTAATTAATTATGCAGCCGAAATTTGCATTATATGGGTCTGAACAACCACAAGAAGTTTCAGACAGGTCTGAGAAAGTATATGAAAGCACAACAGCTTTGCCCTAAAACCCAGCCAAAAATTCAGTGGATTTTGAATTTTGGATCAAAGTGTCAAATTTGACAGAGTTTCCTCAAAATTCATAATTTTGATCACTTTTATTCAGGAAGTGTAGATGAACACACCTACCAAGTTTGAAGTCAATTGGATAAAATCCCTAGGAGGAGTTCGTTCAAATATGACCCCTTCTCAACCAGCTTGAAACACCAAAAATGGTGATTTTCATTCTTAAATATCTCGCTTTTTGTTAATTCTAGCCCATTGCTCCAAGAGACATTTTTGTAGGTCTTGCCATCTTCTACAATTTGGCTGAGATTTCATAACTCTGTCCAAAACTGTGGAGGGGCTGCCTCAAACAAAAGGGAGCGCTATAGAGTTATTTTCCCCCTGGGACCTCAATCAGTGGTAATGGGCATAAAGGTGCTCTTGGGATGGCCGGTTGGTTAACCAACTGGCATTTGGGGCAAGACGCACACCAGCGGCGCACGTCTGCCCAAATGCCTGTCCAAAAGAATCGGGCCATTACACAGTTCTGTGTCTTCTTGTACCCCATACTATTGGGTTATAATGAGCCGCCTGGAAAAATATTTCCCGGCGGCTTTTCGGCTTTTTATTTCACGGGAACCTGCAGAGTCTCCTGTGAAAGCCCCGCCGGCTCCTCCTCCCCCTCTGCAGTGTCTGATAACCTCGCATCACCGCTGAGCACAGCGCACATATCCCGTGTCCCTGTTGTCCCGCGAACGGACTTCCCCTGTCACTTACACCCACACCTGCTCACAGCAAGCCCTCTGTTTGTTCTAGCAGTTCTAAATCCCCAACCACTAGACATATTCCAGTCAGAATTACTACTTTGCGCCAAAAAATAGTAAAAGTGCCTAGACCGTCACCAAACCTCCGCTCGCTCAGTCGCCTCTCCCCCAGACTGACTGATTCCCAATTCACACAGCACTGATTAATACCAGATCTCTCACATATAAGACATTTATTTTAAATTACTTTTTTAAAACACACGATCTGGACTTCCTCTTGCTGACAGAGACCTGGTTGAATCCAGGTGAGAACAGTGCCTTTTCCAAGCTCCTCCCTCCCAGCTGTTCCTTCTTCAGTACCCCGCAAGCTGCCGGTCGTGGTGGCGGTCTGGTTGCTATATTCAAGGAGAGCTTCAAATGCCTGATAAGGGCTAACAATTACTCCAGCTTCGAACTGCAGCTGTTCGTGATTGACCTTTCTTGCCCTGTGCTGTGTGCCACAGTTTATCACCCTCCCAGATTTAATAAGAGTTTTCAGTGTTTTTTTTTATTATTGATAGTACAGCTGAAGATAGACAGGAAGCAGGGGGCAGAGAGAGGGGGAGAGACACGCAGTAAATGGCGTCCGATGCGGGAGTCGAACCGGGGCCAGCTGCAGCGAGGACTGTAGCCTCTACACATGGGGCGGCTGCTTAATCCACTACGCCACCGACCGCCCCAAGAGTTTTCAGTGTTTTATCTGATTTTATTCCTAAGTTTGATAGGATATGCAGCTAATCAACTGGCCAACGCTTTTAAGAGCCTTTTATATTCCTTTAATCTCACTCTCACAATTTGTTGATGCACCAACACATGAGCATGGGCACACTCTTGACCTGGTCATCTCTCATGGGCTTTCTGTTTCCCTCAGAGAAATCACTGACACTGCTATTTCGGCTCACCTCCCTGTTGTTTTTGACTTTGAACCCCCCCCCCCCCGACTGGTTGAATGACCACACCCGTCTACTCAGACAGCAGTGCAGACAGGCTGTATCTACCCTGGTAGCACGACTCACACTTCTTACTGATGTCCACAGCGATTTTATTCTCTTCAATGTTACAGAACACCGGGAAAACTGTAGCAAAATAAACACATTTCATATACATAATTTTCAGATTATTTTCTTACACAAAGGTACAAAGTTTTCACCATTCAGAATAATTACCATGTACCCCTGCTTAACCAGTAGTAGACAGTCCTCTCGTCTCTTTCTCTCTCCCTTTTCTCACTCAAACTTACGGCGCGACTTACATTACTCGGACAGGAAGTACCCTTTCAAAATAATAGTTTCTTAAACATTTCAATGATATAACCAAAAAACCCTGAATTAAACTGCAGGAAGTTTTCCATAAATGTGTATAACATAATAAAGAAAACACCACCAGAAATAAAGTGTGACAATATCACCCTAACTTCTGGTGTTGCCATGGTAACACACAGCTGTCTTGCTGGCGTCAGCTACACAGGCTGAATGGAGGTGGAAAAAATATAAGCTCCGTGTATCTCTGGGCTGGTTAACGGACTGCCTGGCTATCTACCAGAGAGCTGTAAAAGAAGCCAAGTCAAAGTACTTGTCCTCCATTATCGCTAAGAGCTCTCATCACCCAAGACTGCTATTTAACACTATTGACCCACGCCCCACTGCCCTTGTTGATGCCTCCATTGCAACCTGTGAAGAGTTTTGTCTTTCGTTACTGATAAAGTGGCATCTGTCAGGCAGAACATCTGTAATATGAATCTGTCCCTTGACAATGTTTGTGCTCCTCTGGCACAGACCATTGTTTTCGAGCGGTTTGAGACCATTTCTCTCTCGTCTCTTACAAAGGTAGTTAATGCCATGAAACCAACGAGCTGTCCCTTAGATATCATCCCAGCTAAGTTTTTGAAAGAGGTTTTGTTGAGTCAAGTCTGTTCAGGGTCTGTTCCAACTGCCTTTAAACATGCTATGGCTAGGCCCCTCCTGAAAAAAATGCACCTTGATCCCTCTGTGCTCTCCAATTTTAGACCTCAGTTGTTTTTATTCAGTTGCAGACTTTTTTGGAGGCCAATTTTGTCCTTGATAAATTTCAGTCTGGTTTTAGATCCCAAAATAGCACAGAGTCAGCACTGTTAAAAGTGCACAATGATATTGCCTTGTCTGTGGATGCTTGGAATACTGCTGTGTTGGTGCTGCTGGACCTCACAGCAGCCTTTGATACAGTTGACCATTCAGTCCTTGTATCACCACGTAGAGCACCACGTTGGCAACTGTGGCACCGCTCTCCAGTGGTTTAGGTCATACCTGGCAAATGGGAGTTTCTCTGTTATTATTGGTGACCACTGCTCCTCAAATGCATCCTTGCCCTGTGGGGTGGCACAGGGTTCTATTCTAGGCCCTATTCTGTTTGTATTTGCTACCACTGGGATGTATTATAAAGAAGCACAACCTGTCCTTTCACCTTTATGTTGACGACTTACAAATATATTTGCCCTTGAGTCCAAATGAAAACACTCAAGCTACTAGACTGCATTACAGATATAAAGCACTGGCTGGCACAGAACTTTTTGCATTTAAATGACAGCAAAACTGAATACATTTTGTTTGGTTCTCCACCATTGAATATTTTAACCACAATTTTGGTTCTCTGGCCCCCTTTTTTAAAACACATATCAAAAATCTTTAACATTCAACAATGGGCTAAAATTTGAGAAACAAATTAGCTCTCTTGTCAGCACGAGCTTCTTTCAGCTCCGTCTCCTGGCCAAGGTGAAGCCGTTTCTTGCAGCAGGATCTCGAGAGAGTGATTCATGTTTTTATCAGTTCCAGACCGGACTATTGCAATGCCCTCTATGTCGGCCTCAGTCAGGCCTCAATCTCCCGTCTCCAACTCGTCCAGAATGCACGTCAAGATGTGAACACATTACTCCTGTGCTATCGTCACTTCACTGGCTTCCAGTCTGTTTTAGAATTGACAAACTACCGCCTGACATTCGCACCATTACTTATGCCAGCCTTTTTAGAACCAAGCTAAAGAGCTACTTTTTTAGATTAGCCTTCAACTCTGACTAGGGTAGTACTATTTCTTAGGTGTACTTATACCTCAGCCCTACACCACTACAGCACTACTACAGCTACTACAGCTATTTATGTGTTATGCTTTGTTTTTATGGATTTAAAGTACTGTAAAGCACTTTGGATATCTTTTGGCTATTGTAAAGGGCTATATAAATACAGTTGATTTGATTTGATAAACGTTACACATTTGTACCAATTCTTAATTGTGTCACGATGCATCATTACATCCCTACTCCGGTCTGAACAAGCTGTGTCCTTCTCACCCATGGTTGAATGATACCCTTCGATCACTATGTACCAAACTCGGAGCTACCGAAAGAAAATTGCTCAAATCCAAACTAGCTGGTGACCTCAAAGGCTACCAGACACTTTTATCCTGTTTTTCAACCAGCGTCACTGCTGCAAAGACTGCTTTTTACAACAACAGAGTCAACAGTGTCACTGACACCCGGAAACATTTCTCCACCTCCAAATCACTACTTAATCCTCCACCTCTTCCCCCTCCTACTTGATACCTTTGCATCATTCTTTACAGGGAAAGTGGCAGAATTCAGCAGCCAATTCTCTGACCAGCTTATTCCCAACCCGACTCTTAACATCATGACATGTAGCAGTCCGACTACATGTCTCTCTCCTGAATTAGAAGAACTTTTCTGGACAGTTGTCCACTTCGCATCACTTCACTACAGGGGTGCCCTGGGGCTCAGTGCTGGGGCCCCTTCTATTTGCTATCTACACCACCTCCATGTGTCCTTTTCCTATCACTGCTATGCAGATGACACTCAGCTGTATCTATCATTTCCTCCTGAGGACCCATCGATCTCTGCACAGGTCTCCGATTGCCTCTCAAACATCACCACATTGATGAAGGCATATCACCTCCAGCTAAACCTCTCAAAAACTGAACTGCTTGTCCTCCCAGCGAAACCTACTATACACCACAAGATCAACATCAAAACTGACTCCCTATGTCAGGCCCCCACCAAGGTGGTGAGAAATTAGGGGTTATGATTGATGACCAACTAACCTTTTCCAATCATGTTGCCTCAGTTGCCCGGTCATGTCGCTTTGCACTTTACAACATCAGAAAAATCAGACCTTACTTAACACAACATGCAACTCCTGACACAAGCTGTGGTCATTTCAAGACTAGACTACTGTAATGCCCTCCTGACAGGCCTCCCAGCCTCCACAGTGAAATCTCTTCACATGATACAGATTGCAGCAGCGCATCTGTTCTACAACTAACCCCAAAGGTCATATGTCACCCCACTGCTCTAATATCTAACCTTAGAAAAAATTCAATATGCTACGAGAGGCCATACGCTCAACTTCTATACCATCTGGCAACCAGTCCTGGACCAAAGGAAAAGATGGAAGCATCAGATGTATCAAATTGACAGACAGATGGACTGACAAAAGGCTAAAAAATATCTTTTAAAAAAACCACTGCCCCACAAACCCTTCCCTTATCTGCAGACTTTCTAGCCAATGATTTTTTTTTAGATTACACACAACAGTTGACCTTGTGGCACTTATTATTATTATTATTACCTTATTATTATTATTATTATTATTATTATTATTATTATTATTATTTAAGTTGGAGAGCCGCATTCTTACAGGCCAAGAGCCACATGCGGCTCGCGAGCCGTGGGTTGGCCACCCCTGGTCTAGTCCAGCAGCATAAGTAAGGGATGACTTGAGCCAGCCCTAACTGTAAGCTCTATAAAAAATAGTCTTAAGTCTAATCTTAAATATGTTGACCGTATCTGCCTCCTGAACCCAGAATGGTAGTTTGCTCCACAGAAGGGGAGCTTGATAGCTGGAACCTCCGGCTCTCAGTCTGCTTTTGGAAACTATAGGAACCACAAGGAACCCAGCATTCTGAGAGCACAGTGGTCTAGAGGGGTAGTAAGGTACTATGAGTTCTTTTAGATATGATGGTGCCT
Organism: Nibea coibor; assembly: GCA_023373845.1. Taxonomy (NCBI): domain Eukaryota; kingdom Metazoa; phylum Chordata; class Actinopteri; family Sciaenidae; genus Nibea; species Nibea coibor. Next base: position 27,253,594 of record CM041739.1, read on the forward strand.
GACCATGAAGAGCTTGATTTGACAGGTAACCAGTGCAAGGAAGCAAAAATGGGAGAGATGTGATCTCTGATCTTCCTGTCAAAACATGTGCAGCAGCAGACACAGAATAGAGACAGAGAGAAGCTGATGGGTTTTCAAAATAAAATACCCAGTGAAAACTGCCGGTCGTAAAAACTGAAAGCGAAACTAATTAACTATGTAGCATATTTACACATATAGAAGCATATTTAGAAGAACATACGCTGGGAAAATGGCCAAATCTGAGCAAGTAAACAAAGTCTGGCGGGCTAAATGCTCTGCTTCTGAAACGCTCCCAGTGGGCTTTGAAGTCGAGATGATGTAGAGGATGGACCAAAACCGGAGCGCATATGCAAAGTGCTAGAGATGTGTGCAGTAGGGCTTAGGAGTTGGAGACAGGTTGAGGGCTTAGATGAAGAAATTATTGAAGTTATTTGATGAAGGTCGATAGGAGAAAACTGTCTAAATATATATCAGGTTTTTCAGCTGTTTCCAAACTTTCTGTGTAAGAAGGCAGATCAGTGCCTGCTGAGGGCAAGAGGTGATGAGTTATGTCTCTAATAGTATAATTTTAGGTTAAGAACCATTTGATTCGATTCAATTGTTTTAGATAGCATGAAGCATTTTAACTATACCATGCACTCTTTCACTCAGGTTGATACAGAGGGGCTTAGTAAGGTGGTCTCAGAGTTAAAACCCTCCACTTGCACACTTACCCCATACCTACCTCATTCCTCATCTGTTTTTTGCTCCCTTTTAGAGGAAGTTTTTATACATACATAGATATAGAGAGAGAGAGAGAGAGACAGAGAGAATATTGTGGATAGTTACTTTTATTAGCACTTTCCCACCTAGTTAAACCACAAAAAGTTGACTTATATCTCATTTTTTAATTGATATGACCTTTCATTGACTAATGTCTTTGTACGTGTGTGTGTGTTTTTCTTTTTTTTTGTTTTGTTTTGTTTTTGTTTTCTCCCTCCCCTGCCATTCAAATATGGACACTGTCTGGACATTGTTGGGATGACAAAATCCATGGACTACCTCTACACCATTTACACCTGTGTGGTATCTTTGAATGTGTGAGTGAGTGTGACCACACCTGTCAAGGGGAAATAAAAAGAAGTTAATAATTTTATTACAATTAATAGTATCTTAGAGATAATATCTTATCTTTTCAGTCTGTTTTTAGAGAGCACCATAGCACAGAGACTGCAGTGGTCAGAGTATTACAATCAGTAATGACTCCAAGAAACTCCCTGTTTTTGTTCTACTTGTTCTTGGTGCAGCCTTTCACACAGTCGATCGTAGTATTAAAAAGACCAGAAAACTGGATTGGCCTCACGGGGGTGGCCTTGAATTTTTTTCAGGTCATTTCTGACTGGACTGGACATCACTGTAACACTGGGAGATCGTCAAATGTAAAGGCTGTATGAATAACCTAGTACAATGCTTAGCTAAAATAAATGTCTGGCTGGTAAATAACTTTCTGCAACTTAATCAAGACAAAACAGAAATAATAATATTTGAGCCTAAAGACCAGAGAGAACACATGTCGCAGCACCTTCAGTGCCTGTCCTTTAAGACAAAAGATCATGTCAAAAACTCTCTTGATTCCGACCTCAACTTTGAGGCCCACATAAAAAACATAACCATTCTTAAAAAAATCACCAAAGTCAGACCTTTAAGATAAGTCTTTAAAAAAACATATCTTTTTAACTTATCTAAGACTTATCTTTGCCTCGCTATTCACTGCTGAGTTTTTATCTCCTGATCATTCCATTTTGGTTTTTATTCCCTGTGCCTTTTTAAATTATAGGTTTTATTAGGGCCCGAGTGTCGAACAATGTTCAGGCAGCGAAAGCCCTATTGTATCCTTAGGATTTTTAGGGCCCGAGCACTGGCGGTGCGCTGGACAACAGCTCCTGATGGAGTTGAAAAAAGGTAATACCAATGCCATAATTAAAGAACGCGAGAAAGCCTGACAGACCGGACTGGCTTAATGCGGAAGTAGTCTAAAACTGTACAATTAATAATTTTGCATTTTGCAGGCTGGTAACTGCCTTTAAAGTAGATAACAGTGAACGAATGAGGTGAATAGATTAGGTGTCTGCTGACATGTTGAATGTCTGTATGATTGTAGCAGTTAAAAAAAAAAAGCCCATAGAACTGGAACATGAGGTGGTCCACCAAGCGGAGGCGCTGGCACTCCCTTTAAATAATCTATCTATCTATCTATACATACATGCATACACTTGGGGATAACACTTAGGATAACCAACATATCCCGGCTTAATCCCTTATCTTGGTTTTGTGCAATACCCCTCTGGCGGTGCGAGGCCCTATTGAATTTCGATGTATATATATTTGAGTGTGCCTGAAAGAGCACACTCTTTACTATCCACCCGGCTTATTCTTATTATTATTGAGTGTGCCTGAAAGAGCACACTCTTTACTATCCACCCGGCTTATTATTCTTCTTCTTCTTATTGAGTGTGCCTGAAAGAGCACACTCTTTACTATCCACCCGGCTTATTCTTATTCTTCTTCTTATTATTATTCTTACGTCCGCGTTTTCGTCGGTCCGCTTCTGCTCCCAGAGTTTTTGTGACACATACACAAACAAGGAGTCAAAACGATGGCACAATGGCAAGGTGGTTTTATAAATTTAAGTTTAAATTTATTTAAATTTAGTGGTTTAAATAAATTTATAAACTGTGACTGTGGCCGCAAATGTCAAGCTACAGAAATAATTTATAGCTAGAAAAGTTTTGGCCTTAGACACAAAGATACGGGACCAACACCCATCTCCTGCCCAATATACTCCCATGTTAATTTGAGAGGAGAAATCTCCTGAAGGGCAGAGACCACCTGCTCTTTACCACATGATAAATGCCTGAGTTTTTAACATTTAGCTCTCAAACTGGGCACAAAACTGGTCGAGAAGAAGCCGCCGATCACAAATATTTCGGCTTATGGATACGACACAGCGTTTGGCATTTAATGCCGTCTGTTCGTGGGGCTTCATTTGGTTCCTCTCTCCCTCTCTGGGCATTTCAAACTGACATAACAGGTGCAGTAACTGCTCTGCTGATTAGGGCCCAGCAGTTGGCCCTGGTTGCTTGGCAACCTCAAGCCTGCCTGAGGGAGGAGAGGGGGGAGGGGCTATTTTCACTGTTGCTGATGTGCGTCATCAGTGTCAATAATAGTGCATGGGGGCGATGGGGCCAGAGTCAGGCACACTCAAAATTTCTTTAGAATTTTTTCTATTTTTTTTTTTAGGGCCCAAGCACTGGCGGTGCAAGGCCCTATTGAATTTTGATTGCGTATTTTTAGGGCCCGAGCATGCACAGTGTGCAGGGCCCTATTGTTATTCGAATGGTCATTTTCTTCCCCAAAGTAAATCGCATTTTCGACAGCCTATATGTACTCGAAAACTCACGAAAATTTGCCTACCCCCCCAAAGTCGGGCGTAAAATTACGTATTTTGGGGGTCTCGCACATGGATGTATAAAAATGGCTCTACGGCGCCACCTATGTTTCAGTTGTCGGAAGACCCCTCGATGCGGTTTCATCCACGTCTACAAAATTTAGTGGGAGTATGTAAGATACTGAGCCGCACAAAAAAGTCTCTTGGTGACCTGGGCTATCGCGAAGCGTACGGTCTCCATTTTGTTTCAAAGTTGGCGTTTTCGTGTTTTTGGGGTCATTTTCAGGGGTCGTATTTGAACGAACTCCTCCTAGAGCTTTCATCCCATCTGTTTGAAACTTGGCGTGTGTTTTTAAGGCCTCGACCATGAAAAGTTATCAAAATCGTGAGTTTCGGATTTACTGCGTCAGAGGGGCAGGGCCACGAAATTTGGCATGTCGTCGTGAAATTTCGACGTGCTAAAACTTTGCGGAAAATTCAGCTCCGTCCTCTGCCCGGTGTCAACTCACACCGGGCGCGTAACGGCAGCGTTACGGCAGCGTAGCGAACTAGCCGTATTCACGCGAGATCACGAGATCACGCGAGAATCCCGAACATACGCGAGTCCCCGCGATAAACTGTGTATAAAAGAAACAACAACAACAAACAGCTAACTTTGCTTCTCCGACGTAGGAGAGATTATAAAAAGGATCTGTTGTGTCATAAATTATTGTTTGCTGTTCCACTTTCACAATTAGTCTCTCGTTGTTCATGTTGAGACTCTTTGATTGATTGACAGCTGACCTGGTGCCACCGGTCATGAAGTAATGTGGACGTGAAGCTGTGACAGACGACATGAACTGCATATTGTGTTTTATTTTGAAAGGGGGCGGAAGTTTATTACGCTGATTCTGTGTCAGATTTCCTGTCTGGTGCAATCTGCTCTGTTGAAATTGATGCGGTTTAGCAACGGCTCGCGTCAAAAATAGAAGTGCTACGGAAAGATAGCGCTGCGCTGCGGAGAGACGCTTCTGGGACGCTGTTGAGACATTACGCAGCGCACCCGGTGTGAGTGGTCTCATTGATTATAATGGCAGCGATCAGCAACGGCTGACGCGACGCAGCCGTAACGCGCCGCTGACGTCCCCGGTGTGAGTTGGGCTTTAGAGTCTGCATAAACGGGGCCTGAGGTTTTATTGTTCTGTCAATCATTCTCTCTCTCTCTCTCTCTCTCTCCTCTCTCTCTCTCTCTCTCTCAATGTAAGGCAGTTCGATATCCCTTAGAGTCTGCATAAAATGGGCCTATGGTCTTATTGTTCTGTCAATCATTATCTCTCTTACACCTTTTCTTTGGATATTACTAACTACACTTCTTCCCCGGAGTTTCTGTGCTTTCTCGTCCAGCAGGTTCTCATGGATCGTGGCTGCCGCCGTGGTCTGCTGCTGACGTCCACCATATTTAGCATTACATGCCATATATAGTCATTATTGCTACCATCCCCACTACAGCTTTGTTGGTTAATGACTTATTGCTGCTGTGCATCTGTGTCTCTCTATCTCTATCACAGATTCCACTGCTACTGCAATCACCTTACCATTTATTGTAATTCATTGTAATTGTACGACATGTTTGTGTTGATTGTTCTGTACATGTGACATCCATTGCACATCTGTCCATCCTGGAAGAGGGATCCCTCCTCTGTGGCTCTTCCTGAGGTTTCTTCCACATTTTTTCCCTGTTAAAGGTTTTTTTTGTGGGCAAGTTTTTCCTCACTCGAACCGAGGGTCTAAGGACAGAGGGTGTCACTCCCTGTACAGATTGTAAAGCCCTCTGAGGCAAAATGTGTTTTGTGACTTTGGGCTATACAAATAAAATTTGATTTGATTTTCAGGCAGTGCCGTTGGGCTTTCTTATACTTTGTCAGAGCTGTCTGAAACTTCTTGTGGTTATTAAGACCAATATTTTGCACATTTTGGCTGCATAATTAATTAGTGGGCGTGGGGAAATCGCTCTATAGCGCCCCCTTGAATTTTTCTTTCAGGCAGCCCCACCACAGTTTTGGACACAGAGTTATGAAACCTCAGCCGAATTGAAGACAAGATCTACAAAAAAGTCTCTTGGAGCAATCAGCTAAAATTAACAGGAAGCGAGATATTTAAGAATGAAAATCACCATTTTTAGTGCATTGGTCTGGTTGAGAAGGGGTCCTACTTGACATACTCCTCCTAGGAATTTCATCCAATTGACTTGGTAGGTGTGTTCGTATAGATGTCCTGAGTAAAAGTCATCAAAATTATTACTTTTGATGGAACGGTGTGGGCGTGGTGCTCAGATTTGACCATTTGTCCCAATTCTGGCTATTGTGTGTGGTCAACTTGCACAAACTGCTTTGAAGGCTTCCGATGTGCCAGCCTGTCAAGTTGCGTGGGAGTGCGAGGGCCCATCCAATGCTGCTTGCATTGAAATAATTTCAACTTTTCATCAGAGGGCGTGGCCGTCACAGCACGTCAAAGTCGAAGGTGCCGACTTTTTCGATAAAAAATGGAACTCCATTGACTTGGCTGATTTTCAGGCAAAAGTCTTGGGCTTTTATATACTTTTTCCAAGCCGTCTGAAAATTCTTGTGGATGTTAAGACCAATAAGGTGCAAATGAAGGCTGCATAATTAATTAGGGGGTGGGGTGAAATCGGTCAATTACGCCCCCTTGAATTTTTCTTTGAGGCAGCCCGCCACAATTTTGGGCACAGAATTATGAAACCTCCGCCGAATTGTAGACGATTACAAGACCTACAAAAAAGTCTCTTGGAGCAATTAAATAACCAAATATATAATAAATAAAATAAACAGGAAGCAAGATATTTAAGAATGAAAATCACCATTTTTGGTGTTTCGAGCTGATTGAGAAGGGGTCATATTTGAACGAACTCCTCTTAGGGATTTTGTCCAATTGACCTCAAACTTGGTAGGTGTGTTCATATAGACTTCCTGAGTAAATGTCTTGACAATTATGAATTTTGAGGAAACTGTGTGGGCGTGACAATCCATCAAATTTTACCCTTTGATCCAAAATTTGAACTCCTTTGACTTTTTGGCTGTTTTTTGTTGGCCTATCAAATATACTTTCTCAGAGCTGTCTGAAAATTCTTGTGGTTGTTAAGACCAATATGATGCAAATTTCAGCTGCATAATTAATTTAGGGGCAGGGCAATTTTGCTCAATAGCGCCCCCTAGAATTTTTCTTTGAGGCAGCCCCACCACAGTTTTGGACACAGAATTATGAAGCCTCAGCCGAATTGTAGAACATGGCAGGACCTACGAAAAAGTCTCTTGGAGCGATGGGCTAAAATGGACAGGAGATATTTAATAATGAAAATCACCATTTTTGGTGTTTCGGGCTGGTTGAGAAGGGGTCCTATTTGAACGAACTCCTCCTAGAGATTTGGTCAGATTGGCTTCAAATTTAAACTGTAGAATCTAAAGACTTGCATGTTTTCCACCCGGTGTCAGGTCTATACCCCCCGACTTACCACCTCACCCGACAGGCACGGAGGTGCGAGGGCCCGTCAAATGCTGCTTGCAGCTTTAATTTTTAATTTTTATGCAACTTTGTGTTGCCTAAAGAACTGTTGTCTGTTTCTGCTTTTATTCTGCTCTGTGAAGCACTTTGGACTGTATCTCTGTATGAAAGGTGTTATATAAACAGTTGAGTTGAGTTGATATGTTCTCTTTTGTTTGTATTTTACAGAATCTTTGAGTTCCGTAAGATCATTGGAGACAGAGAGAAGTGCAAGTCTCTGGTACCCAAGGACTATCCAGTTTACCTTAACAAGGTATTTGATTTGTTGGAATGTGCAAAATCTGACTTCATTATCAAGTCAGAATTCAAATAATAAATGAATATTGTCTACCTGTCACCCTAATATAGACACATATTAACAAGTTATTTCACTTCCGGGTCATTTCACTCACTCAGTCAGGAAGGTTCCTCAGCAAATTTGACTATTCAACCGCACCCCAGGTTTGAAAAGCACTGACATGGAGTACTCACTTCAAGTGTCAAAGTCCAACCATGACTGCTGTTTGAAATCGTCTTTAACATATACATATTTAAACTTTGTCCAATTATATCCATTTTATGAAATTAACTAAATGCTGAAATTCAATCATGAAGTGCATACAACTTAATTCACCAGTTTACCAAGGACCCATGAAAGCACTAAGCAGATTTGCAATTGTCTAAACTTATATCGTGTGGTAGCACCTCAAAAAAAGAATTTTCTTTTCTTGAAAGGTATATTTTGATAATAAAATGTGTTGAATTAACTAGCTTATTTTCCTTAGGTCAGGCCACTGTGGCCTGTAAATGTTGACTTCACTTGAAAATACCATGATGGAACCAAATATCATATGGTCAAAAAACAAAACAAACAAAACAAAAACATCTGTGTGTAGATTTTAAACGTTGAATTGAAAAGGAAAGAAAAGGGGAGAAGACATCCTGAAAATTTACAGATATCCCAGCCACCTCAACTCATTACTTTTGTTCAGGAAATGAATTTTTTTCTTCTTAAAATAAATCAGTCACACAGTACATCATTTTTAATGCAGTTATACAGTTATAAAGGGTTTTGTTGTTTGTTTTTTTTAAAAAAGATTTTATCGATATTTATGTAAACAAAACATGAACAACATACAAGTGCTCTCCGTATTCACAAAGATCAAAACAGAAAGGAAAACAAACCATCTAAACCAAAATGACTTCTGGTAGCTCAGGACTATCCTCACTCCAAAAAGTAAGAAAGGCAACAGAAAAGAAAAGGAAGAAGAAAAAGGAGTCTCAGAGCCACTCCGAACTATCGCATCAGTCACCCTGTACACATTCTCTGCCCTCTGTCTTCCATGTATAGCGGAAGTAAAAATAGAAATAAATAAGTGAATTAAACAAAAACAATAAAATAAATAAATTAAATTTAAAATACCTAAATAAATTCAAATAAACCGATCAGTACAACACAATATATACAGTGTGTGTGTGTGTGTGTGTGTGTGTGTGTGTCAGACAGGCATGGAGGAACAGTAGGCAGTTAAGGCAGCTCAGAGCTTTTTTTCTCAGCACCCCCTGCTGAGAATATGTTCCCACGGCTAAGCTCTGATGTGCTCTGATGATTACTTGTTTTCATATCATTAACAGTTTCCCAGCATCACCTCTAAGTGTCGCCAAAGGAACAGCAGCTGTAGAAACGTGCGTACGCCAGCCATGAAGTTGGCGTGGGGCACCGCGCTTTTCCACGGTCATTATAGGTTTGATACATCTGAACGTGAGAGTGGAAAAAGACGTACGCCACTTTTTTGTGCGTACGCAACCTTTGTACATGAGGCCCCTGGTTACTACACATGGACACCATTGTCAAGAAAGCTTGCCAGGGGTTAATTTTTCTGAGGAGAGACTAGGGAAATTTGGCATTCTCACAAACTGCTACAGGTGCACCATTCAGAGCTTGTTGACAGGCTCATTCACAGGCTTGTAGTCTGGAGAGACACATCTCTGCCAACAGACTCCTGGCCGTACAGGAAAGTACACAGAACGTCAGAGGACCACAGGCACCCACCTTGCAAACTGTTCTCCTTGTTATTCTCTAGCAGATGTTACAAGAACTTGGATGCTTCAAGACCAAACCGTTTTTACCACCAGGTCATCAGACTTTTGAAATATTGAATAATCTCATAGGGCATATTTTACAGATATCAGTCCCATCAAGCATGACTGCAAGAAGGACTCATACTTTTTGTGCATTACCTCTGTAGTATACACTTGTCATATTACTTACTCTTGTGCACAATCATCAATTTTCAATTATTTATGTAGTGATATAGTAAATACATATTTATTTTATCTTCTATATCTTCTAATACGACTAGTGCCCTTAATGCTGAGCTGACCTGTATGACATAACAAATAAAACTGATACTGTGTTCAAACTTTTGACTGGTACTACATGTGTGTTTGTGCCTTTGTGTGCAGACAGAGGACCACACTGACTGTCAGATCCACGATGGGTTCCTTATCTCTCCTCTGGAGCACTTGGTTCCTGGAATCCTGCCACCAGAGGCTGTCAAAGCCAGGTACAGAACATAATGTTGTTCTATTCTAAATCTCAAATGTGACAACGTCACAGCAGCTGATATGAACCCTGTGCTCACTGGAAGCTGTAAAGGGATAGTTTGCTTACTGATAAAACAAAAGCTTAAGACAAAAGCAATTGCAAAACCTGAACAGTGTTGTGGAGAAATTGCTGAAGTCAAAGGCCAGTAATACTGCCGAGGACCTCAAGACCCACCTCATGTAACCAAAGGATAGAAAATTCCATAACAAACGAAGACAGGTGGAAAACAATTTTAATCAATAATGTAAGTAAACAAAATATGATTTGAAAACCAGAGCAGAGTAACTGGGCCAAAGATAAGGGAAACAAAATGCAAGGAGGAAGATTTTTTTTTTTTAATTTACATTGCATCTAGTGTAAATGATAATGGTTCAGTGTGTAACTTTTAGAATAGATTAGATTAGATTATGCTTTATGCATCCCACAGCGGGGAAATTTACTTAAAATAGGCAGACATGGGCAGACACAAGTGGCTAATAATCTACACAACAAACAAGAACAAACTGACATATCTGACTGACATATCTATTGGCAAAAATGGAAAATAATATGCATAACTATGTTTTCACTGATATATTATCACTTTAAAAACTAAAAATGACCAATCATGGTCTGATTTCAAGTGGCCGGGACAAAAACAAAATATTGTAAGCCTTCGTGAAGTCCGAACATGGGAATCTCTGCAGAGTGGTGAGACTCCAACTCCACCAACTCCACAACTGGAATTAAAAGAAAAGTTTAAGAAAGTGAAAAGGCTGAAAATTATCATCGATCCATGAATGATAGACTGTAAGAAAACAAACAGGCTGTACTGCTGGGGTTGTTTGCTTTTTACAACTGACCTCCAGTCCTGGGTCAGTGGAGGATTTGTCAGCCTTACAAATCTGACAAAGTCAGCCCACAGACATCAAGATTCTGCTGAGGTTTGATGGAAGTTAAACCCAGACACATTAATGAATTAATCCAAGAAACGTCTTGGGATCATCAAAGAATCATCAAAGAAGTGAAGCATGAAGAACCAAAACGAAAAATGTAGGAACAACAGAAAGCAGGGAAAAACAACGCCATGGACTTTCTCTCATGGATATCATTGATGAAAGATTCATGTTTTCAACGTGACGTGAAGTTTCCTGTGTTCTTCTGGAAAGGTAATTCAGCCTGACGTTATAAGTGTGAATGAAAAATGTTGTTTGAAAGCTTTATCCAGAGAATAATCACCAACACAAGTAATGTTTTCCCTGTGCTGCTGTTGAAAAATATTGAATTTCTACCAGAATTCATTTAACATTAAGTACTAAAACTAACATTTAGATTGTACCAACAATAAACCTCTGAATCATGGTACTTGTCAGGCAGAATACAACTGTCACAACTTCAGCCAGGCTTTAGTTTTCCATTCATCTCTCTTGTTTTGCCACACTAAGCCTCCGTTTACACGTACACAGGTATTTTTAAAAACGGAAACAAACTTTTTTTTTCACCTGAACCGTTTGCTGTCGTGCTATTGGGTTCTTGCCTGACGTCTTGTGACAACAAACCTGATTCCAAAAATGGAACAGGATTTTGAAACATCCATCTTTTTGACCCCTAAACTTTCTACAACTTTATTTCCAAATTGATTGTCAGGCTGTATAAAATAGAAATAGAAACAAAATATGATGTGCAAAACATTGAAAGCCCAAATTTAATTGAAAATAACTTGAACTTGAAAGAACTTGAACAAATGTTGGAACTGAGAGATTTTAACTTTTGAAAATATGCCCATTTTGATCTTGATGGCAGCAATATGTTTGAAAAAATGTTGGATAGTTAAAATTCATCGACGCTGCATCGTCCGGGCTAAAGAGGAAAGGGACCATCTGGCTTGTTGTCAGCACACAGTTCTATAAAGCCAGCATCCGTAATGGTATAAGGGTGCATTAGTGCATGTGGCATGATGGGTGACCTGCACATTTGTCTAGACACTATTAATGCTGAAATGATATATACAGGTTAGACAATGATGTCTTTGTAGTTTTTCAATTAAATGTGTGGAAAAGTGTTTAAAAAATTAATCTTCTGTTCTGTTCTCATCCAAGTCGTCTTTGATGAAGACAGAATCAGCTGTACAAAAGTTTGTTTATATGATTGAGAACTGGAAGTCTTATTAGTTATTATCGTTATTTTTCACATGACCTTTTAAAAGTATGTGTTTATATCAAATCAAATCAAATCAAATTTTATTTGTATAGCCCAAAGTCACAAAACACATTTAGCCTCAGAGGGCTTCACAATCTGTACAGGGAGTGACACCCTCTGTCCTTAGACCCTCGGTTCCAGTGAGGAAAAACTTGCCCACAAAAACCTTTAACAGGGAAAAAATGTGGAAGAAACCTCAGGAAGAGCCACAGAGGAGGGATCCCTCTTCCAGGACGGACAGACGTGCAATGGATGTCACATGTACAGAACAATCAACACAAACATATTGTACAATTACAATGAATTACAATAGATGGTAAAGTGATTGCAGTAGCAGTGGAACCTGTGATAGAGATAGAGAGACACAGATGCACAGCAGCAATAAGTCATTAACCAACAAATGTATATTATTAAAATAAATACAGCATATACATCTGTTGATCATCTTTTGTTCATTACTAATTATGAATAAAAAATTAATTAGATTGAATGACTAAGCGCCTCCCCACATTGAATGACTTATGATCGATAGGCAGGTGTTTGGTACTGTATGACCATGTCAGAGGGTTTAAAAGGAAACTAACAGGTATGCTGTGAAACCAGTCTACTTTCCCAAGCACAGCAGCTGGGGATGATGTCCCTTTTCCTGCCATAAAGAGCCATATTGGCAATAAATAAAATGTCGTATGAATGTAGGACTTCAGTGACATTTACTATGACCTATAATTTTACAGAATATCTAGGTAAATACAACTGCTCTCCTAACATGAGTTAATAGACCATAGACCCCTTATATTTTATAAAAAGGAAAAATATATATGATATATTTTACCTATGCTTGGCATGAATACTAAATGTTTGATTTTTCAGTTCAATTCATGATGCCATTTGAACTTCAGAGTTTAAATGCAAAATAATAAATATTCTTAAATATTCTTCCTTATTTCTTTTTTCCTAATGTTCTCTACAATACTAATGTAGTGAAGCAAATATAAAGATTTAAATGAAATAAGTTTAGCTTTGTCTATTGAATTTCACACAGCTAAATAAGTTACAAGTGATCCCTGATCACATGTTTGGGGTGCTGTGATATCCAAGTGAGTGTTCACATTATGTGTTTTGTTTCAGGTTCCAGTTTGTAGTTCCAAAGCGGTGGCAGAAGAACAGACCAGTATGTATCCACTTGGCTGGGACTGGAGACCATGTAAGGCTCTAAACCTTTTAACCTCCTTTTAACCACCTGCTGGACCCAGGCACCCAACAGTATTGTGGGTGAAATCCTGATAAACATTTCATATTGAAAGAAAACAAAATCTTGGTCATAACCATATTGAAACCAAGAGAACTAAGTTTGTTGAACACTGCATCTGGTAAAATCATAATCTGGATCTGTGGCGTAGACCGATGCCGGGTTCTTTCACAGGAAGACGCAACCAGTTTGATGTTTTGCAATACTTTATTCTCTTTTTCAGCGTGCACACGCAATCGCTTTGCGGTGCCGTTCGCAGGCTTCTATTTTCAGTGCTGCCGGCATCCACGAGTTTCCACGTCGTGTCCCGTCAGTCTCTGTCTCTCCAGGTCCAGCACGCTACTGTGTATATTAAAGGGAGAGTGATTAGCCTTTTTCGTCAGCAGGTGTGCTCCCCTCTCTCTCCTGGCGCTGCTCTCCTGAGCCCTCCCCACACCTCTCTCCTGCAGCTGACACACCACGTCCCCTCCACAGGATCCTAGCACTTTACACCAGTAGAATTGTGCAGATTATTGTGACGATAACCTCATCCTCTTTCTCTGTACTCTGAATGTTCAGTATTACTGTCTTGTGTGTGTAGTTTTTTTGGCGCCGGCGGACCCTGATGGCCAGACCCATGATCAAAGAAGCTGGAATGGCATCACTGCTTCTGGAGAACCCTTATTATATCCTTCTATTGTCTTTTCACATCTCCTGCCCTCTTTTTCATTTATTTTTTTGTGCTTATTTACCTTAAATAATTTAGTAAATGTCTTCCATACTCCACACATTTGTTTTGATTCAAACACTTACTTACGTACTTTTGATGAAACAAGCACACATGCAGCAAGTACATAAATGGAAGTGGCTAGAGGATGGAATTCAGAAATATGTTCTGATCAACATCTGAATCTGAATACCAACCATTGGTTATGTTTGTCTCCATGTGATGCATGTTATCTGTCACCATTTTTTTTTCTTGACAGATTTTTTACATGGCTATCGTAAACCCAAAGACCAACTGTAAGTTAACTGCCCTTCACACACTAATTAAGACCGAGGGAAATAAAAGCAATGAGAAGCGTGACAAATGTCTTCAGTTTGCATTTGATGGCAAGATACATGATATGCTAACTCAGCTTGTTGGAAAATCATCCGCTACTGTACAGTGCATTGTGCTTTTTGTAATGAATGCAGACTATAATGTACCATGTCTGTTGCAGCAAATATCTGTACTTCGATTGTACTGAATTGGTTATTTTGTTTGTAATACAGGCTGAAAGAACACATAGCACTGTATTTATACAGATATAATCCTGTCAAAAAGGTACTGAATTGTTGAAGCTGATACAGAAATTGATATCTAAGGGTTAAAATATAATTACAATATCATCAGTAGTCATGGTTTTATTTAACATTTAAAAACATAATGCAACAAGCATCAGCCACACTTCAGGGGTCATGGCTAACACTAAAATAGGTTTTTAGGGATAAATTCAGTTTAAAGTAAACAGGGACATTATTTGTGAGTATTTTAGGCGGTCCAGTCTAAAGAATGTGTCAGACCTCTTTGTGATGGGAGGGGCTTTGATCCTCGAGTCAACAGTGCTTCTCCATTGGCTGGAGAGAGAAGGTTACTGGCCACTAGGAATGACTGGCATCTCCATGGGAGGATATGTGAGTCACCAAAACAGCAGACATTCTGCCATTTTCTTTATTTGTTTCTTTTTTTATCAATTCGATGTTCTACCAGTAGCACTAAATAACTATTCAACATGCTTGTCATCATGAAGGCACAGAACCTAAACAAAACCTAAAGTAAATATTTTATATGCAAAGGGGTCCAATACTTAACCCTACCTGAAGATCATATTTTTCATGATGTTCTTGTGTGTTATTGTTTCCAGATGGCATCTCTGGCAGTGACTAATTGGCCGAAGCCGATACCTCTGGTTCCTTGTTTGTCCTGGTCCACTGCCTCTAGTGTCTTCACCACGGTAACACTCTTTCTACATAACATAGGTGTTGTGGAGAAATTGCTGAAGCCAAAGGTCAGTGGTGAGGTCAGGAAGAAAGAAAGTGTTCAGGAGCCTCTGATGTCTTATGCTGTATTATTTATTAACACTTGATCAAGGAGATTTAGAGACATTCTCATAAAGCATCAGAAGTGCCTGAGTCGGTCTCACATTCTGCCCAACTCATGCTGGTGGATAGACTTTAAACCCCAAGATAACATCACAAACACTATATGCCCCGAATTAGGTAAAAGAGAATGCTTTTACCAAGAATGGTGTCTTCGTAAACATGATTAAGTCTGGAGACACAGATGCCTGTTTACGCAGATTAGCATGCAGCACCAGAGTCCTTCGACCCTGGCCACAACAGTGTTGAGATAGTACGACACCTGCTACTGCCAGTCAAAGACAAACAGCTAATACTGCTGAGGACCTAAAGGCCCACATGTGACTTTGTGTAACCTTGTGTAATGTCTGTATGTTTGTGCTTTTATTATATTCCATTTAAAGTATGTATGTGTCACTCAGAACACTACAAGAATAGAAAATTCCATAACAATAGGAACATAGGCAGAGCTAGGGCAAGAGGTTTGGAGAACCTACGGGACAAAAATCAAAATCAGATGTCGCAGCAGAATGATTCCATACTCATTTTTCTGTTGTACACCAAAAAGAGATTATTATAATTATAATTCTATGTATTTTTACCTTAATAAAGCAGCATCCACAGCAGAGCCTGTGTCAAACTTCTCAACAATTTCCTCAGGTATAATGTTCTTAGTTATGTCACTCTCGATGTACAGAAGCGACAGAGATGACAGTCTTTGTTGGGCTATGGTTGTCACAGTCCCAACTGGAAGTGACAGTGCTAATTTAAGCACTTTTGTGGCTTTTAGATTTTTAGAGTTACTCCACCCGAACTCATTTTCACTATGGCCATTTTGGCGGGGACAAGAACAGTGTTGATGGTGTTGTAGAAAGTTTTTCTGCTGCTACTGGTGAAGAATGAAATAAAGACTTCTGCCGGCCGACAAGGTTTTATTTTCTTTGCAAAGAAAAGGTCAATCAACACACGAGTGAGAAGAAAGACCCCGAGCATGGGGAGACCTAAACATTTATATCCCATGAACCCCCCCACCCCCAGATCAAATCGAATCAAATCAAATTTTATGTGTATAGCCCAAAGTCACAAAACATATTTTGCCTCAGAGGGCTTTACAATCTGTACAAGGAGTGACACCCTCTGTCCTTAGACCCTCGGTTCCAGTGAGGAAAAACTTGCCCACAAAAACCCTTTAACAGGGAAAAAATGTGGAAGAAAGCTCAGGAAGAGCCACAGAGGAGGGATCCCTCTCCCAGGACGGACAGACGTGCAATGGATGTCACATGTACAGAACAATCAACACAAACATATTGTACAATTACAATGAATTACAATAAATGGTAGAATGATTACAATAGCAGTGGAACCTGTGATAGAGATAGATGTTGTGGAGAAATTGCTGGAGCCAAAGGTCAGTGGTGAGGTCGGGAAGAAAGAAAGTGTTCAGGAGCCTCTGATGTCTTATGCTGTATTATTTATTGACACTTGGCCAAGGAGAATTAGAGACATTCTAATAAGGATCAGAAGTGCCTGAGTCGGTCTCACATTCTGCCCAACTCATGTTGGTGGATAGACTTTAAACCCCGAGATAACACGACAAACACTATACGCCCCGATTTAGGAAGAAGAGAATGCTTTTACCAGGAATGGTGTCTTCATCAACATGATTAAGTCTGGAGACACAGATGTCCGTTTACGCAGATTGGAATGTCAGTGGCAAGCTGTCTATTATGTCTAAGCATGCAGCACGAGAGTCCTTCGACCCTGGCCACAACAGTGTTGAGATAGGATGACACCTGCTACTGCCAGCCAAAGACAAACAACTAATACTGCTGAGGACCTCAAGGCCCACATGTGACTTCATGTAACCTTGTATAATGTCTGTATGTTTGTGCTTTTATTATTCCATTTAAAAGTATGTATGTGTCACTCAGAACTTTTCAGTAAAGGGAGATGTGACTACATCTTCAACCAGTACCATTCCTGACTAGGCATAACCCAGTCAGGAATGGTACTGGTCCAAAGAAGAGGAGCTTGATAGCTGAAAGCAGCCTGATAACAAAGAGCCTATGTTTACATTCCTTTGTCTGTTGCAGGGGTTACTCCCTCCAGGGAGTGTCTTCACACCTTTTGTCCACCGATACCTGTTGCAAGTATCGGCGCCGACGCCCCCTTTGGTGTGTTTCACATATGAAGTATTCTGCAGGATCTTGTATTTAGGTGCAGGGTTGGGTCTAGGTGTGGTAATTTACAAAAAACAAAAGGGCCTGGTACCTTATATTCAGCAGTCTGAGTCTAGACTAGTCTAGACTAGAGACTGAAACTAAGAAACCAAAATTACTATTACAGTTCCCCCTTTTGATTATTGATTAATCACTAACAGTAAAAACAAAAGAATAAGAATAAAATAAGATGAACTTCAAATGCCATGTTACTAAAGGTTGGGTGGGAATCAATACAGGAAATATTGGAATGCGGAACAACTGAGACATAGTTTCTGACTTGTTATATGAGTGTTTGGGTATTCAATTCCACAGCAATATGTTCCTGCATCAGTGGGTTTGACATTAAAGATGGTGATCTTGGCGCCATTGGAATTTGGGATTTTTGTTATTTTGCAGCGGGGGTCTCGGGGGTTTGGAGCAAAAGTTTTATCAGTAGCAGCTACGATCAAATGCCAGTTGTGTGGACCGCAAAGATCTTTACATAGGTACTTTCCATATTTGGCATAACATGAGTGAATTTGACCTGATCGCCAAATTCCAGGATAAACAATGCAGGTGAATGTTGCATTTTGTCCTTCTGTCAGAGTGACAGTTTTGGCAGGTTAGTAGGTGTAGGCCTCTGTCAGCATTCTCCAACATGATCGGATCAGGATCAGGTGATGCATGGTGCAGTCTATTGGAAAGAGGTTTGCATTGTTAATCAAATCAAGTTTTAATCCAGGTGTCTAGTCGGTTGGTTGAATTTATATTTGTGGGATGTGGAAGGCAGATACATCTACAAAAACAAACAGATCAGAGTTAGTTAATGGAGTTTCTGTAGATCCAGTTTTGGGGAGTAGACCTTTTGGAGGATAGCAACACAGTTATGTTCTTGTCCATCGTCTGGTGTAGGAAAAATAGTGACAGGGTTGAAAACATTGCATAACAAAGGTGTGCGCACTGTAGAGTCATCACAGGGAATAATTACTCCCGTTGCTTTAAGAGACTCGAAGACTGGTGTTATGCCATTTAGCTTCTTGTTTGAGCGGATATTGAGTCTTGGTCTAAAGTCTGATTTTGGAGTAATAACAACAGGTTCACAATCTTTAATAAGGCCAACATTATACTTACTAACAGCCCACCGTGTCTTAGCGACCTCATGTAGGGCTATGATAACTGTAGTTTGTTCTTCAACACAGACAAAAGGGGAAAGACAGACAAACAAACAAAAGATTTAGAAGCGCTTTTAGGAACCAGCTGGATTGATCTTTGAATGTGCACAACAGATGGTAAACTCTTAAAGTAACACTACAGTGTAGGTGAAAAAGAATGGATCGATCAGATGTTTCCTGCCAATCGGCTGCGCATTGACATGAATCTATGAATGGGCCCAAATCTTCGCAATTATCTGGTGTGTGTTTTGCAAGTGTGACGTGTGGGACTGAATGATCTATGGTGTACACATCACATTGAGGGGGTGTGAGAGAGACTGGTATAGCACATTTATGTTGTGTCTAATAAATAAATGTAATAAGTGTGAGTTTATCAAATCTCTCTCAACCAACCTTCCTCATATGGCTCATTAGGTCCTGGAGACACATGGCAGGTGCAATGCAGATCCTCTGGTGTCATGAAATCTATTGTGTCTGTTAAAACTGTTGTTTTGCTTAAGTAGCAAGCTCAGAGGCTGTTGATGATTGCAGTTTCCATTGATATGCATACTGTAGCTTTTGGGTGTGGTGAAACAAGAAAGCATGAAAAATTTGGCTCCAGATCGGATAGTCTGTGAACTTTGACATCTTCTGGGGTTGAGCTCAGACAAAGGCCTAATTAGCACATCAAGTCCCTGTCCGTCAGGTTAGGACAGACTTTTGAGAGCAAGGATGCTTGTTTGGAGCTTGTATTTAGCCCATCCGCACATTTGAGTGGGACAGTAATGTTCTCTCTAAGAATGTAACAATGCAAGAAATTGCATATGTTTTGTCTTACTTTTCAATAGATTGTACATTACTCTATTCAGTATGTGTGTGTGGGTGTGGTGCAATACCTTCTTCCGATCTCACAAGTTGGTTTGACTTGTCAGCAGGAATCCATTCTTCTCCAACAACCCTTAACCATTTTCAGTCCAACTTGTCCACCCGGGGTTGATGAGGTATTTTTGGGACATTCACGTTTCCAATGTCCATGTTGACCACAGAGGAAAAAGACATCATGTGGAGATTTTCTTTCGAATCTGTGTTGGACATATTCTCTTCTTCTCTGTTCATGATCTGGCTGTCCATGTTCTCAGTTTGTGTTATACATGGTAATTGCTGCCATGTGAAGCTGTTTCTATGTTGCCTCTTCTTTTTCTTTTTCTCTGAGAGTATTTGGTCATGGGCATGTATGGTGTGTCTGCACAGTTCAGATAGGTGCGTATCTCATTCCAAACAATGCAGGAACTTTTAATGGCTGAGGCAATGCTGATGATGACGTTGTGGGGTTGGCCAAATTTTGTGAGACTGCTGTGATGTCAGCAGAAGTCCATGGATGGAAAACCAACGTTGTACCTTCTGGTCCAGATACTTCAACCATTGATTAAAAAAAAATGGTTGTTTCATTTATGCTACAAGCAAATAAAAGCAAATCACTTAGTTTAAGGCTACAGGTGATTGAGAAACCGGTCGCTTTGTTTAATGCTACAAGCGAATAAAAGCATCAAAGTATCACTTTGTCTGTGCTACAAAGGAAGGAAAAAGCAAATCACTCCGTTTAAGGCTACAAGTGATTTAAAGAAACGGTCACTTCGTTCAGACTACAAGCAAAAAAAGCAGATCGATTGTGGATATGTGAGAAAAGGAAATGTTGTGTGTCTTCACACTCTTTTGTCCACCCATACCTGTTGCTAGCCCCTGTTGGTGTGTTTCACAGTATTGTGCAGGATCTTGTATTTAGGTGCAGGGTTGGGTCTAGGCATGGTAATTTACAAAAAACAAAAGGGCCTGGTACCTTATATTAAGGAGGCTGAGACTAGAGACTGAAACTAAGAAACCGAAATTACTATTTTCAGTGGAGAGCATGGAAGCATATTGTTTCATCAGTTTTTCATCAGCATCTGCACACTTTTCTGCACATTTTGCAATTTGCGTCCTTTGCTTCCTCTGAGAAGTGTTTGTTACAGACTCCAACAAGTGTGTCAATGACAGGATAGAAACGTTTTTCCCATCTGTCTTTGGGGCTCTCTGAAATGGAGGCGCACAGCTCCCTTTGCCCCAATGTGCTCTCCACAAGTGCAGAAGATAAAGTGGCTGTTACGTGTACAGGGCGCTTGTGTTGGGGCTCCTGTTCTGTGACAGAAATGTCATTAGACTCACAAGAAGTGCGTATCTCTCTACATTAAAAATAAAAACATGATTTTATTATTTTACTTTACATTTATTTTGTGACAACTTTGGGGAAGCTATGCTTCCTCTAGCCTTTTGATAGTGCCGTCTGTGCGTAGGACAATAAGGAGATGTTAGAAATTATTAAAGCAACATTACAGTTGACATAACCAAACATTAAAGTATGGGTACTGTTAAGTGTTTAAGGCTGATTGAAACAGTGACAGTGTTCATAATGTTGTATGATTAGTTATACTGTATTGTAAAACCTATGGAAGAATTATCTTTAAACAAGAGCGTAGATTTTCAAGACAAGGCTGAAAACCAAAATTGGCAGGTGATATTCAAACCATCAGATGGCGCTGTCCATCAACAAATAGGATTCTATCATGGACACCACTGCATGGGCTGAGGAACACTTCCAAGAACAATTCACCAACACACTTCTTTTGGAAAAAGGGTTTTTATGGAAGAATTATACTATCTTTATTCAAGAGCATAGGTTTTCAGTTTGAGGGCATGATTTCCTTCTCATGCTCAGATTTATTCTCCTCATACTCAAATTTTGTGCTCGCACTCAGATTTCTGCTGCTTACTTTCAAAATGTGTGCTTGCACTCAAATCACATGCTTGTGCTCACAGTTTTGTTAACATCCACATTCTTCTCTTGAGTTTGAGAGATGTTTTTTTACACTCAACTGCAGTGAGCAGAAGCTTAGCTTCAAACGTCCAAAAATACATTTAAGCCAAAACACAATTTTGTAATTTTTTTTTCAAAACATCTAGGAATGTGTACATTTCAGGACACTTAAATAACTTCAGATGACCAGTATGGAAACATTTTTTTTGATTCATGATATATTTGTAGGATGTTTGAAGCCAAGTTGCCATTCACTGCAGTTTTGTGAGAAACAAACATCTCGGCAAACTCCCAGAAGCATGATTGTTGACAAAACTTCAGTCTTTCTATCAGCATCAGGGTGAGTAGATGACAGAAATTTCATCTTAGGGTGGCTAAAATGGGTCTGAGGTAGCTTGTTAAAAAAGCAGAAGAACAAGTTCAGGAACTGTTTGCTTCCACAGTTGTAGAGTACCTCAGTCCCTTCAACAACAATAGACACATCAGTGTTGGATGCATCTGCTCCACTTGTGTGGCAGACACAGATCCTCAGGATGTGCTCAGCCTGGTCCTCTTGAGCGGCCTCTCTGTTGATATCCTGTAAAATATATGTGAATCCATGTTTCTATTCAAGTTATAAACTAGTGTCAAAAATATCTATATTTCAGAGAGAAAATGGGAGAGAAGAGCAGAGGAGAGAGAAACAAGGCGAGTGGAATAAAGAGGGGAGTGAGAAAAGAACACAGGAAAATGAATGGAGAGAGAAGAAAAGAGAAGCAAGGGAGTTTTTCATGTCAGGAATATTATTTAATTCATTGACATTTTAGATTTATTTCTTATTTTATGGTTCAAACAAGTTGTATTTAAAGGGAAAGTGGATATGAATTCAATATGATGTACTCAAGTGAACTTTGTGTCCTTGACGAGTTCCCCTGAAGACTCCCCCAGGAATTCCATCAGGGCGTGAATAATGGCTTCCCGTCTCACTTCAACGTGTTGCTGTTTTAACAGACAGAAGATACTTGTGTAGGAAGTACCATATGAATTCACTAATCTATACATGTTGTCAATAGCAGCAACACCAAAATTCATACAAAACTGTGATATCTTGGATCTGCATTGGTTGGTCCTCTTTACTCTTAACTGCTGTAGGTTAATCCACTTCAAAGTAACCATACGCATTTGAAACTTTACCTCAGCCATTCCCAAACTATGGGTCAGGTTCCAAAGTGGGTCGCCGACTGATTTTGCTTTGGTTACCAGTTAGCAGAGTCAATTTGTGAATTTATTTTCCAAATTAAAACAGATAGAGAGCATGATTTTTCACTGTGTCTGTTCAGCTCAGGTGCATCTCTCTCTACCTCTATTTTTTCCCTCTCTTCTCCTCTCTCCCACCCCCCTCTCACTTTCTGTGTGTGTGTGCATGTGACAAAGAAAGATCAGGTTTGGCTCCCAGCAAGACATCAAATTTCTGTATTTGGTCTCGAGACTAAAAAGTTTGGAACCGCTGCTTTACCTGGCTGAGTGAATCCAGAAGTGGTCGTATTTTGGTCCCAGCTACTCCACCTTTTTTGTTGAATATTTCCTGCATTTTTGCAGTGTAGACGTCCAGCTTAGTGATAAAAAACAAGACCATCTCATCTTTTTTGAATCTGGAAAACACAGACAGAAATAAATCAAACCTCATCTGAACTAGATTTTCATATCAGTATAAATGTAAACTTAAAAACTAAAAATGAGATGTACCTAAGGTTTCAGATTTACCTTACATTAGCTGTTCAAATCAAACACTGTAGCAGGAGAACTTTCCCGGTGAAGGCTGTAAAATACAAAAAGGAAAAATCATTAATGCTTCACACTCAGTTCCTTTAATGCCAGTGATAATGGAGAATCAGTATTTCTTCGGCTATATTCAGATCACTCGAATAGATATAACATCAGATTGTCCTTTCAACTTTTGTAAATATTACATTTTATGCCGTGCAACACATAACTTCAAAATATGTATTCAGAGGGAGAGAAAGCTGCTGGAAATGGCAGAAATCTCCCCTTCATTTTTTGACGGACTTTGTGGGCTGCCCCTTCAGGCTTTCCACACTAACAATTAGCATCAGGGTTTTATCTGGTTACCTAGCAGACCCTCCTCCTGCCGTCTCTCCTGCATGCTGGGTGGACTTCACATGCTGAAACACCTGTGCATGGACAGGTTGTGCTGGTTTGCTAATTGCTAAATGCTAAATGTGTTAAATCGCTATTTATACAGTGTTCAAATTACCACGATAACCCTGTTATATATATATGCAAGAAAAACCTTTCATGACTTACCTTCAAGATCATTTATCCACTCCTGCCTCCATTAAACTTGACTGCGTCGTCCTTTTCTTCCGGTTTGGAGGACAACAAAGTCACAAGGCGCATGTGTGGATTCAAAACACGCAACACTAGTAAAACTTACTTGGTATTTCTAGCTTCATGTGCAATGACCATGAAACCTTTGACTATTATGTGAAAATACATAATAAAACTTACTCTTCCCACACAGTTTATGTTTATGTGAATGATATGTATAATTTTACTTGAATAATTCCAGTTCACTGATACTTACAATTAGAAAATAAAAATTGTGACAGTTAAGCTAATAAATATTACTACACCACAAAATAATTTTTTTCAGTGTAGCGCACATAGCGAGGGTGCGCGGTGCCAGGCGTTTCTGCCATGACCAGAGATCTCAAACACGGAAGAAAATGAATTGTCTGAAACGTACACAAGATTAGACCACATCCACAAATTTAGGCATCTTAAAATGCTTTTATTTATGCCAAATAGAATATCCAGTACAAATTATATACAATAGACATAAATTTATCATTTTATTTTATACACATTTTTAGTTTGCGGGACTGCAGCTTATCACCTCTCCCGCCTGCTCTCGCATTGTACACTCCAGTCACCTATTTTAGAAGCCAGCTTATTTATGTCTAATTAACCTTATATAATCCTTTTGATTTTATATTAACGGAATATACTTTATATACTACAAATACTCTCACTAGCACAGCAGTGTTATGAGAGTTGAATGGTTAAGTACATTGCTATTTATTGTTTTTTGAACCATCCGGTTCGCATCCCAGTTGCCGCACTCTTGCTGCACGTCATATTATGATTTTAACCCTCCGAGGATGGTTTGGGTGGATCCGCCCAAAATATTTAACGTTTTACATATCTGTGAATATCTCTGAAATGGTTTATGGTATAGAGATGCTGTTTTTGCACTGTTTTCCTGAGATTCTGCTGAAGACGGAGATGTGTGGTTTGTGTCTGTCTGACACTTCTGTGTTGTTTTATGCCAAAGAAGACCAATCAAAAAACAGACGTTCAGCCAACTTCCATACATACTCGAAGAATGGACAGGTGTTGCTAGGTAGACTAGTTTCTCTTTCAACCAATCAGTGCCTGGTATCTATGACGTATTCTAGCCAATCAAAGGACTCTGTGGTCTTGTGGGGAGGGACCACAGAGAAACAGCAGGCGGTGTAGAGCACAGTGACAGAGGGCCCAAAGACTGCAGAGTGACAGAATACCTGCATTAATACAATTTTTATTGAATGACAGGTTCCCCCTCAACTTTCTGGAGGGTCTTTGCTTTGATAAGTGCCTGAGGAAAATGAGGCAAAAATCATCGTAGCTTATTTTTCATTAGGCTACGGATGTAGCAACTCAAAAGTTCCTGTGTTTCCATGGCTGGTCCGTAACTGGTCCTTGACTGGTCCTTCACAGGTCCTTCGTAGGTCTGAGAAGGCAATGTGATCCCCCGCAATGACGTAGTCAGTGAGGCCCTGACTAAAAACGCCCCAAATGCCCGGGGGTTGTTGGCCTCAGAGCCAGCTCATGACAGGTCGCTATCATTACGTTTAAATATCCCTTCAAAATAAGATTCAGATACGCCACAAATACATTTAAAAAGAAAATTTTATTTTTGTTGTATTTTTTTCCAGACTCAGATAATACATTAAACAGAAATAATTAATTATTTCTTGTGTGACCCGGTACCAATTGATCAACGGACCGGTACCGGTCTGTGGCCCAGGGGTTGGGGACCACTGGTTTAGATGATGTTGATTTAGTAAACAATGACATGTTAGATATAAACACCATAAATACTCACCCTCCATTATGACTACTGAATAATAACATGACCTAATAAACCTGTCGGCTGCTTTCCAGTCCAGTACAATTGTTGGCCTCTGCAGGTCTAGGATACATTATGTCGTCAATTTTGGGCAAGAAGGGCCGTTTGCTTTTTATTTTTTTGTATTTTTTTTCATTTACTGTATTAAATGAAAAACTTCTACATTTTTGTCCATCCCATAGGTTAAATCCTGCATAAGTAAATTGAACCATAAATGAAACTCCATAAATATTTTTATGAATTTCCATTTAAAGAGGACAACAACAACAGTATTAATATCTCCTGTTTATATTTAGTGAATCGCCATTTATAGAGGAAGAATTACTGGTGATTAACAGCCTTTTGGAAGATTTTTGCAGTTATGCAGGTATTCAGTGCACGTTTTAGGCCAGGTGAGCCTGTACAAACACCTTATTAGAATTCTCATTGCTCAACGTTTTGTTTGCACTTAATGGGCTTTGTGGTCTCCCAATGTCACACAAATCACAGAGCCCAAAATGCAGCTGGTTTCACTACCACACTGTCACGAAGCAAAGGCATGCAAATCAAACGAAATATAACTATATAAACTCACCGACCAATATACTAGGCACACCTGTCCAACTGCTCGTGAATGCAAATTTCTAATCAGTCAATCACATGGCAGCAACTCAATGTATTTAGGCATGTAGACATGGTCAAGACGATCTGCAGTTCAAACCAAGCATCAGAATGGGGAAGAAAGGTGATTTAAGTCACTTTGAACATGGCATGGTTATTGGTGCCAGGAGGGCTTGTCTGAGTATTTCAGAAACTGCTGATCTACTGGGATTTTCATGCATGACCATCTCTAGGGTTTACAGAGAATGGTCCGAAAAAGAGAAAATATCCAGTGGGCGGCAGTTCTGTGGGTGAAAATGACTTGTTGATGCCAGAGATCAGAGGAGAATGGCCAGACTGGTTCGAGATGATAGAAAGGCGACAGTAACTCAAATAACCACTTGTTACAACCAAGGTATGCAGAAGAGCATCTCTGAACGCACAACACATCGAACCTTGAGGCAGATGGGCTACAGCAAGAAGAAAGAAACTGTGGCTACAATTCACAAAGGGCTCACCAAAATTAGACAATAGAAGTTTGGAAAAACGTTGCCTGGTCTGATGAGTCTCGATTTCTGCTGCGACATTCAGATGGTAGGGTCAGAATTTGGCATTGACAACATGAAAGCATGGATCCATCCTGCCTTGTATCAACGGTTCAGGCTGCTGGTGGTGGTGTAATGGTGTGGGGGATATTTTCTTGGCACACTTTGGGCCCCTTAGTACCAATTGAGCATCGTTGCAAACAGTCTACCTGAGTATTGTTGCTGACCATGTCCATCCCTTTATGACCACAGTGTACCCATCTTCTGATGGCTACTTCCAGCAGCATAATGTGCCATGTCATAAAGCTTGAATCATCTCAGACTGTTTTTTTGAACATGACAATGAGTTCACTGTACTCAAATGGCCTCTACAGTCACCAGATTTCAATCCAATAGAGCACCTTTGGAATGTGGTGGAATGGCAGATTCGCATCATGGATGTGTGATGAAGTGTGTGTGTGTGAAGATGTGTGTGAAGTGTGAATATAATATAATATAATATAAGGTAAGATAAAATATTTTTTATTAATTTAATTTAATTTATTTATATATATATATATATATATATATATATATATATATATATATATACATATATATATATATATATATATATATATATATATATATACATATATATATATATATACATATATATATATATATATATATATATATATATATATATATATACATAATTTATTTATTTGTTTTTAGTTTTATTGTTTTAAAAAAGAAAAAATATACGCTGGGATATGTTCAGGTGTTACATTTAATGCATATATTTTATTCCTGACTTAATCTTAGTTGATGGGAGCACAGGAAGACAGGACACTGAACTTCAAAATAAAACAGGCAAAAAAAAAAGCAAAAAAACGAGCAAAATAGGAAACAAAAGACACAGACAATGACAGTAGCCTACACTTAGGTTTCAAAAGCAGAAAATGCCTGCATATGTCATAATTTCCTTGCAAAACGCCTCGTGGTCTTCCTGCAGACTGAACAGGAAGATGAACGGTTCCCGGACCCCTTAATTTTCCTCTTCACCAGGCCTTCGGACAGTCAAAGGAGTTCCACCGCCTTCAAGTGACACATCACTTTGCTGCCTCTATGGTGTCCCAAAGCAGTGCATCCTCCTAATCAAAAATAAAGAAAACAATTAAGTAAAAGTAAGGGTTGGAGAAGTGAAATAAAAAAGCCAATAGCAGGCAACATACCTTCCTCCCTGTTCGCAGTCCTGGCATGTTATGTCTCCTCTAGAAAGGAAACAGATTGTGGTTCTTATAGGCACAATAACAATGCAAGCTGTAAAAAAAATCAGTGGCTTTGATTTTTAGTATACTGGTTTAATGAAAATGGAGAAATGACTCTCTGTGGCATGATGTACCTCTACAGCTTTGATGAATGTGTAAACAACAAAGTCTGTTTGTTTTGGAAAATGGATATATCCACATTCTGTAGTAGGCTTGCAGTCTGTAATCTATCTGCATTTGCAATGTTGGAGCTACTGGCTTGACTACAGTCTCATATTGCGCCAAAAGTACTCAGTCAGCCTACCGGTATAATGCTCCGTAGCCTACACCAGATTTCGGACTAGTAATCTAGGAACTAAGAACACAGTGAATCATCAAGGTGTGGAACGCAAATACATACAGAGCATACCCTGTTTCAGAAATAAAATACTTCCTTTCTTGTCTGTCACAAATTTCGCAAAATAGCACGTCAAACAAAAAAGATACCTTCACATTCTTCTTTGGCGGTCCAATGTGCGGGCAAGTGAGCGTGGCTCAACATGGGTGTGGCTCAATGTTCAGGCACACCCCGATCTGCAGGCGGCAGCCAGGGGCTTCTCACTCAGGAGAGGGAGGGGTTCACTCCAGCCGCTGTAGTTTGGCAGGCAGTTTGCTGGAATTTGGCAGGAAGATGGCTGGCTTTCAGCTGGCTTTCAGCTTGAAGGGGATCTTTTGAGTTGCTACTACTGTATACCTTTTTAATCACGTAGCCTAGCTTATTCACCCATCATCTCTTGTTAAATGTTAAACGTAAAAGAGAGTCAGCTGATTACACAGATTCTATTACTGTAACAGTCATTTATTAATTTTAATTTTAATTTAAAATCGTAATATGCAGCAAGAGTGTGGCGGCCAGGATGTGAACCAGCGTCCCATGGTTTAAAATGCAACAGATAGCATTGTACTTAACCATTTGACTGTTGTAACTATGCTGCTTTTATTAAAATAAAACATATGCATTTATTAAATGAAATGTATCCTGCTAATATAAAATAAACTATATAAAATATAACTATTTTTAGGATTACTTAAGATTAATTAGACATAAATAAGCTGCCGTATTAAATAGGTGACGATTCAAATAGCTGGCTAATATGGTAAATTGGTGTATTTAAAGAGATAAGCAGTTTTACAAACAGACCCAGAGACCAGACATATCCCCGCCCCTACGGGGCGCTCAAAAACAGATGAAGGAACACACCCAAGATTGGTCCACACTCTAGCTGTCTCCCTGTTGGCTGGTGAAACACAGTATATAAAGGGAAATCCTTCAGTCTGAGTAGACATCTCAACCTGAGAGGACGTGTGTGTTCTGAGTGCGATATAATGAACTATAGATGATAAAATCCACAGATTCTTTGAAAAAACAGTGGTGAGCCTATCCCACTTGTGACTTGACAAAGACTCTGCCTCTCTGGATCCTCTTTCTCTAACTAATCATGTTACTAGCCTGTTGCTCGTTAACCTCATTCATTGTGAAATGTTCTAGCAGCTGTTTTACAACTTTTCCAGTCTTTTTTTGCCACTGTCCAACCTTTTTTTCCACTAATATGTTGCTGCCATTGAATTTAAAATGAGCCATATCGTCATCATTTATTTTGCATATAATAATTTCATTTCCATTTTAGACAACTTTTAGGTTTATCCTAGCTTTGTGGTTTTACCCTTCCAAATCTACATTTCTAATGTTTTCCACTGCCTGTATATCAAACTAGTTCAGTGGCTCCAGCAGCTTTCACAGTGACAGTATTGCTGGATCTTTGTTTAAGAAGTGTGTGTGTGTATGCACATGCAGGGAGTACTGAGTAAAGCAGTAAACTGGACAGAGCTGGAGAAGCAGTATGCCATTAACTCAGTGTATGAAGAGGAGATCATCAAGCTGCTGGAATACTGTGGGGTATGTTGAAGATCATTCATACTCTTACATAGTGATTTCAAATGTGTTTTTATACTTTTTATGTTGCTTAAATTTGAGAATCCAGAATGGAACAATTGACTATAAATTGCTAATGAGAATAAATATGGAAATTATTCATCGTAACTAACATGACAAGATAATTACTTGTCAACTGGTAACTGGGCTACCCACATCACCAGTTGGCATTCCAAATCAAAAGTGACCAGTCAACACTCTGTAGTGTGGTCGCCACTGGCCTTGAACAGGTTGTGTGTGTTACCTCAGTCCCCATAATCAGGAATCATTAGAAATATTTAAGCTCTCATGGGATCTGTAACACATGGTAGGTATCTGTCATTATTTCAGAGAAACATCATCATGAATTGTCCATTCATAACAAACAAATAACAAATGGCCTTATAGTGCAACGGCAAGGATTCTGTTGGAGAAGTAATCCTTTGCTATACACACGCACTTTAGCTCAATAAGTATATTGTATCTGTCTTTTGGTTTGTGTATCTATATTTGCCAGGCTGATTCCTTTAAGATGGGCCCAGAACATGTGGAGACTGTGGACTGTTTAGAGCATCTGTTGGGCCTCTCTGGACAGGACAGGGCATCAGTTGTCCAGAACTCCAAAGCAGGAAGGGAAGCGGAGGCTAGACAAGGCCTGTTGATCGGCGGTCCTGAAGGGTGCAGGGCTGGAGACAGAGTACATCAGTATTTATCATCAGTGAACACCAGTGGGACAAACTTGGACACTCTACCAGGGTAATCAATTTAAGTTATTGTGGACAGAAGCTACCGGATGTGTTTGTTTTCTTCTTTTAAGTCAAGGTTTTACATTACATCATATTTATAATATACACTTTTGCTTAAAAGTGTACTGTATTGTTTGGTTTTCTGCACATACAGTGCCAGTCAAAAATATGGACAGACCTTCTTATTCAATGGTATTACTGTCTACATTGTAAATTGACATGTATATACATGTATACATGTACATGTATATATATCTTGTTGACTGCTTATTCCTCACTCTGTAAACATCTTAATTAGGTTTAGGCTGGGTGATTGTGGAGGCCTGGTCATGTGATACAGAACTTTTCATACAGAGAAATGGTATAAGAAAACTGTCATGAGAATGAGAAAGAGAGAGAGAATGAGGGAGAGAGAGGGTCATTCCTGACTAGGCATAACCCAGAAAGGGGGAGGTCCCTCAGCAGTCTAGTCCTATAGCAGCATAACTAAGGGAAGGCCTGAGCCAGCCCTAACTATAAGCACTATCAAAAAGGAAAGTCTTAAGTCTACTCTTGAATGTGGTGACCGTGTCTGCCTCCTGAACCCAGAAAGGTAGTTTGTTCCACAGAAGAGGAGCTTGATAGCTGAAAGCTCTGGCTCCCAGTCTACTTTTGGAAACTATGGGAACCACAAGGAACCCAGCATTCTGAGAGCGCAGTGGTCTAGAGGGGTAGTAAGGTACTATGAGTTCTTTTAGATATGATGGTGCCTGGCCATGAAGAGCTTTGTATGTAAGGAGAAGAATTTTAAATTCTGTTCTAGATTTAACAGGTAGCCAGTGCAAGGAAGTCAAAATGGGTGAGATGTCATCTCTGATCTTGGTTCCTGTCAGAACACGTGCAGCAGCATTCTGAATTAGCTGTAAAGTCCTAAGAGATTTATTGGAGCAGCCTGATAACAAAGAGTTACAATAGTCCAGCCTAGAAGTAACAAATGCATGGACTCGTTTTTCTGCATCTTCTTGAGATGCGATGCATCTGATTTTTGCGATGTTGCGTAAGTGGAAGAATGCAGTCCTCGAAATTTGTTTTATGTGGACATGTGGACAAAAATAACTCCAAGATCCTTTACGGTGGTTCTGAGGTGTTGACCAACTCAGGTGGGTCAATTACAAGAACTTCAGTTTTGTATGAATATAACATCAGAAAATTGTAGGTTATCGAACTTTTTATATCCTTAAGACATGCTTGGAGTTTAGTTAACTGTTTCATCAAGCTTGATCAATAAATATAATTGTGTGTCATTAGCATAACAATGAAAATTAATTAAGTGATTCCTTCCTCCACAGCACACAAGTGTTCCTAGTACAGAACCTTGTGGAATTCTGTGACAAACTTTGGTATGCATGGAGGACTCATCACTGAAGGTTGATTGGATGACACATTGATGTTGTCAAAAGCAACACTAAGATCTAACAGGACGAGTACAGAGATGAGTCCTTTGTCTGATGCCATTAGGAGATCGTTTGTGACTATGACTAGTGCGGTCTCTGTGCTATGATGCACTCTAAATCCTGACTGAAAGTCCTCAAATAAACTGTTCTTATGGAAAAAGTCACACAGCTGATTAGCTACAGCTTTCTCAAGTAACTTAGAGAGAAAGGGAAGGTTTGATATCGGTCTATAATTAGCTAAAACCTCTGGATCTAGAGTGGGCTTTTTAAGAAGAGGTTTAATTACAGCTACTTTAAAGGACTGTGGTACATATCCTGATAATAAAGACAGATTAATCATATCCAATAAAGACGGGCTAACTAGAGGTAACACATCTCTGAGCAGCCTGGTTAGGATGAGGTCTAACGCCCAAACCCCACCGGGTGTATCTGGTGTATTGCTTGTGCACTGCGTCAGCTCTAGCAATATATGGCAATTCAAGTCAATGTATCAAACTCCACTGGCTCATGGTCCGTTTCATAAGCAGCTCTGTGAAATACTCGTCTGTTCCATTTTTGATGCTTGGGCAGAAGACATACACTGAAAAAGAATAGAGAAGCCAGTGGGTTTTCAAAATAAAAAATAAAAAAACCCTGTGCAAACTGCTGGTCGTAAAAACAGACAAAAGTGAAACAAATTAACTGTGTACCATATTTACAGAAGAACATACACCAGGAAAATGCCCATATCTGAGCAAGTAAACAAAGTCTGGTGGGCTAAATGCTCTGCTTCTGAAACGGCAGCCTAGAAGTAACAAATGTGTGGACTAGGTTTTCAGCATCCGCTTGAGACAAGATGTGTCTTATTTTTATCACACAGACTTGTTAATCAGCAAATATCTACCTACTGGATTCATCTGGAAACTCTTTGTATTAGATATATGATTGATTTTGTTGATAAACTTTCAAACTTTAATGATTTTTGTGTAATTTTTAAAGATTCAAAAACATTCTATTTGAGAAGTGTGTTTTTCCTTACTGAGAAGTCTTCATCTACTTATTTCACAGAATATTGTATTTTTAGAGATTACACTTTACTTATAAATCACTGTACATAGAACTTATTTTCTTTCTTAGAAGCCCTCGTTCCAGCAACATCCCGCATGGAAAGAAGATGGATATGGACAAATGCTGTCGCCCGTCATTACATAGAGAGTCTATAAGCTTCATGAAGGGAGTGATGGACGAATGTACACACATGGCCAACTTCTCTGGTAAGATGGAGGAGGAAATGGAGAAAAGAAAATACCATAATGCTGTTACAGATGCTACCTGGATAATGAGACACTAAACTGTTCTTTGCTGGTTAACAAGTGTTACCTAATTAAGGCATTCATATACCTGTAATACTGGCTCCTATATACATTTCCTATCTGTGGTACCTACGGTCACAGAGCAAGCTACAGCAGCAAGTAATTAAGTTCACAGCCGTTCACTCCTTTCTTTTCTTGCCACTGCCTGGAATTTGGCTTTTGGCTTGTGTTTATATTGAAAACCGTGGAAGCAGTGGAGGCAACCAGCCGATGTCTACAAGCACCTTTAGGAACATTCTTGAACAGAAATCATCATATCCATATGTGATGTGTATCAGCTGCGTCAGCTATGTGCTAAAGTTAATTTGTATATTTAAAAACAAAGGTCAGATCAAAATGAGCAGTACATAATAGCTCCAATCACCGAGTTGGCTTCATTCTCTGGTGATTGTAATCATGTACTTCATGGAGCTGAAAAGTCAAGTAGCTTAAAATGCGATAATGAGTTGTGTGTCATTGTGCGGGGAACCATTATCACACTTTACTCAGCACCAACAATGATGAAGTATGCATTATTATAGATGCATCTGTATTTTACATACGTATTTTACCTGTGCAATGATAACTTATGACACTGCATTGACTGTTATACCACACTATGAGTTCTTACCATATGTGTGTGTGTGTAGGTGAAGAGTATTCATAATGCATTAAAAGCCCTGCCTGTTGCCTTAATGTTTATAACTCGACAAAATCGTCCACTTGAAGTTACATTTCATTATAAATCACCTATAATGTTTTATGACTGTTGTGACATAGTGCATCACAACACATTACGTGTGTGTTATCAGTGTACAGTAATCATAAAGCATTATAAATGCATTACAGTTCACTGTGAATATTGTTATAATGCACTGTAGATGTGGTCTTCATAGAATGTGTTACCACTAAAGGTTCAAGTTCAAGTTTTAGTGGCAGCATGTATTAATAATGGATGGATAATGTCCATCCATTTGTCCTAGTGCCTGTGGACACCAGTCTCATCATTGTGGTCCAGGCCAAAGAGGATGCCTACATCCCTCGTACAGGGGTCCTCAGTCTGCAGGAGATCTGGCCAGGATGTGAAGTCAGATATCTGAATGGAGGACACATCAGTGCATATTTGTTTAAACAGAATGTCTTCAGGTAAACTACTGACTCATATGTGTGTGTGTGTACTGAGGGAAATAGTTGTTTGCGAAGTTAGAGGATCAAATACTTATTTCCCTCAAAGAAAATGCAAATCAATTTCTAACTTTTATATAATATGATTTTCTGGATATTTTTTCTTTTAATACTCTGTCTCTCACTGTTTAAATAAACCTACCTACATAAGTGGGAAAATTTAGCAAAAATCACAAAATCTTTTCTTTGCCTGCTACTGTATCTCTTGCTGTGTTGCTGTTTCAGAATTGATTGCATATCTCTTTTATTTTACAGACAGGCCATATATGATACATTCAACAAGTTCAGCTTGAAGTATCCCAACCTGCACTAGCTCTGGCAAGCTGAAGCCTTTTCCTCTCTGTAAGAGCACCAGGAGTGTAGTGAGATGTCTTTTCTGTGATTGTCAAACAAACACTCAGGCTTCTAGTTTCACTTTGGTAAATTGATATGAATTAGACAACAAGTGTGTTCTCCTGTTGTGACTGGTTCACGGCACTAGGGTGGCTCTGTCCATCCTCATGCAGCTGTGTTATGTTAGCATGCAGACATATGACATATGTCTGTATGACATAAAGGATAACATGAGCATGTCAATAAAAGAAAATTAAAGCATGAGAAGGTTTTTACTTCAGAAATGTTTCTTCACAGCAGACTCGCTCTTGTTCTGGACAGACTACTAGTGCTTTTCTGCTGTGGTTGCTATTCCTGATCATCCAAAATGTTCAATTTGCCTCTACCAGAGCTTCTTTGTCCATGACAACATGCTGTACACTTTAAATTCTCTTGATTTGACTTAGTAGCCTATGAACAAGATGTGATTTTTTTTTCAGATCATAAAGTTCTCATCCAATAGTACCATAGTATTTGATTTTTCTCAATGATTAAATATAATCAGCACTACAGTTTTGAAAGTAAGTGACCAATTCTGTGTCCAGTCCAGAGTTTTAAACAAAGCCTCTAATCATCAGGTAAATTTATTGCCAGATTTCAACACGAATGAAACAAAAGAACTGAAATCAACAATTTAGAGTGTGCCACCTTGAAAATGTTTGATTTTTACAGAGTTGAAATCAAAATTTAAAAAGCAAAGTTAATTTGCATTTAAACAATAATAAAGCTGGATTTAAATGAGTGAAAAGATATTTTAATCTTGTTAAATTAATGAATTGTATTTTAAAGATATATATACAATATAAAAAAAGTTTTTAAAATTTAAAAAATATATTTAAACATACATGTTTTGCTATCAATTTACTAATGTCTCTAACTATTGTAGTTGTCACAATTTAGATTTCTGTTTTGACATTTACAGTGTCCATTTCATGAATTCTTAATTTAAAAGAGCCAGCGCACAAAAATGTAATTACTTCACACCTACAGAGCAACTGGAGTTCTGATTGGTCAAACTGGAAAAAGGTTTGGAAACTGTAAAACTGAAATATCATCTGCAATTGACTTTTTTTCTATTATATTGCTATTTTTGTGTGTGTTGGCATGTTTCCATCTCAGATGGGCAAAAGATTTCTGACATTCTGATTTCCTACATTTTCATGCACAAGTCAAATTTCACACTGAGCTGATAAAAAGCAGTTGAATGAGAAACAAAACTTCAGAGATCCATGTACTAGGAGGAACAGCAAGTTCACAGAAATAGAGGTCACTGCGGCTGTAATTTTTTCTGCACATATGTGCTCCAGACAGGATTAATATCACTGAACAGACTAGGTAATGGAAAACTCATTCCACCTCACCAATCACAAAACCCTGTCACAATAGCTTTAGAGTTTTTTATTTGAATGTTTGACAAATACTTCTAAATACTCCTGTTTCAGTCACAAACTTAACAGTGCCATGTTGTTGTTCCTTTTATATAATGATGATTTTTTAAATGTCTATACATTAAATGTCTATACAATTTGAAGAATTAAAGCCGCAGTGTGTAAGATTTGGGGACTTTTTAAGAATAAGGTAAAAATGTGCATAACTATGTTTTCATGCATGTATAATCACCTTAAAAGAAGAATGTTTTTGTTACTTTAAAATTAGACTTTTATATCTACAGTGGGAGCGGGTGATACTACCACCATATTGAAACACCATGTTTCTACAGTAGCCCAGAACATAAAAACTAAATAGTGACTCTAAACTGGGTCCTTAAAGTGTTGTTTCTCCTTTACACTAGGAAGTTGAGGGTGATCTAAGGAGACTGCAATGCAGTCCACTAGCTGCAACTAAATTCTACACACTGGACCTTTAATATGTTATTGGTAGGACCTAAAAAAGTGTTTTATAATTTCATAATGAGCCACTTGTGTTTTTGTGGGTTTCAACTGATTTTAAATCTTCAATTATATTAATAAAGTGGTGCTACAGATCTAAAACACACTGCCGTGTAAAATGTCACTCAATCCAAATCAATCTGTAAAATGATTTTGTTTCTTTAAAATTAAAAGATTACTCTTCAGGATTCAGTATTTTTCAACAAAATCAACAACAACATTTACATGTGCCGGTATTGCTCCAACTAGTATTGTCTGTATGTCAAAAGCCTGATCTGAGCCTTAGAGCTTCATTGTTCAATTATAAAAAACAATCTACTGTACTGGGTGATGTGTTCCATTACCATTACCATAAACACACACACACTCTGTAGTTTATTTTGACTCAATAAATGCTCCATTTCTTCATGTGTGACAGTGTCAACAGTGGTCAGTGGGGTGTACAAATGAAGAAAGATTATTGACTAGTGAGGAATATTGAGTCTAAAGCCACAATGTCACAAAGCTCCCTTTAAGCTGTTTAGATAACCGGTAACACATTTATTAATTTTTCCTACTGTTTGATTTTTTTGCTTTGGATCTATACCTATTTTGCTATGGACAATTTTTTTTCAAAGATTTTCAGCAGCATCCGGATTGCCACACATTTCTCTTTAGTACAATAGTGCTGGTTTAAAGTTTACAAAAACTCAGAAAGTATCTCCAAACTATTGGTGAAAAACCTCTGGGATCAGAAATCCACACAGAGCCTCCACATTTCTTATTGGAAACAAGGATACCAAGTCACAAAATTTCTTTTTCTTACAATTACAAACAGCCAAATGCTCCTACAGAAATCAAAACTCTGTTTTTCTTCCCCTTTTGCTTTTGCCATTTTTATACCCAACCCATTACCAACCCTTCAGATTCCGTCTTAGATGGTACTTTAGGTCAAATCAAAAGCTCACACTTTCTTTTACAATTTCTTCAAATGCAGACATAAAATTTTATACTCACCATGTTTTTGTTCTGTTGAAATCCTGATTTTTGACACTAGGTCACCATCTAGAACTACATCCATCTGGGCCATCCAGTGTAGCATGGAATTGATCAGTGGATAAAACTGTTGAAAATTAGTCATAATGTATTTCTCTATTTTTCCAAATATTGTGACTTGTGAATATTGTGAGATTTCCTTACATTTTCAAGTGACAAGCACACAAATAATAACATTAATTAAAGCTGCAAGCAACATTGAACGGGCCCTCGCACTCCCACGCAACTCGACGGGCTGGCACGTCGGAAGGCAGCAGTCGGAAAACACGCGAGCCTTTGACGCTTTCAAAGCGGGAGCGCCACGCCCACACCGTTTCATCAAAATTCATGATTTTGATAACTTTTACTTGGGAAGGCTATATGAACACATCTGCCAAGTTTGAAGTCAATTGGATAAAATCCCTAGGAGGAGTTTGTTCAAATAGGTCCCCTTCTCAACCAGAGCGAAACACCAAAAATGAGGTGATTTTCATTGTTAAATATCTTGCTTCCTGTTAATTTTAGCCCGTTACTCCAAGAGACTTTTTTGTAGGTCTTGCCATGTTCTACAGATCGGCTGAGTTTCATAAGTCTACGTCCAAAACTGTGGCGGGGCTGCCTGAAAGAAAAATTCAAGGGGGCGCTATGGAGCAAGTTCGCCCCGCCCCCTAATTAATTATGAGGCCGATCTTTGCAGAATCTAGGTCTTAATAACCCTAAGAGGTTTCAGACAGCTCAGACAAAGTATATAAAAGTTATAGCACGTCGAAATTTCATGACAACACGCCAAATTTCGTGGCCCCGCCCCTCTGAGGCAGTAAATCCGAAGCTCACAATTTTGATAACTTTTCATGGTCGAGGCCTTAAGAACACACACGGCAAGTTTCAAACAGATCGGATGAAAGCCCCAGGAGGAGTTCGTTCAAATACAACACCTGAAAATGACCCCAAAAACACGAAAACGCCAACTTTGAAACAAAGTGCACGGCGTACGCTTCGATATAGCCCGGGTCTCCGAGAGACTTTTTTGTGTGTCTCGGTCGTTTACATACTCCCACAAAGTTTCGTGCCGGTGGATGAAACCGTGTCCAGGGGCTCCTCCGAAAACGAAAACGTAGGTGGCGCCGTAGAGCCATTTCTGTACGCCCATGTGCGAGACCCCCAAAATATGTAATTTTACACCTGACTTTGGGGGGGTAGGCAAATTTTCGTAAGTTTTCGAGTACATATAGGCCGTCGAAAATGCGATTTACTTTGGGGAAGAAAATGACCAAACGAAGAACAATAGGGCCCTGCACACAGTGCGTGCTCGGGCCCTAATTAAAGCTGCAAGCAGCATTGGACGGGCCCTCGCACTCCCGCGCAACTCGACGGGCTGGCACGTTTGAAGCCTTCAAAGCATTTCGTGCAAGTTGACTACACACATTAGCCTGAATTGAGACAAACGGTCAAATCTGACAGAGCGCCACGCCCATACCGTTTCATCAAAATTCATGATTTTGATAACTTTTACTCAGGAAGTCTATATGAACGTATTGGATAAAATCCCTAGGAGGAGTTTGTTCAAATAAGACCCATTTTCAGCCAGATCGATATACTAAAAATGAGAGAGAGAAAACATCAAGGGGGCGCAATGGAGCAAGTTCGCCCCACCCACTAATTAATTATGCAGCCGAAATGTGCACAATATTGGTTTGCACAACCAGAAGAAGTTTGAGACAGGTCTGAGAAAGTATTGAAGCACAACAGCTTTGGCTTAAAAACAGCCAAAAAAGTAGTTTGAATGTTGTATCAATGGGTCAAAATTTGATGGAGCGCCACGCCGACACAGTTTCTTCAAAACTCATAATTTTGATAACTTTTATTCAGGAAGTCTGTATGAACACATCTACCAAGTTTGAAGTGAATTGGATAAAATCCCTAGGAGGAGTTCGTTCAAATATGACCCCTTCTCAATCAGCTCGAAACACCAAAAATGGTGATTTTCATTGTTAAATATCTCGCTTCCTGTTAATTTTAGCCCATTGCTCCAAGAGACTTTTTTGCATTCAAGGGGGCGCTATAGAGCGATTTCGCCCTGCCCTCTCATTAATTATGCAGCCGAACGTTGCATAATAGTGTTCTTAACAACCACAAGAAGTTTCAGACAGCTCTGACAAAGTATATCAAAGCCCAACAGACTTGCCTGAAAATCACCCAAAAAGTCAATGGAGTTCGTTTTAGTACGAGGTGTGGAAATATCGAAAATCGTTGCAAAATACGATCTTTGATTCAAAAGGACGGACTTCCTGTTGGAGTTTGACCATGGCTGCAAGGGGCTCTTCCGAAAACGAAAACGTAGGTGGCGCCGTAGAGCCATTTTTCTACGTCCATGTGCGAGCCCCCCAAAATACGTAATTTTACGCCTGACTTTGGGAGGGTGGGCAAATTTTCGTGAGTTTTCAAGTACATATAGGCCGCTGAAAACGCAATTTACTCTGGGGAAGAAAATGACCAAACGAAAAACAATAGGGCCCTGCACTCAGTGTGTGCTCGGGCCCTAATAATAAATATTTGAAATTCAATAGGGCCTCGCATTGCCAGTGCTCCGGCCCTAATAAACATTCGAAATTCAATAGGGCCTTGCACCGCAGTGCTCGGGCCTTAATAATAAACATTCGAAATTCAATAGAGCCTCACACTGCCAGTGCTCGGGCCCTAATAAAAAAAATAAACAAATAAACATTCGAAATTCAATGGGGCCTTGCACCGCCAGTGCTCGGGTCCTAATAAAAATAATAATAAAAATAATTTAAAAAAAAAAAAAAAAACATTCTACATTAAATAGGGCCTCGCACCGCCAGTCCTCGGGCCCTAAAAATAATAAACATTCGAAATTCAATAGGGCCTTGCACCGCCAGTGCTCGGGCCCTAAAAATAATAAACATTCAAAATTCAATAGGGCCTTGCACTGCCAGTGCTCGGGCCCTAATAATAATAAATATTCGAAATTCAATAGGACCTCGCACTGCCAGTGCTCGGGCCCTAAAAATAATAAACATTCGAAATTCAATAGGGCCTCACACCGCCAGTGCTTGGGCCCTAATAATAACAAAAAATGAATAAATAAACACTCAAAATTCAATAGGGCCTTGCACCACCAGTGCTCGGGCCCTAATAAAAAATAAATAAATAAACATTCGAAATTCAATAGGGCCTTGCACCGCCAGTGCTCGGGCCCTAATTATGAATTTTGATGAAACGGTGTGGGTGTGGCGCTCCGGCAAATATGACCCTGGCTAATGTGTGTGGCCTATTTTACCAAACTCCTCCTAGGGATTTCATCCCATATAACTGAAACTTGGCATCGAAAAATGGCTCCACTCCTTTGAAAAGATTCAAGGAACCAATACAGAGTAAACATTTCAGCTGCAGGGTTAGCTGCAGGGTTCTTAGTCAACAAAACACACGTAGGAGACTTTAAGCGTTGCTGAAATGTGTTTTATTGAATGTTCAACAATTGAATGACTTATTAGTAATCTGTATGGAGATAGAGGTGAGTGTTTCTGGATGAATCCAGGAGCCATGGACAGGAACGAAGGTTTCGGTAGGTGTGCTGAGATAGAGCAAAGACGAAGAACATCATGTCGACACACTGACAGGTTCCTGGAATATAGGCAAGAGAAAGGTATGTTAAATAAGAGTATATGGATCCTAAGAACAAGCAAGAAATTAGATTGATAGTAGTTACCAGTAGTTACCATAAAGTCAGAGAGGATGAGGAGGACATTGGAGGTATGATCAGGTATTTGATGCTTCAGAGGTGCGGGAGGTTCAGGAACAGGTGTGATGAATGCAGGTATGCAGGCAAGTGAGTGCACGATTTTCCCAACTTTATACAGAAACACAGACTGACAAAATAGACAGACAACACCACATAGGGAAGGGGACATAGGGGGAAACAAAGGGAGGGAAACGGTCCTGCACCTGATAGTAATATTTGTTTATGTATTAACCTTACATCAAGCAAGTACACCACAGGGAGTTTATGTCCACTTTATAAATGTGTGAGTGCAAATGCAGGGCCTATAGATGTTTGAGGTTACATAGTAATAACACAAAATCTGCAAGAGCACATAAGTCACATTATATAATATAACAGGTATTTCATTATCTGTTTAAGGTTAACAATTAGGAAAAGCTAAGCTAGTTATTAACATGTCTAATAGGAATCATAAGTTACTTGTAAGGCAGTCAATAGGAAGTATGTAAGTGGTTAGTATTTCATAACATATTTATATCAATGTTATATTTATTAATATTGTTAGTAGAATATTTATGATGAGTTTAGATGGTGACAATGGTAGCCATTATGTTCTAGGAGTTACTTATGACACTTATGTCATGCAGGCTGACGACACACTGGTGCCAAAATCCTTGTTGCCTCTTACTGAATAGCCCTTATTAAATGGCTTTTACCAGTGCCAGCACCACCTGTAACAGAAATGTGGAATGGGTCTGGCTTCTTTCCCTGAGCCTGCTGCACACACCACTATCTGACTTGATTAAAAATACCCATCTGTGCCTCATTAAGAGAGTGAAGCAACGCCAAACTGTCACTTCTGCGCATGATGGTATTCCTCTTTTCCAAATGACCTATCTGTTCTTGCTGAACAGCTAAGTCAGGGATATGTTCTGGCTGTTCATCATTATTGGCCTGTGTTTCTTCTCTACGCATTTCCCTGCATTCTAACCTATCTAGTTCCTGTTCAGGGCACAACTCACACCAGGCATCCTCAACAATCCCATCATTGTTGATTTGGTCCTCAATATTATGGAATTTTCTATTCCTGTAGTGTTCTGAGTGACACATACATACTTTTAAATGGAATATAATAAAAGCACAGACATACAGACATTATACAAGGTTACATGAAGTCACATGTGGGCCTTTAGGTCCTCAGCAGTATTAGCTGTTTGTCTTTGGCTGGCAGTAGCAGGTGTCATCCTATCTCAACACTGTTGTGGCCAGGGTCGAAGGACTCTGGTGCTGCATGCTTAGACATAATAGACAGCTTGCCACTGAATCTGTGTCTCCAGACTTAATCATGTTGACGAGGACACCAATCTTGGTAAAAACATTCTCTTCTACCTTATTCGGGGCGTATAGTGTTTGTGATGTTATCTCGGGGTTTAAAGTCTGTCCACCAGCATGAGTTGGGCAGAATGTGAGACTGACTCAGGCACTTCTGATGCTTTATGAGAATGTCTCTAATTCTCCTTGGCCAAGTGTCAATAAATAATACAGCACAGTAATCTGGAGAATTGTGCAAAAGCTATGATGTATGGCTGGACGAAGCGCCAAGCCAAGATTCCCACTACTGAAGACTTGTTGAATATTTTAGCCGAGGTTGGGATAACATTGCCAGAACAACAAAATAATGAAGAGGCGCTCTCTGTCTTTCCGCAACTTTCAATTACAA
The DNA here is from genome assembly GCA_023373845.1 of Nibea coibor. Lineage (NCBI taxonomy): Eukaryota > Metazoa > Chordata > Actinopteri > Sciaenidae > Nibea > Nibea coibor. The sequence continues at coordinate 27,296,848 of CM041739.1, forward strand.
AGCCCTCTTGTAATACTGACATAGATGAACAACCAAGTACATCGCAAACTAAGTCAGATGATGAGTTTTTCCTACGAGCAGCTGCAGTAGAAGAAGAAAGTGTCAGAAAGGCCAGAGGGACAGACAAGCACAGGCCACGCTAGAGGAGAGAAGGGCTAGACAGGCCGCTGAGGAGAGGGCAAGACAGGCTCAGGCAGCCGAGAGTAAGGCGAGAAAGAAGCAGGAAGAGATGGAGAGACAGCTCAGAGAAAAGGAGAAAATCAGGCAGGACAGGCGGAGACAGGAGAAGGAAGAGAGCAGACAGTCAAGTGAAGCAGACTCAGAAGGAGAACGAGCCAGGCCCAAAGAGGAGGAGCTAGACACAGACCTTAGTGACGAAGAGGTGCAGGCTGTGAAACCAAAAACAAAGCAGGCTCTTTCAGGGACACATATGAGACGAGGGAGAGGCACAGTGAGAGGACCACTGACTACTACTACTGCAATCACCTTACCATTTATTGTAATTCATTGTAATTGTACAATATGTTTGTGTTGATTGTTCTGTACATGTGACATCCATTGCACGTCTGTCCGTCCTGGGAGAGGGATCCCTCCTCTGTGGCTCTTCCTGAGGTTTCTTCCACATTTTTTCCCTGTTAAAGGGTTTTTTGTGGGCAAGTTTTTCCTCACTCGAACCGAGGGTCTAAGGACAGAGGGTGTCACTCCCTGTACAGATTGTAAAGCCCTCTGAGGCAAAATGTGTTTTGTGACTTTGGGCTATACAAATAAAATTTGATTTGATTTGATTTGATTTGACTAGGAGAAGCAGAGTTACAGAAACCCACAGAACATCAGAGACCCCTCTCTTAGAAGAGTTCCAAGCTTCTTCAATAAATGCTCCTAAAATAATGGTTGGTAACACAGCAGTCTGTAAGCCATGGACTCCATCTGAAATCATGAATTTGACATACAGAGCTCCCAATCCAATTACAAACCCAGATGAGTATTGGATATGGCTAGAGCAAGTATGCATGGTTTACAGCTGTCTGATACCTGATGTTCAACAATTGATCCGATTCACTTATAAGGGTGACTGGATTATGCAAAAAATGCAATAACCAAATGTGCACGAAGACGTACTGACTTTTCAAAAGTAATTCACTGCGTTCAAGAATCAAATAGTCAGTGCCTCAATTCATTCGGAGATTCATACAAACTTGGGATATTAATGCCGGAATAAAGCGAGATGAAAATGAATATCTCCTGGTGCAACTTTTTGTGCAAAATTTAAGACCAAATGTTGCAGCTGCTTACAAATTGTCAGTTATTGACTGGAACACCAAAAGCTGGAAGTCGACTGTAAACAAAATAATGGCTATGCATACGAACAAGGTTTTCTCCTTCAATGACAATGCTTCCAGCTCAAAAACAAATGATGCAGCATGTACAACAGCATGGTGGTCATGGCAATAACAAAAACAGAGACAAATCAAAACGCAGAAACTGTCACAAATGTGGCAAGGCGGGACATTGAGCTAAGGAGTGCAGGAGTGGTCGTCGTCGAAATAGATCCAATAACCAGAGCCAGGGACAAGCAGTTACGTCACTTCCTGCTCTGCCGGCTCCACAAACAGCCACACCATATCCTGCTCTTCCGGCCCCGCCCCCACAGGCTGCTTATACACATCCAACATATTATAACCAAGAATAGGGAGGCCATGGAGGGGCGGGGTCAGAACAACCATTTCATATTCAAGCTGCAACTATTCGACTTTCTAATAATCCCGCCGAAGACCCAAAAATGCCCGTTCAAGTCAATGGAACTACCGTTGAAATTTTGGTAGATAGTGGAGCAACTATTTCTACTGTAAAGACTGCAGAGCATGTATGCATACCTTCATCCAACTTTATCACTACTGTAGGCATTTCTGGAGTTCCCATAGAGGAACCGTTATCTCAGAGAACTAAAATTAGTGTTGAAGGTTCTGAAGTGATGCATTCCTTTCTGATATCTGATAAAAGCCCAATTAATCTCATGGGGAGGGATCTACTTTGTAAGCTGCATGCTACCATTCAGTGTACTCCGGATGGATTGTTTTAGACCCTCCCTGATGAAAAAGCTGCTCTCGTCTTTCAGTTTTTGCAGAGTACAGTAGACAGTTTGTATTGTTGGGAACTGACAGGTTTTAACATGCTTTCCAGTTTCACTGTTTCAGATATTCAGAAAATTGCCAAATTATCTCCAGTTTGTGCAACATTGATGTCTGCAATGAGGCCTCTTTTGCATTGTCATTGTACTGCAGCATTTAACCCTTCTGAGCAGTATAAACAATTGGTTTCTGAGTTTTTAAATAAACAAGAGGGGTTGGAATGTGAACAGTGTTTGTTTGTTGGTCCGCAGGGATGTGCCATACCAGTCCAGCTATCTAGTGAACAGCAGAGATTGTTTAATGTTGAAAATTCATATCCACATATTGCTCTGTGGCGGTCACACCTGGCTATGAGCTGAAACACCTTGGACACATGGTGGCTCAGTGCCAGGCATTGAGAGTAGCTGTACCAGCTTCTCAGTGCCAAACAGTAACACATTTAGGGGAGGAACTGTACAAAGTCGTGCTTAAGCCTAATGCTAAGCTACCTATGATTAGGCAATACAATTTGCCTCACAGAGCTGTTGAAGGGATTGAGAGTGTTATTCAATCTCTACTGGATCAAGACGTGCTAGTTCAAACCTCGAGTCCATGTAACACTCCCATTCTACCAATTCCTAAAGCAAACCGTCCAGGAGAATGGCGGTTCGTGCAGGACCTGCAAGCTATTAATAATATAGTGGTACCTGCAGCTCCAATTGTGCCTGACACCACTTCGATTTTAGCTTCTTTACCACCTAACTCCACACACTACACAGTTGTGGATCTAAGTTCTGCATTTTTCTCAATACCATTGCATCCAGATAGCCAGTATCTGTTTGCATTCACATTCAAAGGAAAGCAATACACTTGGCGACGGTTGCCGCAGGGTTTTGTCGAGAGTCCCACGGTGTATGCAGCGGCGGTAAAAAGAGATCTAGATGGGCTCCACCTGCCAGGGGGCTCCACTCTCTTGCAGTACGCTGATGACCTCCTGATCTATCTCCATCTCCATCAAAAGAAGCTTGCCACAGAGACTCTATCTTGCTGCTACAGAGACTGGCTGAGTGTGGTCACAGAGCATCGCTGGCAAAGCTGCAATTCTGCCGACCTGAGGTGACATATTTGGGTCATGTTTTGAAGGATATACAGTGCCTTTTGGCACCAGAAAGGGTGAAACTGCTAGTTAACATGCCTCCGCCTGCAACCAAGGAAGAGATGTTGTCTTTTCTGGGGATGGCTAATTACTGCAGACATTGGATTTTTGAATATGCAGCTATGGACTCTGTTTTGCGAGCCGCCACAGTGCAATCAGCTCCATCGGTGGCACAATGGACTGAGGAAATGCACAGAGCCTTTCAAGATCTGAAAAATGCTCTCACAATGGCTCCAGCGTTGGGTTTGCCTGACTATCATCAACCGTTCCATCTACATGTGCATGAGAGAGATGGCTTCGCCACTGGCATTCTGGTACAGAAACATGGTTCTCATTATCGTCCCGTTGCGTACTACTCCTCTCGACTGACCCCTGTAGTTCTCGGTATGCCAAGTTGTCTAAGAGCGGTGGCTGCTGTTTTCATTTTAATCGACAAATCTTCTCCTATTGTACTGGCTCATGACTGTGTTGTACATGTTCCACATGCAGTATTACACATTTTGAATACATCTGCAACACAACATATGACGGCAGCACGTCGCTCAGGTTATGAGGCAGTAAATCTCTCAAGTCCCCACATTAATTAATCAAAACGCTCACCTCCAATAAATCTAGCTACTCTGCTACCACTGATTGATACAGATGATGAACATGACTGTATCGCCACTATTGAAATGTGCGCATCCCCGAGACTGGATCTACTGCAAACACCAATACCAAATTCTGATATGGTTCTTTACACTGATGGTTCAGCTAGCAGACTATCTGATAACGTACATCTGGCTGGTTATGCAGTAGTAAATGATTGGGAAATTGTTGAAGCAGGACCTTTGCCCTATGGAACTTCAGCCCAAGCAGCTGAACTATATGCTCTTACTAGAGCCTGCATACTTGCTTCTGGTAAAGTTGTCACCATCTACACTGACTCGTGATATGCATTCGGTGCAGCGCATGATTTTGGACAATTATGGAAGATGAGAGGTTTTATTTCATCCTCTGGTAAGCCGTTGCAGCATCACGTGTTAGTGAATGATCTATTAGTGGCTATTATGCACCCGTCTCAGCTCATGATTGTAAAATGTGCAGCCCACACTAAAGGAAATGATCCTGTTTCACGAGGAAATGCAATGGCTGATGCTGCAGCCAAACAAGCCGCACTTTCCTCCTCCTCCATGGTCCATCAATGTACCACCACACAACCCGTCAATCCAATTCCAGTACCTTCCGCTAATGATCAAATCAAATCAAATCAAATTTTATTTGTATAGCCCAAAGTCACAAAACACATTTTGCCTCAGAGGGCTTTACAATCTGTACAGGGAGTGACACCCTCTGTCCTTAGACCCTCGGTTCGAGTGAGGAAAAACTTGCCCACAAAAAACCCTTTTAACAGGGAAAAAATGTGGAAGAAAGCTCAGGAAGAGCCACAGAGAAGGGATCCCTCTTCCAGGACGGACAGACGTGCAATGGATGTCACATGTACAGAACAATCAACACGAACATGTCGTACGATTACCATGAATTACAATAAATGGTAAGGTGATTGCAGTAGCAGTGGAATCTGTGATAGAGATAGAGAGACACAGATGCACAGCAGCAATAAGTCATTAACCAACAAAGCTGTAGTGGAGATGGTAGCAATAATGACTATATATGGCATGTAATGCTAAATATGGTGGACGTCAGCAGCAGACCACGGCAGCAGCCACGATCCATGAGAACCTGCTGGACGAGAAAGCACAAAAACTCCGGGGAAGAAGTTTAGTTAGTAACATCCAAAGAAAAGGTGTAAGAGAGATAATGATTGACAGAACAATAAGACCTTAGGCCCATTTTATGCAGACTCTAAGGGATATCGAACTGCCTTACATTGACAGAGAGAGAGAGAGAGAGAGAGAGAGAATGATTGACAGAACAATAAAACCTCAGGCCCCGTTTATGCGGACTCAAGATGTCAATGAAAATGCAAAATCACGCTGATGACAGGGAGCGAAGTCTTTGGTTGCGTAAATGTTGTGCAGTTGACCCGGAGTCAGGCTTGTGGCTCCACCCGGATGGTCGACCAGTTTGCCCGAGAGCTCTCCTACATGTTTTGGCACGTGTGGCACATGGACCAACACATGTCGGAAGAGGGGTGATAAATGATGTTATTCGTTCACAATGGTTCGCACCAGGCATCACACAAGTCTCACAGACACAGACATAGTTGTATGACGTGTCAACAGACCAGAAAGAAGAATAGCACAGTGAAGCATGACCATCTGGAACCTCCATCAGGTCCCTTTGTAAATTTGCAAGTAGACTTTGTACATATGCCAAGTTGTCAAGGCTACAAGTATTTGTTAGTCGTGACTGATTGATTCTCAAAGTGGGTTGAGGCTTTCGCAACAAGGAAAGAAGACGCTAGAACAGTTGTTAAGTGTCTGCTAAAAGAGGTGATCCCCAGATTTGGAGTGCCACGGGGAATAGATAGTGACAAAGGGCCAGCTTTTATATCAAAAATCACGCAGGGTCTGTCAGATAGCCACAACGTTCTGGTCAAGTTGAGAGAATGAACGCAACTATCAAAGATCGGCTGACCAAAACAGTGCTAACAACAGGCCTAAAGTGGCTGGAGGCTCTGCCTATTGTGCTATATTCCATCCGAAGTGCACCAAGCGCAACAACAGGACTAAGTCCTCATGAAGTGTTAATGGGGAGACCAATGTCCACAGGGATAAGCCCCCCTTTGACACCACACAAAACTTCTCTGCTCTGGACGGATGAGTTTATGACTGAATATGTAAAAAGACTAACTGAAATTTTGAGAAAGTATCATTTTCAGGTGGCTGACAGGCTCCCGAAGCCTTCGGAGGAGCCAATTCATCCTTTTAAGGAAGGCGATTTTGTATTAATCAAATTTGTCTCCCAGGTGGAAAGGTCCCTATCAGGTGTTGCTGACAACTAGGACTGCCCTAAAGGTCAAGGGCAGAGCAGAATGGGTTCATGCTACAAGGTGCAGGTTGCCTCCACCAACCGCTGGTGAAAGGCTGCTGAACCCTGGCAAGTAACCGGGAGGTTACTTTTCGTCACGCTCCTACTGTCCAGGCTTGGACAAGGAGCTGATCAGGGCTTTCCAGATCATGGAGAGCAGGACAGCGCTCCGATTCAGCAGAGCAAAGAGCAGGGAGGCTCTCCTGCTCAGGACACAGTCGGTGTCCTTGTCCCCTCACCCCAAAAGGAGGGGTGTTCTTTGCTGGGTGTTCATGGTGAGGTGAACACTGAGCTTGATCCTGAACGTGAGATCAGTTCGACAGGTCCCTGTCGAAGCTGCAGCAACGTGAGTCCTGACACAACAGGAACACAAACTGATAATGTTGCTATAAGAGAACTGAAAGGAAAAGTGCCCGAAAAGACTGATACTGATACTGCACTTCTTGCTCTCTTACGAACTAAACGAACTGTTAATCCTATTGTGTCTGAATGTCCAATTGACAGATGTGATGAAAATGATATGTTGCTCACCCTGTGACTTTCTCCCAAGGTAAATGGTCGTGGAAAACGCATGACAAAGCTCTGATTAAGACAGAGTTGAGTGCATCCAGGTTAATGAAGGTAACATTCACACCTACAGTGTCTATGATTGAACCTCTGGAGCTGTGGTGCTTCACCAAACTGCAATTGGAGAATCACCCGGATTGTAAGTTGTGAGATGTTAATTATCAGGATTTTCCAGGGGAGGCGTACAGCTGTAAGACCTCTGATGAGGAGGAAACAGGAAAGGCTTATAGGTTTCTCCATGCTGGTTATTTTTCTTCTGTAAATATTCTTAATGTAGCCAAACCAGAATCAACAAAGCATGATAAAGGTACAGGTAAAGGTTCTCAGCCTATAGTGCCAAAAACAAATTCCGCCCTCAGTCTAATGATTGATTATGCTCGTGATCGTAATCTCAGTAAGTGTTGGCTATGTCAAAATATGCCTACTTCCCTACACTCACCCATGTCTCATCCAATTCCGTTCACTAGAGTGGATTATGGAATGTTCAACTAGAATGATGAGGCCATGAGATTTGAAGATGAAGCAGATGAGTGCTATACTCCTGCCTACCCTTTAGATTCAGCAAAGTCTTCACATAATGCTGAAATTGCCTTATATGTTGCTAAAACGGTTAATGAACAGTACCTACCAAGCGGTTTCAATTATTCTATACTTTTTCGCATTATTCATATGCAAATGTATGTACAATTAGGTTTGGAATACAGAGTGCAAATAGCTCTGGCCAAACAAACTGTTCAAAACCTTGTGGGAATCAGGTGTGTGTTCCCCAACCATATACTGCATCTTTGATGGTAGAGGCCCTAGTTTCCGTGCAGCCGTGGTCCGGCGTTAGGTCTATGGAATTAGTTCAGATGCAGAAACGTAACTGTGCAGTGCCACAACAGACGAAGCGAAATCCACAACGTGACTGCTCAACTTATGTGCCTCCGGTGTTCACCCATGAACTGCAAAATGTTTCTTTGTGTTTTCAGGGAGTAGGAGACGGACCTGATAATTTAGGACAGAGCAGCTGTAATACAGTAGTGAATGTTACTCTGAAACAGTCTTCGTTACCTGAAAGAGTGTATCTAGTCTGTGGAGATAAAGCTTATCGCTGCATGCCCTATGAGTTGTTTCATGGCGTCTGCTACTTAGCGTACCTAATTCCCTTGATCAGAGAAGTGAAATCCGCTGAGATTGCTTCGTTATACCCACCTCTACATACATATAAAAGAGAAATTTCAACACCTCAGAAGATAGCCAGTTTCCTCTTGCTTTGGTATGGTATGTATGTAACTCAACAGGAGCTTGAATCTTTGTCTAAAGTCCTGGAGAATCATCTTAATGCCTCCAGGCGAGCCATGTTAGCTGAACACAGAGAGCTGCAGGAAGTTAAAACTGTAGCTTTACAGAATCGTATGGCACTTGATCTCCTGTTGGCAGCACAGGGAGGAACTTGTAAGGTTGTAGGCGCTGAATGTTGCTCTTACATCTCTGATGTGACTGCTGAGGTCATGGATATGGCGCATGACACAGCTCAAGGTATCAAAGAGTTGCATGAAAATCATGGTTTCAGCTTGGGGGATTTTTCTGGTACATTGGGGTCATGGGGATCAGGGCTAGTTAAATTTTTGACTACTCTAGTTGTCGGTGGTTTCCTTATTCTTTTTCTATGCACTTGTGTGACCTCATTGATTACACAACATTACCAAAATCAGACGCATCCTGTCCCAAGCGGATGCAGAAAAACGAGTCCATGCATTTGTTACTTCTAGGCTGGACTACTGTAACTCTTTATTATCAGGCTGCCCCAATAAGTCTCTTAGGACTTTGCAGCTAATTCAGAATGCTGCTGCTCGTGTTCTGACAGGAACCAAGATCAGAGATCACATCTCTCCCATTTTGGCTTCCTTGCACTGGCTACCTGTCAAATCTAGAATAGAATTTAAAATTCTTCTCCTTACGTACAAAGCTCTTCATGGCCAGGCACCATCATATCTAAAAGAACTCATAATACCTTACTACCCCTCTAGACCACTGCGCTCTCAGAATGCTGGGTTCCTTGTGGTTCCCATAGTTTCCAAAAGTAGACTGGGAGCCAGAGCTTTCAGCTATCAAGCTCCTCTTCTGTGGAACAAACTACCTTTCTGGGTTCGGGAGGCAGACACGGTCACCACCTTCAAGAGTAGACTTAAGACTTTCCTTTTTGATTGCGCTTATAGTTATCCCCCCCCCCCCCCCCCCCCCACACACACACACACACACACACTAACTAAACTTCTTCCCCCGGAGTTTCTGTGCTTTCTCGCCCAGCAGGTCCTCATGGATCGTGGCCGCTGCTGTGGTCTGCTGCTGACGTCCACGCCTTACTGTAAACCCTCTCTCTCTCTCTCTCTCTCTCTCTCTCTCTCAATGTAAAGCAGTTCGATATCCCTTAGAGTCCGCATAAACGGGGCCTGAGGTCTTATTGTTCTGTCAATCATTATCTCTCTTATACCTTTTCTTTGGATGTTACTGACTACACCTCTTCCCTGGAGTTTTTGTGCTTTCTCGTCCAGCAGGTTCTCATGGATCGTGGCTGCTGCTGACGTCCACCATATTTAGCATTACATGCCATATATAGTCATTATTGCTACCATCTCCACTACAGCTTTGTTGGTTAATAACTTACTGCTACTGTGCATCTGTGTCTCTCTATCTCTATCACAGGTTCCACTGCTACTGTAATCATTCTATCATTCATTGTAATTGTACAATATGTTTGTGTTGATTGTTCTGTACATGTGACATCCATTGCACGTCTGTCCGTCCTGGAAGAGGGATCCCTCCTCTGTGGCTCTTCCTGAGGTTTCTTCCACATTTTTTCCCTGTTAAAGGTTTTTGTGGGCAAGTTTTTCCTCACTCGAACCGAGGGTCTAAGGACAGAGGGTGTCACTCCCTGTACAGATTGTAAAGCCCTCTGAGGCAAAATGTGTTTTGTGACTTTGGGCTATACAAATAAAATTTGATTTGATTTGATTTGATTAAAATGTTGGTGAAAAAGACCACAAGGTCAGTGGTTGAGGCACCCCTAGTATGTGTACGCCCAGTGGCTGCTCATCCGGTGGGTAAGAGGTATTATGAGTTTGAAGGTTTTGAGGAAAGAGTTTGGGGTTTTGGCCTGGATGATTTTCCTCTTGGTGAAAATGATGAAGAGGAGACTTGTGGTCTGTAAATGTATGGTATCTGAGGAACAATAGGGGGTTGAGTAGATGAATAAATAAAGTTGAGAAAAACATTTCCTATCTCCAAAAGTAAAATAAGTTTTCCCCTGTTGTTCCATTTCAGTTTATGTGCTGCACTGGTGATCTAGTGTTCTAAGAGATGTAATTTAATCATTTAGAAGATGCTATTTCATGAATCAGTTTATAATCTACTTCAACTACTTCATTCACTTTAGAATTCATTTTAAGATTCTTTTATTTGTTTTTAAGTCTTTACACGGTCTCGCCCCGCCTTACCTCTCCGAGCTGCTCCATACATACACTCCCGCCCGGTGCCTCAGGTCAGCTGATCAGCTGCTCCTGGAGGTACCAAGGGCTAAACGGAGGCTCAGAGGGGATAGAGCCTTTTCTGTTGCTGGTCCTACATTATGGAAAGACCTCCCCCTACATATTCGACAAGCCCCTTCACTGTCCATTTTTAAAACGCGTCTTAAAACCCATTTTTATTCGTTGGCTTTTAACCCAGTATGAGACCCTGTTTCTGTTTTATTATTATTTTTAATATTGTTTATTTTATATTATTGTTTTTATATTGTCTTTTATGTTTTATGTCTTTTATTTTATGTTTTATTGTACATGTACAGCACTTTGTGTCAGCCGTAGCTGTCTTTTAAAGGGCTCTATAAATAAAGTTGAGTTGAGTTGAGTTGAATGATGGATATCAACAGTTCGTGGAAACATTCTACGGAAGATGGATTCCATACCACCATGCATCGTATGTGCTAGTAACCTCTCCATGGTGGTGACCCTCTACTGTACATAATGTGCATGGGTTGAAGATTTTACGATATCTTGATTGCAATGATGATTGTTGTGATTGATGGAAAAGAGAAATTTATTCCAGAAAGTCAAATCAACTGTTTTATGGATCCCTGTCCACTTGCTAGGTGGTATCTGTTAGATGAGATAATAACTGTGATCTTTCTCCTCTCCCAGTGGTATATTTGCAGGTGATCTGTGACCTCCCTGTTGACTTCCTTTAACACCTTGGTGTTGTAGGGGATCTTCGCTCACTTAAAGGCCCATGTTGACCTGAAGTGGAACTCACACATCATGGGAATGGGATGAGGGGGTACATAAGAGGGGTCCTTAAAGTTTCTCACTGATTGTATGAATTAATCTCAACCAACTGTTTTTGTTGGGAAGATAATTTTTATTGATGTCTTTTGAATGATTTTGATTTCAAAATATTCTTGATTTCTGTGTGATTGCAAATGTTTTGTGATGTTTGTTTCGATCCCATTCTGACTGTGCTCTCTGGTGGTCTCTAAATTAGGTAATTATTAGTATTCGGTATTTGGTATTGATCTTATGATCAATAAGAGGGGATTGTTTTGGAATTTTCTATTCTTGTAGTGTTCTGAGTGACACATACATACTTTTAAATGGAATAATAAAAGCACAAACATACTGACATTATTCAAGGTTACATGAAGTCACATGTGGGCCTTGAGGTCCTCAGCAGTATTAGCTGTTTGTCTTTGACTGGCAGTAGCAGGTGTCGTCCTATCTCAACACTGTTGTGGCCAGGGTCGAAGGACTCTGGTGCTGCATGCTTAGACATAATAGACAGCTTGCCATTGACATTCCAATCTGCGTAAACAGACATCTGTGTCTCCAGACTTAATCATGTTTATGAAGACCCCATCCTTGGTAAAAGCATTCTCTTCTACCTAATTCTGGGCGTATAGTGTTTGTGATGTTATCTCGGGGTTTAAAGTCTGTCCACCAGCATGAGTTGGGCAGAATGTGAGACCGACTCAGGCACTTCTGATGCTTTATGAGAATGTCTCTAATTCTCCTTGATCAAGTGTTAATAAATAATACAGCATAAGACATCAGAGGCTCCTGAACACTTTCTTTCTTCCTGACCTCACCACTGACCTTTGGTTTCAGCAATTTCTCCACAACACTCAAGATTGTCTAACTCTTCACTTTCCATTTCAAATGTGCTTCGATTTCTGTTAACCACAGATTTGACAGAATGCATCAAATTGTCAACGCATCTCACCTAGCCATTCAGATAAAAATCTTGATATCTTTCAAAGCCCACAGGTTTTAGCTGCCCGTCTGTGTAATATGGCATAAACAACTGCAGAATGCTTTGATAAAACAATTCTGGCTTTTTTGTTTCAGAGAACCGCACCTAACGCACAACTGCAGGTTGTGTGCGTGTTCTTTTCACAACATAACCACACTTGTTTCCAAGTTTGATCTTATTTACAGCAGTTTCGTTTTTTGACAAAACGCGATACTGCGGTGCAAACGAAGCCAAACACATGTCTCGAAAATCAACGCTCCCTGGCCTGACTCTTTCAGATGCCAGTCTGTCATTCTATAAACAGCCTCCTGAGCACACACATCTCGGTTGTGGAGATAAACACTCCCCAAATTTTTCAGGCTGTCCTTTGCATCTCTGTTGCTGCTGCCTCACATTGTGCACTTTTCTTGTTATTGCACACTGCAACAATAATCCCATTTCTTTCTCAGCTTTAGAGATACAAGAAATGATATATACAACACAGGCATACGCATCAACAACAAATTGGATGTCAATATAAATATTGAAATATTGAAATAAACATGCGTGCAGATGGCGGTCTGGGAAAATTGAAACGACACACAGTTTTGCCCTTTTTACAGGTTTTTGCGTGTCGTTTAGAATGCTGCTGCACAGATGTTACAGTGTCCAATAATTCTTCATCGTTGGACGGTAATTCGCATGTCACATAACGTTCAATCAATCATTTACCTCTGCATCTGTGTTTTTATCAATAATAGGAGCATTCTCAATCCAAAAGAGGCAATGGACATGTGGGGAGCCACGCTGCTGGAACTCCACCCTATAAAAGTAGTCCTTTATTTTGCCTATTGGATTTGCAGGAGACATCAGCACTTCTCTCAAGAAACAATGCCAGTGGAAGTCAAACATACCTCTAATTGGTTTTAAAAACTGATACCCATCATCAAACTGTAAAAGATTCCTCAGTGACTCCTCAGTGTTGAAGGCCTCACCACTTACTTTGTGATCCTTCCCATTTCCCTTGCCAATGTCTCAACGCAATGGACACATTTGACACAACCTGTTCCAGTTCAGACAGATATTGAGCAAAAAATATATATTTGACATTTTGTGCAAAGCGTCCATCTGCATGTAAAATTCTGTTATTGAAATACAGCGACAATGTCAAACGATGCTGTCTATCATCGTGGTATGTAGGGCTACCTTTGGGAAACAACACTGGGAAACATCTGGCTTCATTACTATGATCAAACTTCACAGGACAGTTTCCTTCTGCTGGAGCCAAATTCAATACATCTTCAAAATGGTCAAGTGCCTCCTGACCAATATCAACAGGCATCAGGCAGGTGTCCTGGAACATACAGTGCTGCTGCCTGTCATGCAAAAATTCATCATCTTGCACAGCGGACTGCTGAACACTATCAATCTTATGCTCATTGCCATTTGGATCTGCTTCATCAGCTTTACAAAATTCATTGAACCACTCGGCATTAAAGTTCACTTCTTTATAATAAACATTATTTTCTTTTAAATATTGCAGTGCCTGCTTAATATGTGTTGTGTCAACATACTCATATTCATAATGCCCTTTATAAGTAAGCTTGCGCTTGAGCTTAACAGGCAATAAAGACCCTTCCATGGATGTACGTGGAAGCAAATTGGTCGTTTGAACAATGTTTGCTGGAAGACATGTAACATGTCCATGGACTCCATTTTGCCCACCTTTGCCCACCTCTTCATAAATGGAATATGCAGGGCTATCAAGTGCTGTTCTAATTTATTTAAACATGCCAGTTCAAGTGGAACAGGGTCAAGTGCCAAATTGTTTTTGATGCTTTCAGCTGGCACTTCACCCTTATTAATTTTATAATGGTATGTGTAACAGATCCAAAGCTCACTTCTAGGTGTGTTTAACCAGCAACACTGCCTTTCACAACTTGTACTGCACAAGTGTAGATGTATGCATTTTTCTGCTATCAAACAAACTCCAACTTTGTTCCTATAATAATCTCTCCTGCACTGCAACACCTGGTGTCTAGACAACAACACAACACACAAAATGGACCATCTAAGGCACCTTGTCTATAAAGCACTGCATAACAAAATCAAAATCCTCAGCCTGTGCTTTCACCTGCTGCCTTTTAATTCTGACACCTCCACTAATTCGCTTCCTAAACTCAGCACTTCCACGGTTACTCTTTGCAGTTCTATCTTTAATACTCTGTCTATGTGTGAGATTAACTCTATATTTCATTTTACTACGTTCTTTGGCTTTATTTTGATACAACAAATCTTTGCGATATTTTAGTTTATAAATTATTTTGGCTTTGTGTTACGTGCCAAGCAGTTTGTTTGTCTCCCCTCCCCTGTGTGCTGTTTTTTTTCACAGGTAATGCCCTGAATGCTGCTCACCTGTGTGGATAGGCCAGGCCTCCTATTGGATGACATCTTGAACAGCTGGCCTATCTCAGAAAAGGAGACTTCTTAAATGGAGGATGTCCCAGGCTTCTCTCTCTCTCTCCCTCTTCCTCATTCTGGACTCTTGGTTTTGCCTGTGGCATTTGTGAGGCAGTGTCTCGTAGTGCTCTTTCGCAAGACATTGACCTTGGTATGTGTGGGAGGTTTGGGACTAGGTAAGTTGGGGGTACCCTGTACATTTTCCACGCACGTAGAAGTTTTTGTTATCTCACTAGGTTTATCGGTTGTGCCACCTTTGTATCGTTTTTGGAAAGCCTTTTTGTTAGATCAGCCAGTTAGGCATTTTTTTGTTTGTTTCCTGTATTCAGAGGCAGCGTAGACAGCGTAGCCCTGTTGTGTTATATTAATTTCAGTTCATTTGGCACAATCGCTTAGTCCCACCCTCCCTCACCTCACCTTGTTTCTTTTGTTCTAATAAACCTCACTTATTCACCTCCACCGAGACTTCTTCAATTTTTATGGTTGTTGTGTGACCGTTCACTTGTGGACGTAACACTTTGTAACGAAACTAATCATTTTCATGATATTTCTTTTTGGAAATGCTTTTAACTCTCTTTCTATACTCATCATTCTCTCTGTATTTTTTCTTATAAAAGGTCTTTCATTTTCTCCCTATACAAATCATTTTGTTTGTATTTTCTTTTATACTGGTGTATTTCTGTTTACACATGTCCTTCAGTTTTGTCCTGTACAAATCATCTATTTATATTCATGTTTACTTTACAAATTGTCTTCTTGGTATTTCATTCTATTCATGCTTTTCTTTATTTCACTATGCAAATCATTCTCATTGTATTTCAACTTAAAACTGTACTTAATAATATCCCCAATTTTATATATCGAATCAAACTCATTTCCCTTTTCTTTTCCTTAAACAATATATTTTGATGATATAACCTTTTGAACATGTCTTTTTTTTTCTTCTCCATGTACAACACATCGCTTTGACATTTTGATTTACGTTGGGCGTACAACTTTGTTTTTAAATACTTGGAGAAACAATAATTTACACTAGATTTTAAGCTAAGTCAAATCACCAGTCTAGTCCTATGGCAGCATAACTAAGGGAAGGCCTGAGCCAGCCCCAACTATAAGCGCTATCAAAAAGGAAAGTCTTAAGTCTACTCTTGAAGGTGGTGACCGTGCCTGCTTCCCGAACCCAGAAAGGTAGTTTGTTCCACAGAAGAGGAGCTTGATAGCTGAAAGCTCTGGCTCCCAGTCTACTTTTGGAAACTATAGGAACCACAAGGAACCCAGCATTCTGAGAGCGCAGTGGTCTAGAGGGGTAGTAGGGTACTACTTTTAGATATGATGGTGCCTGGCCATGAAGAGCTTTGTACGTAAGGAGAAGAATTTTAAATGTAAGTGTATTACTCTTACCCTGTTTAGAAGATCGTCTGGCCATATATTGCATGTGAACTGAAAATCTTTACACAATTTAAAGCACACATTTCTATCACTATCCTGAACACAAGTAACAGCCTCAAAATGATTGATGCCACATTTGGAGAGATAAATTCCTTCATCTGTCTGCTTTGTACTTACTGGAAAGTACCTTAGCTACTTCCCAGCACTAAATATAAAAATCTCTACACCTAAAGCATTGGCTGTTGCCTGAATTTCTATCTCTGAAATGCAGCTGCCAACATAGTTCATCTTTATGTCTTTAATATACTGATACTGATGATGATACTGTAGCATATTCTTTCCCTATCAATTTCATTTGAATATCACTGTGATCATGCATATGTTTCACCACAGAGAGGCACAACTTGCGATGAGCCTTTTGTGATCCACTAATAACATGACACACAGCTCTAAAGAAACCATTACCATCATCAGTAATTTTCTCTGTTTTACAAAGACCACCTGCAGACCCATGTACACTAGCTTCATTTACATATGGCTTCACCAAATCTATATTCACATGCTGGCATAGTTGCTGTGACATTTTATAACGTAAGGGATAGTATTTACATGTGACTTTCTCATCCATAACTGCATGACTTATGTCAGTGTCAATGCACACACCGTCTACGTGACAATCACTTACACAATCACTAATTCTGCTTCTCTTTGGTTCAGGGCTTTGACATACACTACATACTGCATGTGACTGTAACAGTTCTGCAGTTGAGGCTGATTAACACAAACAACAGCTTCATAATGACAGCCATTAACATGCTGCAAGTACATCCCTTGCTTAGACATGGCCTTATTTTTACAGGAATACTTCAGCCAGCGATCATTGTAATACGTATAAATACTCATACTCATACAAATCTACAGTAGCTTGAATTTCAATCTCAGTAGCCCAACTACCAACATACCTCATTCTTGATGTATTGATCATTTCATTCATCCACAGAAGAATATTGAGATCTTAAAAAACTCCTATACTGAACAGCATTCTTTTCGACGTGTTTAACAACAGCACCTCTCAATTTAATGTGATTTTTTTTTTTGTGTACCAGACACAGCTTGAGACACTGCTCGAAAGAAACAGTTACCATCAGCCACAATGTTGTCACTGATGCAAGGAGTTCCCAACATGCTAGGTAACGAACACATCTGTCTATACTGCTTCTCAAAGTCTACATTTAACATTAACATTTTTTATCAAGGGGATCAAACTGCAGCCCCTTAGAAGATACATCACAAATAAATTCTACATCTGCATTTACAGCAGTGATGTCAGAACTTTTCCTTTTTTTAAATGTAAAGTCTACATCTGCCCTCTTACGCTTACAACTACTGCTTTCTATAACTGAAGCGGATTCAGAGTCACTGCTAGCTACAGTGTTCTCAGCACACACCACATGCTCAGACACACACTCTGAACTGTGGTCATCTGTGACAGGATTTGTCACAGAAACAGCAGCGATCTCAAAAGGCCTCTGGCCAGCACCAAGAGAAACAGACAACTGGCTTACATAGTTACAAACATCTTCAAGAGTTGCAAAATGTGTAACAACACTTTTTCCATTGACATCGACCATTCCACATGCATTACGTGCATGTGAATCAACAACTGCATAGCGACCATGCTCACAAATAACTGCACACGTACTACTTGCCAGCGTCAGAAAACATGTACTGTATTTGCCAAGCATGTATTAACATCCCTACACCTGCATGATGTGGTGCCTGTAGCTGAAAAAAAAAACAAAAAACAGATTTGAATAACTTCAAGGATATGTTGACATTGTAACTAGATCCTTGAAAGGATGTTTTAATTTTTTTTTTTACTAACTATGGTGGAACATGTTTGTCAACTATTCAGTGTACAAATCTCCCACATGGACTGTCACTGGCCTGTTGAATCCTGGCTCAGGTCCACAGCATGGCATGTGGCCTCGTTCTGTAAATTAATGAGCATGTCAATGAATTGTTAATGACCAAATGAAAGTACAGTCGGTGTGCTTTATAGCCATTCACCAAAAAGGGTGATGATGCTCCATTCAAACAACAAATCAATTCACAAACCTCATCCACCACAGGCGTAGAAGCTGCACTGGTAGGTGTTACCATGGAAAACACCTCCACATCTGACACTGTTGTGTCCGCCTAAAGAAAAAAAAAAATCACAAATGTTTATAACATGCAAATAACATCCAAAATAAGCAGGGATTGAGATTTTTACACATAACAACTTCAGCAATGTCCAACTAAAATCTCCTGATATTATTCAAACAAAAACTGAAATCACAAACCTTATCTGCCACAGGCACTGCATTGGGAGGTTTTGCCACATGAGAGACCTCCACATCTGACACCACTGTGTGCACCTGCAGAAGCAGTTAACAAACCACAATTAATAACATATAAATACAACCTTTGTTGAATACCACGCCCCTGAGTGGCTCTGTGTGTGTGGTTAGTTTGAAACATAACACAGAGCAGTAGTAGTCTCTGCAAGCATTGTCATCTGTTAGCCATTATACAAACATATACGCTGCGCAAAAATGTACGAAAAAAACACCAAGCCACACACACACACCGCTCATTTACAAACAACACGAACCCCCAGAAATTTGAACATTGCGGCCCCATCACTCTATCCCTGCCCACTCACCTTGCAACATGCCTGTCTAAATCCTTGGTACTGACCATCGCTGACCCGTGTCCATCTATGCGCGCATCTAGTGGCCAAGAAAGCAAAAATCCACCGACGTGAACTCGTTTCTCACAGACACCTCTGTCTCCACAGCAGAAAAACTGCAAAAATAAAAGAATTACGTGTTACGTCATTTCTGAAGTGCAGCTGTTTTCTTTTGTAACTTATTTTTAAGGGCTATATCTGTTTGATGCTTTCTGAAGTCTATGAAACACACTCGATTTCTGAGAACGTATTCCTCTCACAATCATAACAGTTATATTGATAGCTACATATGATCAGCTGTTGTACACCAGTGTGTCCAGCTGTGGCTTTCACTCCATCAGATCATGAGCGAGAGACAGAGAGAGCGGGAGCGCGAAAAAAGAAACGCATCATTGATTCTGTTGATTTAGTAAACAGCGACATGTTAGATATAAACACCATAAATACTCAGCCTCCATTAGAATTATTGAATCATAATATAACCTAATACGGACTGCTTTCCAGTCCGGTCCAATGGCCGGTCTCTGGGTGTAGCCTACATTATGTGGTATGTGTTTTTTTTTTTGTTTGTTTGGGATTTAAGTTTTTTCATTTACCGTGTTTTCATTTTTGTCCATCCAATAGGTTAAATTCCACACAAATAAACTGAACCATAAATAAAACACAGTGAAACAAGAACTTTTTTCTGAATTTCCATTTAAAGAGGAAGAACAACAGTGATAATACCTCCTGTTGAATATTTGATCACAGTTTGATCGTTGTGAATCTCCATTTAAAGAGGAAGAAGTACAAGTGATTATCGTCCATTATGTTGGTATACAGTGCATGCTTTAGGTCAGGTGAGGCTCATTAGCAGTGTCGCTGCTCAACCTTTTGTTTGCGCTTAATGGGCATTTTGGTCTCCCAGTGTCACGCACATCACAGAGGCGAACATGCACGTGGTTTGACTCCTGTATACTATATAGTAGGCTTGTGATTTGAGTGTGTTCATGAACAGGAGGATGACTTATTTACTGCTCCTTCTTCCTAATAAAACCATTTCATTGCACGACCTTTACCAGCAGACTACATTATGATAAATACATAACTTCGTAACACATGAAAAAATACCCGATACAGCTACTTTGACAAAATGTGTGAAGCCATACATTAAGGTTTAAACAGAGGTGCACTTAGTATATATGGAATGGAGAGAATGCACACGTACTACTCAGGTAACAGTGGAGTGATTCACTCTGTTTGCATTTTCACTTGTAACGAAATTACACTTACTGAAGCATACCATATGCAACGTTTATCTTATTATGTTTGTGTAAACATGAAATGTCTTATTATCCTCTGTCAAATCGAATTAAGCAAATTAATGTTGATAAATTATGAATACTACTTATTTTCTTACATCACTTCTTTTAACTTTGCCTTGACTAACCTCCAGGATCCAGTCTCCCGCCCCTCCACCCTCATCACACCTTGAGGACAAAAATAGCTTAACACACGCGTTTCCAAGATCTAAACAGTCACATTACATTTGAATACATTCCACATGCCATGTAAATGAGCCATTATGCTGCCACTAACTATGCTCATTCAAGTGCACAAACACATCAAGCCACATACTACTGTCTATGAGTATACACTTAGCAAGACAAAAAACACTTCATAATCACCCCAAAACCAGCCAGACAAAGCAGACACTCTATAGCTACAACTGCCAAAACAAAAGTTCATCTATGGGCCATTTAAAGCCTAACACAGAAGAGTGAGCAGAGCAGACAGAAAGCTCATGAATGAGAAACTCACTCAATGAAAAAAATGGAAAAACACAGTACTATTTAAAACTAAAGACTACTAGTTGAAGCAAACACACCTATAATGTATACAAACATGAATGCAATATTAGAGTGACTATAAGCATAAACCCCACATCTCCCCCATAACTATGCACGCCTGGTTAGACATAAGCTTGATGTTTACCTACATTACTTTTACAAGACAAAACTGCCAGGCAAAACCTAAAGACATGGTAGAGAAAAAATATAACACACATAACCCTGATATGTTCAATAGACTACAATCCAGTAAAATGCTGACATGAACATAACATCATATTAAAATGAGAACAACCGTTTTATTCCGCATGCAAATACAACTAAACCTGCTTAATTTCCGTTAGACGCTTTGTTCCAAATATGCCCTCTGCATATTTTAACAAACTCCTCTTGGGGATTTAGTCCATGTAGAGGCAGAGATTTTCTCACTTGTCACCGGGGTAGTGGGTGTGGCTACATGTGTGTGGGCGTGGGTGTGAGCTGAATGAGTGCCAAATGAATATCACCTGCACCTGCCTGTGAATCTGTGTGTTCTGGTACAGAGAGAGTGTGAGGTAGAGGCCCGATATTTCTGTTGACCGCAAAGGTTAATTTTCCATCATTCAACAGCATAAATGTATGTGTTTGTTGCAAGGGTAAATAAACAACATCAATCTGCAGTGAAGATTCGATGCTTTATCCTTGGACTCAGCGTGTCAGACAGAGCCCTGCTTTCTCCTCTCAGTGACTAATATTGGTTTTTGATAGTCACACAACAGTCCAGTTGACTTGGTAGGTGTGTTCATATAGACTTCCTGAGTAAAAGTTATCAAAATTACGCATTTTGATGAAATGGTGTGGTCGTGGCGCTCCGTTATTATTATTATTTTATTTTATTTTGTTTTTTTTTAAATTAGGGCCCGAGCACTGCATTGCGACGCCCTATTGAATTTTTTAAATGTATTTATTAATATAAATTATTTATTAATTATTTATGTATTATTTATCTTTTCTTTTTTCTTCGTGTTGTCATCCAAAATACTCAAGCAAAAGTGTTGGGCTTTCATATACTTTCTCAGAGCTGTCTGAAACTTCTTGCGGTTATTAAAACCAATTTTATGCACATTTCGGCTGCTTAATTAATTCGGGGGGGCGGGGCAAATTTGCTCCATAGCGCCCCCTTTAATTTTTCCTTGACGCAGCCCGGCGGTAAACTTTTCATCTACTAAAACTCGTTGGTACTTGATATGAAAAAACAAGCCCACGTTAATTGAACTGAATAGCAAAGCTTATTAAATAATAATAACAATAATACTTTCCTAAGCCCCCCCTCCTCTGACTGATTAGACTGTACCTTCTCTCAGTTTTCTGACATCACCTCGTTATTGACAATAATTATGTGAAAACAACCAAAACTCTCTTGGTGCTGGGGAAGGAAAAAGGGAAAAGAAGAAAAATGAGGAAAAATGCGACAAAGACGGAGGTAAAGTAAAGATGATGTCATGTATTTATTTGTCGGTTGCAGAACAATAGTAACTTTCAGACTAACACAGTTTAATAATCAATAAATAGCATTAGCTTGTTTTAATGTCAGTGGATGTGATGGAGTGGCCTCACAGCTGTTATGGAAGATAGTAATGTAGGTAACTACTCACACCTTACACTTCTCAGGCTCATTTGTAGGTCTATTTAGCAGGTGATACTGATACACCTACTTCCTGGAGAGTGTTCTTCACTTGAGTGGATGTTGTGAAGGGGTTTTTCTTCACCATGGATAGGATTCTACAGTCATCTACCACTGTTGTCTTCTGTGGACACCCAGGCCTTTTTGAGTTCCCAAGCTCACCCATGCACTGTATTTTTCTCGGAATGTACCACTGTAACTGTTGATTTGGCCACTCCTAACATTTCTGCTATCTCTCTGATGGAACTTCATTATCTTATCTATTTTCATCATTCATTATCTTTGTGTTTTCTGTTTTGATTGGGCAACTTGTTTTATCAAAATAAAATAAATGTCAAAGGCAAAGCTATTCAGTTTCTTGTATGTTTGTAAATTGGCAGTGCAGCGATGCAAAGGGGGCACCACCTTAAATCTTGCCTAGGTAAGGACCGGGACTGACAAGCAAGTATTTCAACTAAGCATGTTTCCTTAAGAACTGATGATATAGCATATTCATTTTTTGAGTGTCATGAGATAACTTGATGATTTGGCGCTATATAAATAAAATAGAATTGAACTGACAGTTGATTTGAATTTGATCAATAAATTGTAGGATTAAATTTCAAATAACTGAGCTATCTATCAGCTATTATTACATATTATTTATATGTATTCGACCCAAATATTTTTACAGGCCTACTTTTTAACTCTTTACTTTTAAAACTTTTATTTTGTAGCTTGTTTATGTGTGTGAGTGTGCGAGGTGGAGCCGGATGTGACGTCAGCACCTCCGTGTACACCAGCTGATCGAAGCAACAGAAGCAGATCATCAGATCGTTATTGTCGTTTTGTGTTCCTATCGGGCAGCACGGCAGCAACCCAGGTCACGCGCTCACCTCCAGCAACAAACAGTAGTGCGTGCAGCTAACACGTGAGCTTGACGGGGCCCATTTGTGTTGGTTGATACATCACCAAGGCCTAACTGTTATGCTAAGCTAATGAGTTAGCAGGATTCGTGGATGTGAACGGCTGGTGAAAGAAGTGGACAGCCGGGGAGGGCTTCCCAGCCAGACAGGCGAACAAACTTTGATTGTATATGAAGCTAATGTAGAATGAGACACTGACTGGAAGCTTCTGTAGTCTGTCCACTGACACAAACAACCTCCGATAGAAGTAGCTTGTGGTAGCAGAGCTCTCGTCCAGCTCGACGATGTGGTTGAAACTGTTCTTCTTACTCTTGTATTTCATAGTGTTATTTATGCTAGCGAGGATTTTTGAGGCGGTAGTATGGTACGAGACTGGTATGTTCGCTACTCAACTTGTGGATCCAGTCACTCTCAGTTATAAGAAGCTGAAAACTATCCTAAAGTGTCGAGGCCTGGGATACTCCGGACTGGCTGAGAAGAAGGATGTCAGCGAACTGGTGGAGAAATCAGGTAGGTCAAAGGTCAGGACTGAGGGCAGGCAGGGCCTGTTTCATTTTCTGTGTTTGTGCTTGGACTGTGACAGAAAGTTCAGATTCAGATCAGCTTGGTCATCACCACTCAGCGATGAGTCATTGTTTTACTCTTGAAAGCAAGCATTTAAAATGAAATTCTGAGGAGACAGAATAAAACACAATGCTGTGAAGTGTATCAAGGGAATAGTCTGCCATTAACACCACTGTGTTTCAGCTGTCAGTCGTGTAATTGCTGCTTATTCTTAGTCCATGGACAACATTAAGGAACTGTAGCTCTTTTTTTCCCATCTGGTGGACTGAATCCTGTCTGATAACAAGTAAGAGCCACAATCACCAACACTTACACCACATGTGTCAAACTCAAGGCCAGCGGGCTTGACGTGGCCCGCCACGTCATTTTATCTGGCCGCGAGAACGGGATAGGTGCATGATTGTCTTAACAAACTTTCATTCCCAACTTGTAAAATACAGATGATTTGTCGCGCCCCTAGGTGTCTGATACTGACGCAGAAGGTACCCTCCATGTCAGTATGAAATGCTCTATGTTCTCAATTGACTCCAATGTAAACCCGTCTGCAGTGGTAAGAGACGCTCAGATCACAGACTACACCTGTACGCTATAATTCACACCAATTATAACCCGATCACAGCGATCACCAATTTTTTATTTTAAGGATTTCTTAATGACATCATCGACATTTCTCAACACAAACGCGTTAAAGTGTCACTGATAGGCCTACATTACCCATAACCCTCGACCACCGACAATCAGCAACCATTTTGCTGATGTGAAATGTCCTCTGTGAAAATGAGTTTGACACCCCTGACTTACACTGTCACTGCTTAGAACAGGTAATTGTATTCAAAGCCTGACTGCTTGCCTAGGCTTATATTAATTAGCCACATATATGTCGGCATTAGATCATATGTGGGAAGATAAGTGGAATGTCACTAATGTTAAATAGTTTGGATTCTATGACTCAAAATTTTCTACTTCACAACATGCAACATTAATATCTATTAATATCCGTCAACCAACCATAAACTATTTCTCAATCCAATTTGATGAATATTTTATATGCTGTTTACCACTAATCTACTTAGCTTCTGTGCGCAAGCTTAAAATTTTATACGTAATTTATGCGTAATGCATGTTCTCCCTGTGTCCACACCTCTCGCTCAAAGTCAGCTATGATAGGCTCCAGCCCCACCATCAGCCTAATCAGGATAAGGGGTTACAGATAATGGATGGATGCCCTTTTTTTTTTATAAAGCAAGATGACAACCACACAGATATAAAATTCCATAGAGCAGTAGCACTAGGTCTGACAATCTCTAGACACCTTACAATTCTATTCTGATTCAGAGGGCTTCCTCTAAGCAGGAAAAGCATTGCTTGAAACCACACTCTGGGTGTGTCCTGTAGCTACCCTCCAAGTCATACCATGTGGTGCCAGGGCCCTCTGGTGCTACTACTCTGGCTCCTGACTCTTGATTCTGTGGAGCAATAGCTTCAAAAGTAGAAAGACATGGACCCAAATCATATATTTGCACAAGTGTGAAAATGGCCCAACAGTACCCACACAAAACGTTTTGCAGATGTGAGTTTTTGCTGGGGAACATTTGTCATGAAACAGGGAGCTGGTGTTACTTTACTTTAAATTGTCCTATCCCTATCCCAAATCTCTTATATGATATATACAATTCCATCCACTTTGATGCAGTCCTAGAAGGTTGGCAGATTTTATCCTCCTAGATTTTATGGCAGATCACGTCGTGGCCTGGTCATTGAGAATCACTGGATTACATATTTACCTGCTAACTTACTATGGAATGAGGCTATGGATACTATTCACTAAATATATTGTCAATTCAAGTTACTCTCATTTTTTAATTACTTTATTTCTAAATTCACAAGCCACCCTCACTTTCCAATGAGATAAATTGAGAAGATGAATGTAGTATAGGGACAGCTGCAATGTGGATGGCATTCATTATAACTGGAATCAATTAAGTATATGTTCAAATAATGGCACTGTTTTTCATTCCCCAACAGGAGAGTTGACCCAGGGGGAGCTCTATTCGGCCATCAAGAAAGAGAAGGAGCAGACAGAGACAGGAGATGGGAGCACCACACACTTCAGTGGAGAGATGCACTTCTATGAATTGGTCGAGGACACGAAAGATGGGATCTGGCTGGTTCAGGTAAAAGCACTCAGTACAGACTGCTGAAGCAGATGATTGAATAATGAGAGAGACCGACAGACAGACAGACAAAGCATTGTAGTAATTACAGAAACTTTTTTAAAGATGATTTTTTTTGGCCTTTTCAACCTTTTTATTTTGATAGAACAGCTGAAGAGTGACAGGAAATGTGTGGCGAGAGAGAACACATTTTATAGGAGATATGACTAATATTAGTCATATAAGTAATAATAGCAATAGTAATTGGAGTGGACCACAGCAGGGGCCTCAACCAATCCGTGAGAATCTGCGAGACTACAAAAACTTAGGGAAAGAAGCTCAGCTAATGTGTACAGATTGAGAGGGACAGAAGAGCTCAGTGCATCATGGTAAGTTTAAGTGTCCTCAAGTTTCTCAAGAGAACAAAGCTGATTTTCTCATGGTAACTGTTGTTGAGAAATTGCTGAAGTCAGAGGTTAATGGTGAGGTCAGGAGGGAAGAAAGTGTTAAAATGTGTCAAAGCAGATCAAAAGTGCCTGAGTCGGTCTCACGTTCTGGCCAACTCATGCTGGTGGATAGACTAACCCCAAAATAACACCGCAAATACTATAGTATTTGCGGTGTTATCTTGGGGTTAACACTTTAATTAGTTAAAGAGAATATCTACCCATGCAGGTGACATTGTCAGCATATTCTAGTCTGGAGAAACTGTTGTCTGTTTATATTAATGGAACATCAACCTATCTATTATGTCTACAAAGGCAACATTCAGTTCCTTCGACTCTGGTCATTCTTATGGAATTCCTATTCCTGTAGTGTTCTGAGTGACACATACATACTTTTAAATGAAGTATAATAAAAGCACAAACACACAGACATTATACAAGGTTACATGAAGTCACATGTGGACCTTGAGGTCCTCAGCAGTATTAGCTGTTTGTCTTTGGCTGGCAGTAGCAGGTGTCGTCCTATCTCAACACTGTTGTGGCCAGGGTCGAAGGACTCTGGTGCTGCATGCTTAGACATAATAGACAGCTCGCCATTGACATTCCAATCTGCGTAAACAGACATCTGTGTCTCCAGACTTAATCATGTTTACGAAGACACCATTCTTGGTAAAAGCATTCTCTTTTACCTAATTCTGGGCGTATACTATTTGTGGTATTATCTCGGGGTTTAAAGTCTCTCCACCAATTTCTGTCATCAGTCAAACAGTCATCACTGTGTTGAAATAGGCTGGAACCTGCTGTTCTCAAACAAAGCCAAACAATTAATATTGCAGAGGACCTCAAGGCCCACATGTGACCTGTCTAACCTAAGCGCAGATTCACACAGGATCAGGCGCTTCAGCAAAAACAACGGTTCTTCCATTCATTTCAGTGGGGTCATCCGCAGTCAGCAACGCAGGAGGAGCTAAAAAACGCGCTGGCGTGCAGGAGGAAAGTTGATCCTGATCCAACTTTTGGGAAAACAGAGCCCTACGTCTCACTTCACAAGCCAATCAGACCCTCGATCAGTCAAACCTCCACTGACAGCCTGAAATATGAGAGAGTGACAGACAGACAGACAGACAGACAGACAGACAGACAGACAGACAGACAGACAGACCCACCCCACACCACCGGACAATCCTGCTATGAGTTGCTGTAGTTCCTGATCCTGTGTGAATGCAAACTAAGGAAAGAAAATTCCATAACAACAACAAGATCCATGCATCCATTAACCTCATCAGGGTCATGTGGGGTTGGTGCCTATCCCAGCTGATATTGGGCAAGAGGCGGTGTACACCCTGGACAACTCACCACTTTATGACAGGACACATAGAGACAAACAGCAATTCACACTCACATTCACAACTACAGACAATTTAAGTATTAAGTGCATGTTTTTGGACTGTGGAAAAGCCAGAGTACAACTTGCACACACAAAGAGAACATGCATGATAAGCGCACTTTAGTTATGAAAGACTTGATAAATTATATTGTTATCCCGAGAAACCTTTCTCATGTTTTCTCAGGATCATTTTATTTATCTTGAAATATTGGAATAATGAACTCTGATTAACTGATTAACCTCCACATCTGGAGGTTGGCACACATTGTGATTATAGCAAGGGTTGGAGTTAGTGTTCAGAAAGGTGAGTTGCATGCACTCCTTTCAGACACAGATCATAGATTGTATTAATTTACACAAGACTCGAACCGAGGGTCTAAGGACAGAGGGTGTCACTCCCTGTACAGATTGTAAAGCCCTCTGAGGCTAAATGTGTTCTGTGACTTTGGGCTATACACATAAAATTTGATTTGATTTGATTTGATTTGACTAGCTAATGGAGATGAGTTGATCCTAAATCTGATCTGAGGATGGAGTGCGGCAGTAACTCTGTCTGTAGGGATAAACCACCATCTATATTTTCATGTCTATGATCCCTTTGTGCTTGTGTGTAGTAAAGAGTTTGTAGAATATAGTATCCATTCTATACATTCTATACTTTCTATTATATAATGATGATGAGGCCAATCTGGACAGATTCACAACAGTGCAAACACTAAGAGGGCACTAACATTACAAGAACAGTAACAGTTGCCAGGTTGCCCTTGGCAGCCTTTATAAGAAACTCACACCATCAATGGCAAGCACTTAGTCCTCTTATTATTTTAACCCAGGATGGATTATTTTTCAGAAACTTTCATTTTAGTTAATTTATTTAATCTCTCTGTCATTTGATGAGCTTGTATGAGTTTCTACATGAGCTGGTTTTGTTTATGTTTTGTGTGTCAGCAGTATCAAAGAAAGAGATGAATGATTTTTACTAGTCTCTTATGATAAACTAACCACCATGTTGAATCAAACATTTAAATCAAATCAAATCAAATTTTATTTGTATAGCCCAAAGTCACAAAACACATTTTGCCTCAGAGGGCTTTACAATCTGTACAGGGAGTGACACCCTCTGTCCTTAGACCCTCGGTTCCAGTGAGGAAAAACTTGCCCACAAAAACCTTTAACAGGGAAAAAATGTGGAAGAAACCTCAGGAAGAGCCACAGAGGAGGGATCCCTCTTCCAGGACGGACAGACGTGCAATGGATGTCACATGTACAGAACAATCAACACAAACATGTCGTACAATTACAATGAATTACAATAAATGGTAAAGTGATTGCAGTAGCAGTGGAATCTGTGATAGAGATAGAGAGACACAGATGCACAGCAGCAATAAGTCATTAACCAACAAAGCTGTAGTGGAGATGGTAGCAATAATGACTATATATGGCATGTAATGCTAAATATGGTGGACGTCAGCAGCAGACCACGGCGGCAGCCACGATCCATGAGAACCTGCTGGACGAGAAAGCACAAAAACTCCGGGGAATAACTAAGCCTGTCTGTAATTTCTTCAATCAATGGAAAATCACAAGCTGACATAATGTGAACACAGAAAGTATTGTGTTGGTGTATAAATAAATAAAGAAGAAGGAAGTAGACTGTAAGAAGGGTTCTCATGCCCCTTGACAGATTTTCTTACCAGTCTGATCCTGTCTTGTCCCTACAGGTCATTGCCCAGGACCGGGAAGCTCTGCTCAGTCAGTCCAACTGGGGGAAGATGGTGCAGAAAGTGTCTCAGTTTGGGATCAGAACTGGAACCTTTAATTGCTCCAATGACTACAGGTGGGAGATGGGGCCTAATTCAAATGCATCAGCACCTTTGATTTATCTCGGGGCTCACTGACACATGGCAAATGACGATGATGACGATAAAGATGACCATGATTGCCCTTGTACGGATATCAACTTTCTTTTTCTCTGTTAAAGATGTTCTGGCCTTGATATATTTTGTGCTTCTGTAACACCTAATTCGGTGTCCAGCTAGAATCAAATTCAGATGTCTAATCTGAAGTAGAGTTGTCATGATACCAAAATGAGTAACCATGATACTTTACCAGACAAAGTATCACGGTTCTGGGTATTGTTGCGATACTGCTGCCTTTTTTTACTATTATCATTTTTATGAAGTGCAATGTATTTGTACAAGTTATAAATAATTAATAATTACTTATAATGTTGTTTGTTGAATGATAAACATAATACTGGTGAAGTAAGAATTAGACTGGAACAAATATGAGTGCCACTGACGACGACGTTGCAGCAGACTGCTTGTGCTGGGTGCTTCTGACATGGTGAGTGTGATGTCTCGTGTTTGTGACTGTAAGCCGTGTGCGTGTCTGGGTCAGACAGTACTTAAGCTTGTTGTTTGTTTTGAGGTGAATTTCAATCGAAACAGAGCTGTCTTCATGGAGTTCGTTCTTGCCGGCAGATACACACAAACAGCCAATAAGCTAACAGACAAGGGGACAGACAAGGGGACTCATCGTGCAGAAACAACCTCAAAATCATATCCTTATCCCCATGTGCAGCATCCTAATTGTGTCTTTCAATCTCCTGTACTCAAAATGAGGAAAAATCATGACAACCAGCAGCCAATCAGCATTAATTCAAGAGAGCACAACAGTGCGTGCAAGACTATGATGTGATAAATTGGCCGTTGGGGGACGATGCCGCTCTATTTTAGTTGAATCACAAAGTTTTATTTTTGGATATGTAATGATGTCAAACAGATGGATCTAGGCAACATCAGTGTTGTGCAGTCTTTAATTCACATCTTTGGCTGTGGCAGCAGCATGCCAGATGGACTGAATAATAGCTGGGTAAATGTGCACCAGCATTATCTATGGCAGGTTGAATTTCTTCAGTTGTACATCCAAATATATCCTCTGCTGGACTTTCTTGTTCAGCTGGTGTTCAGTTCCCAATCTCAATTTAGGAGTCACACAGCGTGATAGGGGCAGATTCCTCTTGAAATCCACAACTATCTCTACTGTCTTCAGGGCCCGGTATTTCAAAACTGATTATCCTGGTCGGATTGGATTAAATCTAAACGTGATCTGAAAACTGGGTATTTCAACACAGATTCAGATAATCCTGATCCTGAAGATCAGAATCCTGATCTGGTAATCCAATCCTCCCTTGAATCCAGATAAAAGGCTGGATTTGGGTATTTCAAAAGTTAAGGCAGATATCTGGATCAACTTGATACCAAAATTTCAGGATTATTTGAATCCCACCTCAGAGGTGGATTTCACTTAGACTGACAAGGTCTCAGCTCCACTTCTCCTAGATATTGTTACTCAAGGTGCTCATTACAGTTAATCTAAAGTGTTAGTGTTTTATTTTTAAATAATTAAAGTAGCTTAATTGTAAGAAATTTAAAGCAGAGCAAAATATTTTTGACCACACTTTCTGAAACTGTTGAAAATACGAGTAACAAATACAGACCTATGAGATCAAATCAAATCAAATCAAATCAAATTTTATTTGATGATGTGTGCACGTGCATTTTTTCAGTGTTTATATCATGCTGCATATTGAAGCACTTTACAAGCATTTAAGATTTACATCCTCCTGATTAAATGAAGACACAATTTGACTGCAGTCAGAAGCTTAAATGCACTTTTAAAATGTTTGGAAATAGCTTGAATTTTGAAACATGCAGCAATGTATTTCAGTGTTTGTGCACAAACCGATTGTTTTACGTCATCAAATCAGATGCTATTTTGCCATAATTATGTTCAGTGAGAGCCTTCTATATGTACGGCAGAAATTAGATTAAATGTTTCTAATTGTGTGACTGACCAAGCTATATACCATGAAAGTAATGCAGTTACAATTTCAAGCAGTTTCAAGCACTTTATTCAAAATCCAATAATTCAATCTTAAATGTACAATTAAAGCGTTTCCAAGGATTTCCAGGGGTTGTCCTTAACAGCTGAGTGGTCCATGGCTGTGAGTGGACTGTGAAAGCAGAAGACAGAGAAGGTGCATGAGTATATCTTTGATTATGACATTATCAGCACCATTACTGTAGCATCCTGACACTTCTGAATGAACCGTATAGTTAATACCCGTACTGTGTAACGTTACGTTTCCAAAGTACTGCAGCAGCCTGGTTTGTACACATGGAGCCTATGACGTAACACGTAACCCCCTTTTAAGTTAAACCATAGACAGCTAAATTCATCAACAAAGACAGCTACCTCGCTAGCTGCTTAGCACACAAGTCAATCGAGTTAGCTACTGTTAGCATGGCCGTGGCTCAATTAGAGATGTCTACGGCCTGGTTTGAATTAGGTGACAGTTCAAGAAGTTGTTTTGCATGATATGTTGGTTGGCGTTCATATGGTCCTAAAACCGCTACACATTAGACAACGGTAAACTTACACTTTTGACGTGAAGTCGTGCTCCCAGCTCCTCCTTTCGTGAGGTAGTCCGCCATGTTTTCGGTACGCAGAGGCAGAGTCACAAGATTTGGAAATCCGTATCCGCTCAGATCGGGATCACAGTGATTCAATCTGCCAGTGTTTTGAAATACTCAGATAAAGTGAGCAGGATCACCTTGATCCATGACTGAAAAAAGGAGGATTTAATTATCTGGATAATCCTGATCCAGATTACAAGTTTTGAAATACCGGGCCCTGAGTATTAGACTGGATTCAGAGGATCCGGCAATATGGCCTCAATGGAGGTTTTTCCATTCATTTGAGTGGGAGTCATAAGTTTCACCTCTGGCACTCCGCACACGGGGGTGTAGCAAAGAACAGCTCTGGTGTACGGCAAGAAGTTGAACCAGATCCAACTTTTGGAAAAAGCAGTCCAGCATCACGCTCTGGCCGCCAATCAAATCGGTCACTCACAATAGCAGTGAGTGAGCGCCGGCCTCGATAAAGCGGTCACGGCAGTTACATTCAGCACATATAGAGTCATGGTCAAAAGTTTTGAGAATGACACAAATATTCATTTTCACAAAATCTACTGTCTCAGCTTTTATGATGACAATTTTCATACTCTCCAGAATGTTATGAAGAGTGATCAGATGAATTACAATTAATTTCAAAGTCCCTCTTTGTCGTGAAAATGAACTTTATCCCAAAAAAACATTTCCACTGCATTTCAGTCCTGCCACAAAAGGACCAGCTGACATCATATCAGCGGTTCTCTCATTAACACAGTTGAGAGTGTTGATGAGGACAAGGCCAGAGATCATTCTGTCATGCTGATTGAGTTAGTTGAGTTAGTAACAGACTGAAACCTTTAATAGGAGGATGGTGCTTGAGATCATTGTTCTTCCTCTGTTACCTGCAAGGGGTTCTTAATTGACCACCACCTGGGGTCAATGAAGAACCACCACAAACACCTCTTCTCACTTGGAGCATATCTCGCGTCCTGGGCTAGCTAGCTAAACAGACAGTTTTTTTTTTTTTCTGGATGATGAAGCAATGACAATTATTGGATTGGAATATGTTGTGTGTGTGTGTGTGTGAATAAACCAACAAACACAGATCTTATTTAGCTTCTGTCGCCGGGCGCTACCTAGCGTTGGATATTTCTGCTTCTTCGGTCACACGAGATCAAATTTTGTGCTTTCCTCGCCCTCCACAGTCTGGTCAGCACTGTCCTTAACGCCTCACCACAACTGTTCGAGTACTGAGTGTTAGCACACCAGCTAATCTCTTGGTTTCTCCTTGCCTGCACACCAGTTTGCAAGGAATGGAGACTAAAACCCCTCACACCAGAGGGCACGGAAACTCTGGGGCCTGTCCCTGTCACTGTGGGAACAAAATATTGAGCAAAGATCTACACGACGTCTGCTTGAGCTGCCTAGGGCTGCAACACGCCCGGCTAGCTATTGAAGTCCCCGGCTCGTGTCAATACTGTGCAGTGTTCACCCACTAAGAGTCTCCGCAGATGACTGGCCCGCCAAGTTAGCCTGTCTGGTCATGACCCCTGTCTCCCTTCCGACGGCGCCGCTGTCAAAGACGGAGAGGAGAAGGGGGTCATTACACTGGCAGCACCAGAGGTTAGTGCCAGCTGGGGCTCAGCAAGCCAGCACCCGTTGGTTTGCCATTTTATGAAGGGAGCGTGCAGGCTTCTCCCCATGTCTAGACCACTAGTGCCACCGTGGGATCTGCCTGCGGATGTGGAAGGGCTTAAGGGCCCTCCTTTTGAGGAGGGGGCGGACTTGAAACACGTGTCTCTTAAGATAGTGTTGTTGCTGGCTCTGGCTTCGGCTAAACAGGTTAGTGACATCCATGCGCTTTCGGTGCATCCCTCATGCACTCAGCTCTTCCCCAGTGATGTAAGGATGATTTTGAAGCCCAACCCGGCTTTTGTGCCTAACATGGTGGGCTCATGTTCTCCTATTGACCTTGTGGCTTTTGCTTCCTCACCAGGTGAGCAGCGGTCGCATGTGTTATATCCAGTCCGTGCAGTGCACACTTACATGGATGCACAGGGGACAAGGGATTTCAGGAGGAGTGATCAGCTGTTCCTGGGCTAGCCCTCATAAGAGGAAGCCTGTCACAAAGCAGCGCCTGTCCCACTGGATGGTGGAGGCGATTGCTTTGGCTTATACAAGTCAGGGTTTGCAGCCACCTGCGGGCCTGTGAGTGCACTCCGGGCTTGGCTGCATTCTGGGTCTTATTCAGGGGAGTTTCTGTTCAGGACATCTGTGCTGCAGTGAGTTGGTCCACGCCTCTCACTTCTGTCTGTTTCTATATGCTGGACTTCTCCGCTTTGCGTGTGGCATGCATGGTTTTGCTGTCTTGATTGGAACAGAGTAATTTTCCGTGTAGGTCGGTGGACGCTGGTTAAGCTTCTCTGGCAATACGGGAGCAACCGTATCCCATAGTGAGACATCGAGCAAAATATTATGAAAGAGAACTTTAGGTTATTTACATAACCCCGGTTCTCTGAGTATGTGAGATGTCTCACCAGACCCTTCTTGCTTGGGCGAGTGAGAAGAAGTGCTTATCTTGATTGACGTGGTGCTGCCCGGGTTATTTGAGGTAGGTGGCATGACCTAGGGCGGACGCATGCACACACTTCACCAGCCAATCGGGTTTGGCGTAATGAGATTAATGCTCCTGAGGGCTGCAGCAAGGCCTGTGAGACATCACACTCATATTAGAACCAGGGCCTAACTGTGCTATCCAGCATCCTGCAGATCATTATGAATTTACCGTTGATTATTAGTAGTTCAGAGGTAGAGGGGGCCATCCACTAATCAGATGATCGGTGGTTTGATTTTTTTTTCTATTTAACCATTACAGAACAGTAATAGAATGTGAAATAAATTTTGATAAAACTGAACAAATCTTTGCCTAAATCTCAACCAAAGTCAATTCAGTTTTATTTATATAACGGCATATCATAACAAAAGTTATCTCATGACACTTTTCATATAGAGCTAGACCCAGCAGTTCCACCAGGAACAAGCACTTGGTGACGGTGGTGAGGAAAAACTTCCTTTTAACAGGCAGAAACCTCGGGCAGACCCAAGCTCATTGTTGGACAGTCATCCACCACCAGAGACACAGATGCACAGCAGCATCAAATCATCATCATTTATAGTTTAACTAAGTATAAACTGTAATAATATATGTAGTGGACGACGTGCAGGACCACAGCAGCAGCCACAATCCATAAGAATCTGTTGGACGAAGTCACTAACCTTTCTTGCTTTGGAGGGTCTGAGATTGGACTACTTTGACCAGGGGTGTCAAACATAGGGCCCACGGGCCAAAACTGGCCCACTAGTGTGTCTAGTCCGGCCTGCGAGATGACTTAAAATTTTACAAATTATGTTAAGGAAAACTATTTCCTGATTATACAACAGGTAGGTTCAACCGAGCAGCTAGATATTTAGGATATGCTCATGGTAGAGCATCCACCCCATTTACAAAGGCTCTGTCTTTGCCGTAGCAGCCTAGGGTTTGAATCCAACCTGCCGCCCTTGCTGCATATCATTCCCCATCTCTCTCTCTCTCACACTCCCACATTCCTGTCACTCTTTAGCTGTCGCTGTCAAATAAAACTTGAAAAAGCCCAAAACATATCTTTTAAAAGGTCCATGGTGCATTGAGAGAGTGAAAGTGTAAACCCTACACTATAGTGACTGGACCGGTCAGAATATTCAGCACCGTGTAAGCATTACACTACTGGGGCGGTCTGAATATCTCTGAATATTTCTGGGGCGGTCTAAATCTGAATCCTTCTGAACTCTGAAATCATTCAGAATTCCACTCTGTGCGTTGTAATCAACTGAGGGCAAGTGAACAATAAGAGCTGCGAGTTTTGATCATCTATAGGTGATCAGACCACTCAGGTGTGAGCAATTTGCACCTCAATTGAAAGCCATTCACGGCAACAGCAGAGGGCGGCCTACGCTAGTCACAATCAGCCTAAACGCGAGAACAGCCATGTTTAATCCATTGAAACTATTAAAAACAAGGGCTGTTGCTGAAGCGTAAGTGTGAGCCGTTGCGTCCAGCCGTCCTCAGTGAAGATGGACGAGGTAAAGACAAGCAAGTTCACCTGTGCAAGACAGACAAGGTAAAAACAAGCAAGTTCACCTGTGCAAGTTCACCTGTGCAAGTTCACTGAGCAGAGGGAACCAGCATGTGTCACTCCATACCTGTTGTTGTCTCTGGTCCACACAGAAAACATGTTGTCAAAAGATGCAGAAATTTAACCAACCTCCGGCTCCTCCTGCTTCCTTTTCCATGGGCTTATGGAACTGCCGATCAACAGTTAACAGTTCCTTGCTCTCACTGAGACTTGGATCAAACCAGAGAACACAGCCAAGCCAGCTGTACTCTTCACTAATTACACCCTCTCCCACACCCCCCGTCCTTCTGGTCGAGGAGGAGAGACTGGTCTGCAAATTTCCAACACCTGATTCTCACTCGAAACTGTGCCACAGATGCACTGGTGGTAACGCCTCTCCACCTATCAGATCACTTTTTTATCCAGTTTAATGTCACTCTGTCAGAGCAACCCTCTGCTCCTCTATCACAGGTTACATTCCGCCACCACCTCCGTAACTTATCTCCAACCCATTTTTCCTCTATTGTTACCTCTGCTCTACCACGATCCAGCACATTCTCCTCTCTGAAGGTTAATGATGCCACTGAGTCATGCTGCTCTACTCATGAACTCATGTCTGAACAAGCTGTGTCCCTTATCTACAAAGCCTGCTCGACCAAACCAGTCTCACCCATGGTTGACTGATACCCTTCAATCACTGCGCACCAAACTCAGAGCTGCCGAAAGAAAATGGCTGAAATCCAAACTAGCCAATAACCTCAAAGGCTACCAGACACTTTTATCCTCCTTTTCAACCAGTGTCACTGCTGCAATGACTGCTTTTTACAACAACAGAGTCGTCCAGTGTCACTGACACCTGGAAACTTTTCTCCACCTTCAAATCACTACTCAACCCTTGCCTCCTCCTCCTCCTACCTGCCTCGCTGCTGATACCTTTGCATCACAGGCAGTGGCAAAAAGCAGCAGCCAATTCTCTGACCAGCTTACTCCCAACCTGACTCCTAGCACTTTATCATGTCGCAGTCCTACTACATGTCTCTCTCCAGCCCAACTGGGCAGCACTGAATTAGCTACTGCAGTTTCGCAACCTAGCACAGTTGCTTGCACTTCATTTTCTGGCTTTATATCCTTCTCTGAGAGTGAGGTATCCAAACTGTTGACATGTGGCTGTCCTACTACATGCTTGTTGGACCCTATACCAACAAACCTTCTTCAGTCCATTAGCCCAGCCATCACGCCAGCTAGCACACATGTGATAAATGCATTACTGACCTCCGGCACTTTTCCCACTGCATTCAAAGCAGCTCGAGTAACACCTCTACTCAAGAAACCCTGCTCAGGTCGAAAACTATCGCCCTGTCTCACTTCTTCCTTTTTTATCCAAAACTGTGAACGGGTGGTCGCTAAGCAACTCTCAGAATTCCTCCTCCTTGATCCGAATCAGTCTGGTTTCAAGAGTGGTCACTCGACCGAAACTGCTCTGTTATCTTTAAAAGAAGCAAGAGCAGTAGCACAATCCTCTGTCCTCATTCTACTTGACTTATCAGCTGCCTTTGACACAGTTAACCATCGCATCCTCCTCTCTATTCTCTCAAATATGGGCATCTCTGGCTTGGCTCTTTCCTGGTTTGAATCCTACCTGACAGGCTGCTCATTCAGTGTATCCTGGCTTGGACAGCTGCCCATGTTGCATCACCTCACCATAGGGGTGCCCCAGGGCTTGGTACTTTGCTATCTACACCACCTCCTTGGGTCCAATCATCCACTCACATGGCTTTTCCTATCACTGCTAAGCTCAGCTGTATGTCATTTCCTCTTGAGGACCCATCGATCGCACAGGTCTTCGACTGCCTCTCAGACGTTGCCACATGGATGAAGGCACATCACCTCCAGCTGAACCTCTCAAAAACTGAACTGCGGGTTCTCCCAGCCAAACCTACAATACACCACAACATTAACATCAAAATTGATTCCCTATGTCTAGCCCCCACCAGGGCGGTGAGGAACTTAGAGGTCATGATTGATGACCAACTAACCTTTTCCAATCATGTCGCCTCAGTTGCCCAATCATGCCGCTTTGCACTTATATATCTTAATATCAGAAAAATCAGACCTTACCTAACGCAACATGCCACTCCTGAGACAAGCATGGTCGTTTCAAGGCCAAGGCTAGACTACTGCAATGCTCTCCTGACGGGTTTCCCAGCCTGCACAAAACTTCTTCAGAACGCGGTGGCGTGCCTGGTCTACAACCAACCCAAAAGGTCACATGTCACCCCGCTCCCATCGAGTTCCACTGGCAACCTGCAGCCCGCATCAAATTCAAAGTGCTAATACTAGCATACAAAGTTGTATCAGGTTCTGCACCGACCTACCTGAACACCCTTATACAGACATACGTTACCTCATGACCGCTGTGCTCCTCAATGAGCGACGCCTGGCTCTGCCACCCGTACGCTCCAGACAATCCAAACTATTTTCGTCTACTGTTCCCCGTTGGTGGAACACACTACCACTTCCTCTCTACCTTTAAAAAAACTCCTGAAGACTCAGCTCTTCAGAGATTACCTTCTCTCTTAACACTAGCTACAACTGGACATGAGAGAGCTCGCCCTTGAAGAATTTCATAGCACTTATTGTTGCACTAACGCTTTATTATCGAACTGTACCTTGATTGTTCCCTTCTCTGTAAGTCGCTTTGGATAAAAGCGTCTGCTAAATGACTAAATGTAAATGTAAGATTTAAAAGTAAAAATAAATAAATAAATTATAACAAACAGATTTGCAGAGTAATATGACAGATGTACAGAGTTATGTTATAGTTCAAACAGTCCAGTGTGGGAAGGATCTGCAGGGATGTGTCCTGCCTGTTTCCTGACTCTGGACACATAGTCATGTCCAAGTCATGAATGGAGGGCTGGCTGACCAGCCCTCCATTCATGACTTGATGATCCTCTCTGCAGTCCTGACTGTCCAGTGGAGTCTGTTTGGTGGACGATCCAAATGAGTGATGGATGAACAGAGGACAGTCTGAACAATGGCGTTGTAACACTGCATCAGCAGCTCCTTAGCCAGGTTGAGCTTTCTGAGTGGGTGCAGGAAATACAACCTCTGCTGGGCCTTTTTAATGATAGTGTCTGTGTTGGACTCCCACTTCAGGTCCCAGGAGATTGTGGATCCCTGTGTCAAAATCGGGTAAAAATTAGCAGTATTGGGGCGACGCTTAGCTCAATTGGTAGATGGCTGCCCCATATGCAAAGACTCGCTGCGGCTGGCCCAGGTTTGAGTCCCAACCTGTGGCCCTTTCCCGCATGTAATTCCCCATCTCTCTCTTCCCACATTTCCTGTCACTCTTCAGCTATCTCTATCAATAAATAAGAGATGTCTTGTGTTCCTCTGGATTCCACTCAGGAAATGAGAGCAGTCTAACATTACATGCGTTAACATTAGATAACATACGTGAAAATGATGAGAAACCCTAATGTGATTATGTTAGTACAGATTGTAAAATCACGTTGCTGTGCACTAAGTCGCCTAACATTACACTTATTAGTGTAGTATTTTCATGTCTCCATTCATATGGGACTTCAGAATCTTCATCATTTTGTCATTTGGAAATTTAAATAAAGTACTGGAGCTGTTGTACAAATTCTGACATCCGCCTTTCTAGTCTTCTGACCTCTCAAGCAGCTTTTACACTACATTCACCAAACGTGTTCATACACTGATGGTAATGCAAGGTGCCAATTATTTGTCAGTTTTTGGGAGCTAAGCATTTATACATCGAGTAATTTGAGGTTCTTGCTCAAGGTTACTTGAGCCACTGATATTGAACCACTGACCATCTGATTAGTGATCAGTAATCAGCTGTACCTCTTGAGCCACAGCCAGCTTCAAGTATCTTAGTATGTACATCACTGAGGGCCCGACCTGGACTCTGCATACTGACTTTTTTTTGAGAAAGGCA
This sequence comes from Nibea coibor, assembly GCA_023373845.1. Lineage (NCBI taxonomy): Eukaryota > Metazoa > Chordata > Actinopteri > Sciaenidae > Nibea > Nibea coibor. The sequence goes on from CM041739.1 coordinate 27,337,019, forward strand.
AGACAGACACAAGGAAATTCCGTCTAACCCCTGATTATATGGAAAACTGCACTGAGATGAATTAATAACAAGTTGTCCATTTCCACACGTTTGTATCTTTCTGAGTATTGCTTTAGAATAATGTCTGTCTAAAATACTGACATGGTGGTTCTGTTTTGTCCATCAGGTCATGTATCAAGCGTGGCTGGCAACAGTCCACTCTCATCATGTCTGTTCCTCAGACTTCAGCGTCAAAGGGCAAAGTCATGCTAAAAGAATACAGTGGCCGTCACATTGAAACTGAGCATATATTCCGCTGGATGACCTCACATGTAGCTCATCGAATCAAAACCTTACGTCGGTCTGAGCAGCTGGTGGAGGAGTGGCACTCTGATCTGACCCACCCAGTGAAGATGTTTTTGTTTGCCCGCCTGGCCCAGCCGCCTGCCTTCTTCTCCTCGCTGTCAATCAAGTTCACTGGCAGGATTGAGTTCATCTATGTGGACATACGTCACTGGGGCAACCACAGCAGCCTATCAGAGATTGGTGTGACACAGAGCCCCGCCTACATCCTCAAAATGCCTGAGGGCATTTATCGCTATGGCAACAGGTGACATAACGATAATGTGTTATTGTTTATACAAATATAAATCTCTTAATTATTTAATTGTTTTAAACTGTTTTGCCTTTCCACTCATCTCCTTGACTTCTCCACCTGTCGTTTCCTTCACCACTTCTCTTTCTCTTCTATTTGTTCAATGAGTGTGCCTGAAAGAGCATACTATATGTTATCCACCACTCTTATAGAGTGTGCCTGAAAGAGCACACTATATGTTATCCCCTGCACTTATTCTTCTTCTTATTGAGTATGCCTGAAAGAGCATACTATATGTTATCCACCGCATTATTAGTCTGGATGCCCAGAGTTTTTGTTGCACATACACAATCAATATGTCAAAATGACCAGCTCGGCTGGGATCGTTATGCTAAAAATTTTCTAAAGAGTTTTTGCCAAAAATCACCAAAAACGATGCCAAAATTTGTAAACTGTGACTCCGGCCGCAAAGCTACAGAAATCATTTATAGCTGGAAAACGTTGGTGTCACAGTGATACCACTGCTGAAGCTGTCAGTATTATAGTTTGGGCAGGAGACACAAAATTCAGCAGCCATCTCCTGCCCAATGTACTCCCATGTTAATTTGAGATGAGAAATTTCCAGAAGATCAGGGAGTACCTGCTCTTTACCAGACGACCCATGCAAAGTTTACACAATTTTTGCCTGAAAATCAGGAAGACTCAGAATCAGAGACTTTCTGTCTTTTAGTGCAACAGACAGTGCATGTGCACACCTGTGACTAATTACTCTGACCAGCAGCTGACCCTGGTTGCTTGGCAACCTCAAGCCTGACCTCAAGCCAACTTTGTTAAAGTCTCTGTATGATATCAATGACTATGAAAACTACATTTTCAGTGTCGGCCATTTTATCCTTCTCTCTCAAAGACACAAACACAGACACATAGAGACAGACAGACAGACATAGACACACCACACACAGATAAGACAGACAGACAAGCACACACATAGAGACAGACAAGACACACACACACACACGACAAAAGTCATTCAAAATAAGTCCCTTCAAAATAAAAGACTTTGTAAAACTCTCTGATTAACAGACACAACACCACACACGCACACACACAGACAAGACAAAAGGTTTTAAAGTCCATTCAAAATACAAGACTTTGTAAAACTCACAATCACGCACAAATCACAGCTATTTAATGCAAGCACGCGCCCAGAGTCAGGCACACTCAAAATTTCCGTAGAAATTTTTCTAGTTGCTCCACTACTCTTTCTCTTCTTTTACTTCTCCATTTCTTGTCTTTCTTTCTACTACTAATCATCTTCTCTTCTTCTCCCTTCCTCTCCTCTTATTCTCTTCCTCTCCTCTATTTAGTACTGGGGAGTTCCTGTCCCTGGCTGCTATGGATACTTTCCTGCGTTCAGTCCAGCCAGAGGTCAATGATCTTTTTGTCCTCAGTCTCATCCTAATCAACTTACTGGCCTGGATGGATCTCTTCATTACCCAGGTCACTTACTGTTTTTCCATTAGAGTAGTGGCAAAATTTGTATTGTAAAAGTGCTTTTCAAGTGCCAAGTGCTTGCTCATGGTGGTGAGGTTGGTCTCTGTAAATAATATTATAAAGAGTATGGTCTAGACCTGCTCTGAGATAACTATTGTTGATGATTTGGCACTACATAAATAAAATCGAATTGAATTGAATTTACTCCTGTAATCAAGTACAGTTTTGAGATAGCTTTACTCCAATTAATGTATTTCCTTTTATTCCACTACATTTCGAAATGGAAATATGGTAGTTTTTGCACTCATATTTGACAGCAAGCTCTGAAGATGAGCTCTACACATCTTTTTGAAATTTGAATTATCAATGCATTAGCTGCTTCTTGGTGATGATGTTGATGATTGGCTCATTGGTCTGTGGGAGCCATCACATTTGGTTTTCTTCTAAAGCAAACTTTCTATATGCTGCAGACTGGTCCACAGCATAGACTAGTGTGTCAATCAGTGGTGACTCCCACATGGATGAGATCTTGTCTCTAGTATGTGCACATACATTGTTATAAGCAGTGTACACACACCCACAGAGGAGATTGGGTGTGGTTTGCTACATGGAGCATGCTGGAGCCCTTACATTGCAGATTACTATTTTAAGTAGAAAATGGTGCATTTAATAAATTGAACTACCCAACAGTATACGAAGTATAGAACTAGTGTAAAATGTTTCAACAATAACCAGAAAAATATATACACTAATCGTTAAAAGTAATTTTGTGACTTTATTACATTTTGCTTATAATTGTTATGTCATTACTTCTGCATGTCAGATTTCTAAAGCATAACATCTTGTTGGAGAGAGAATAGAGAGATACAGTTAGTTCTGTTTTAACTTGTATTATTTTTTATGGACAGGGAGCCACAGTGAAACGATTTGTAGTTCTGATCCGAACACTTGGAACCTACAACTCCATACTGCTGGTGTCCTGGCTTCCTGTTCTGGTAGGAAATCGGCTATACCACAAAGTTCACACAACTGACTTTATCAACATATTAAAAATATTAATAGAAGTCTTTGTGACAGACAGACAGACAGACAGACAAGAGAAAAGTAACAAACAACCACAGACAGAACGTGAAGTGATGCCAGCTTTAACTTGAAGCTTGAAGGAGGTTAGATATAAGTTGTGAAGTCTATGTTATACTGTTTTAGAATAGCCATGGTGTGATTACAGCTGTTACAGCTGTCCATTTATGTAGAGTTTTTCCACAGCATGTTAGTATTTTTCATTCAGTGATTCAGGATTTTCCTCCATTTGTTTATTTCTCTTGGAAAAATATCATTGATGCCAAATTTAGGGTAAACTGATCAAAATATATGATAGTAGTTAACTTGTTGGCATGACATTGTCTCCTACAGTCTGATGTGTTCTGTGTTGTTCCTGTTGAGGAGTGAAGTTTGAAACTAAATCAAATCAAATCAAATCAAATTTTATTTGTATAGCCCAAAGTCACAAAATATATTCAGAGCCCTCAGAGGGCTTTACAATCTGTACAGGGAGTGACACGGTTCGAGTGAGGAATAACTTGCCCACAAAATACCCTTTTAACAGGGAAAAAAGATGGAATAAACCTCAGGTAGAGCCACAGAGGGATCCCTCTCCCAGGACAGACAGACGTGCAATAGATGTCACGTGTATAGAACAAATCAACAAAGACATATTGTGCAACTAGAAAATTTTCTAAAGAAATTTTGAGTGTGCCTGACTCTGGCCCCCGTCGCCCCCATGTATTATTATTGCTCAGTAAATTTAGTATTAATACACCAAGCTGTGTCATCATTGCCTTTTTAATGGGCTCTTATTTTGAAGGGACTCTTTTAAGATTTTTGTCCTGTGTTTGTGTGTGTGTGTGTGTGTGTGTGCTTGTGTGTGTTCTTGTGTCTGTCAGTAAGAGAGTTTTATGAAGTCTTTTGTTTTGAAGGGACTCTTATTTTGAAAGACTTTTGTCGTGGGTGTAGAAATTAGAGAAACTGAAGGCTAGAATAGTGGCTAGAAATTATGTTATGATTTAACACAGTCCTGCTGGATTCACTGTCTGATATATGTCGCATCATAGGCATAGCAACAGCAGATTTAAACAGAAATAAAGCATATTGATGGAATCATGTCTATAGTGTGAAATTTGTGGCCAGCTCATTTTTTATTTTACTAATTTCTACTATTAATATTTTACAAATTATTCAACTTTTTCTATAATGTTTTCCCATTTAAATAGTTTACAAACTTCAAATCTTTCTACAAACCTTCTACACTTTAAACTACTTCTCCTTCTACTACAAACTTTATTCAAACTACAAATTTTACCAAGATCTTGTACTATTAAACTTGTATTCAACTTTTATTTTTTAGATTCAGCTCATTTAGGACATATTATTATTATTTTACTAATTTCTACTATTAATATTTTACAAATTATTAGACTTTTTCTATACATTTCTTCCCATTTAAATACATTGTAAAAACTTCAAATCATCTTTCTGCTACTGTTATTTTACTACTATTAATATTTTACAAATTATTATACTACTTTTTCCAAGTTCACACTTTATTATACTATTCTAATATTTTCTACAATTCTGCTTTTTCATACACATTTCTACAGAATTACACAATATTGTACCACTTCATGCTATTCAACTCACACACACACACACACACACACACACACACACACACACACACTTATTTTTTCAATTCTACCTTTTCAATAAAATTATTTACAGTATTACACAACATTGTACCACTTCATACTGTTCTACTCATAGACACACATACCTGGCTACTTTCTAAAATTCTACCTTTTCATACAAATTTCTACAGAATTACACAACATTGTACCACTTCATACCATTCTACTGTTTTCAGCTCATTTCACATTTATTGTTTGGCCTTTTCAAGCTTTATTGTATAGAGACAGCTAAAGAGTGATAGGAATGTGGGGAGAGAGAGGTAGGGAAACGCCATGCAACAACGGTCAGCAGAGGGCCCCCACACCGTATTTCTGCAGGAAATACAGTTTTTCCACCACGCTTATTGAGTGTGCCTGAAAGTACTGTAGGCACGAGGCAACTATTAATCTTCTGTGTGTTTCATGGCAGTTTTATTATTGTTATTAATTTTCCGCCCTTTTTCGGTAATTAATGCGGTCTGAACCAGCGAGGACCCTAACAAACTACAAATGATATATCAAAACGTGTGTTTTCATCCCGAATCCCGTGCTTTTACTTGTGTAAGGAATTTGCGAATTTATCGCAAATAACTATTGCGAAAAAATTCTCATAGGAATGAATGGAAAACCCGAAAAAAAAAAATTGATACTCAAAAAATACCAGCTATGGAGTTCCTGTGGCAGCTGCATGGAGTAGACAGAACGCACACGTGCTCCTGCTCATTTTAAAGTTTTTCACTCCTTCAACCATTTATTTCACAACCAAAGTATTGAAAATTCTGCTAAACTATTTTGTTTTCCTCACATCTACTTTAATATGGCTTCAAATCAAATCAAATCAAATTTTATTTAGCCCAAAGTCACAAAACACATTTTGCCTTAGAGGGCTTTACAATCTGTACAGGGAGTGACACCCTCTGTCCTTAGACCCTCGGTTCCAGTGAGGAAAAACATGCCCACAAAAAAACCCTTTTAACAGGGAAAAAATGTGCAAGAAACCTCAGGAAGAGCCACAGAGGAGGGATCCCTCTTCCAGGACGGACAGACGTGCAATGGATGTCATTTGTACAGAACAATCAACACAAACATATTGTACAATTACAAAGAATTACAATAGATGGTAGAATGGAAAAGCCGAAAATAAGGTTGACTTTTCGATTAGCTTAACGATTGGGGCTATCTTGGCGCTATTGGAGCATTAGCTACAGACTTCAGGTCCTCAAGTTTGGTCCACTGTAGAAGACCCTGGTCAACGTCTGAGCTCTCTCAAGCTTGTTTCAGAGGACCTGAGCCAGAGCGTCAGTGAGATGGAAAACGCCTGCTCCACCTCCATGAAAACTCCAAGCTCCAAACTCCAAGTTAACAACTAAAGTCATTGATCTGGAGGGACGGAACAGACGGCAAAATCTACACATCCTTGGCCTAGCGGACACTACTGAAGGAGGGCGACCCACGGAATTCTTCTCCGACCTGCTGTGTGGAGTTTTCGGTCACTGGCACCCAAACCAGCCCTGTGACAGAGACTGCAGCCGGTCATTCTTTAGTTGCACCGCTACCAAATAAAAGATCTTCTGATCCGTGTGGCTAAGTGGAGGGGGAAACTCAACTACCACGGCCAGCAGATCCACATTGTGGAGGATTACTGCCCAGAGGTTTTGAGCCAGCGCACCGAATACAGGGAAGTAATGTTGGAGCTATATGACCGAGGACTGAAGCCCTCGTTACTGTACCCGGCTACTGTCGACGGCCTCCTATATGTTTCGCGTACATCATGAAGGACTGCTTAGTGACTGTGGCCGACGGATTATTATGGTTATTAACACCGAACGGTTTTGCTGCTGTTCGCCAAAGAAAATGCCAAAAAATGAATGGGTGTGTATTGCAGGAACTTTCGAGAGCCATGCTCATTGCTAACATTAGCATCCTATGCTTAAATTAGCAGCTAGCGCATCATGTTAATTGCTAACATGAGTGGCTAATACAAAAATAGTGGTTTCAGCATCTTCTCTCTCTCTCTGTCAGCATTTCCAACTGACATTCTAACACATGCAGTAACTGCTCTGCTAATTAGGGCTGACAGGCAGAAGCCAGCAAATCAAATCAAATCAAATCAAATTTTATTTGTATAGCCCAAAGTCACAAAACACATTTTGCCTCAGAGGGCTTTACAATCTGTACAGGGAGTGACACCCTCTGTCCTTAGACCCTCGGTTCGAGTGAGGAAAAACTTGCCCACAAAAAACCCTTTTAACAGGGAAAAAATGTGGAAGAAACCTCAGGAAGAGCCACAGAGGAGGGATCCCTCTTCCAGGACGGACAGACGTGCAATGGATGTCACATGTACAGAGCAATCAACACAAACATGTCGTACAATTACAATGAATTGCAATAAAGAATTAATGAATTACAATAAAGAGATAGTGATTGACAGAACAATAAAACCTCAGGCCCCGTTTATGCGGACTCTAAGGGATATCGAACTGCCTTACATGCAGCGATGGGGCAGAGTCAGGCACACTTAAAATTTCCTTAGAAATTTTTCTTGTTATTATTGAGTGTGCCTGAAAGAGCACACTCTTTACTGTCCACCCGGCTTATTCTTATTCTTATTATTATTGAGTGTGCCTGAAAGAGCATACTCTTTACTATCCACCTGGCTTATTCTTCTTATTGAGTTTGCCTGAAAGGGCACACTCTTTACTATCCACGCAGCTTATTCTTCTTCTTATTATTATTGGTGTGGGGGCCCAGAGTGGGCGCCCCAATTATTTTTCTTCTTCCGTACGTTTTTCGCCGACTAACTCCTCCTACAAATTTTGTCCTACAAAAACAAAACTTATACCACTAGATTTGGCTCATTAATATTTTACAAATTATTCAACTATTTCTACAATTTTTTCCCATTTAAAATACTTTGTACAAACAACACACAAACACAAATCTTTCTACAAACCTTTCTACAAACCTTTTACAAACATTCTACATTTTAAACTACTTCTAGTACTACTACAAACATCATTCAAATTACAAATTGTACACAAGATCTTAAACTATTAAACTCGCATTTAACTTTTAAAAAAATCTTTTACCGTTTTTAAACTATCAAGACTCAAAGGTGAGAAGGGTTTTGATCAAATTTCAGGGTTTATAATTATAATGGGTGTGTATTGCCACAGTGGATGACATCATCAGATAGAGTGTGGAGGAGAGAAAAAAATCGGTCAAAAAATAAAACGTAAACTGCTCCTGTGGTCACAAATTTCTAGACGATCAGGAAAGTCTCTAGATGCCCAAACTTAAGTCGGTTCAATGATTGGAAATACGGTTTGGTCAGATATCCTTTCTTTTCCAGGCGTGGTCTCAGCATTTTCTCTCTCTCTCTCTGTCTTCCAACTGAAATTCAAACTGCTGCACTAACTGCCCGGCGGCGGCCATCTTAGCTGTTATTGTCAATGAATTTGAATTTGTCTGCGTAAAATGAGAGACAGCAGAGCAGCTAGCGCATTAACACTAGCCACTAACTGACAGATAATAATACAGGCAACTCAAGCTAGACATTTCCTGTGGTGACCGTCAATCTGTGTTTGTGTTTAAATCTGCTGTTGCTATGTCTATGATGCGACATATATCAATCATCTGATTTGACAGTGAATCCAGCAGGACTGTGTTAAATCATAACATAATTTTTAGGTACTAGAAATGAAAGACATGCTAATTGCTAACACTAGGCGGCCATTTTAGCAGATAGTGGCAGTGAATTTTATCTTGTCTGTCTAAAGAGACAGCAGAGCAGCTAGCGCATTAGCGCGAGCCTCTAACTGACAGACAGTAACACAGACAAGCACACACACACAGAGACAGACAAGACAAACACACCACAAACACACACACACACACACACACACACACTTAACAACTTCCACATATTTTGTACTACAGAATTAAAAATGATATCACTAGATTCAGCTCATTTAGGACATTACTACTATATTGACCTTATACAAACCTTCTGCACATGAGCAGCTAGCGTGTTAGCGCTGTCTTTCTGCAGCCGAATGTGAAGCAGCTGGGATGAGAATCAGCACCTCTAAATCTGAGGCCATGGTTCTCAGCCAGAAAAGGGTGGAGTGCAGTCTCCAGGTCGGGGTTGAGATCCTGCATCAAGTGGAGGAGTTCAAGTATCTCGGGGTCTTGTTCACGAGTGAGGGAAGGACGGAACGGGAGATTGACTGGCGGATCGGTGCAGCTTCTGCAGTGATGCGGACTCTGCGCTGGTCCGTCGTGGTGAAGAGGGAGCTGAGCCGAAAGGCAAAGCTCTCGATTTACCAGTCAATCCATGTTCCTACCCTCACCTATGGTCATGAACTTTGGGTAGTGACCGAAAGAATGAGATCGCGGATACAAGCGACCGAAATGAGTTTCCTTCGCGGAGTGGCTGGGCTCTCCCTTAGAGATAGGGTGAGAAGCTCGGCCATCCGCGGGGAGCTCGGAGTAGAACCGCTGCTCCTCCGCATCGAGAGGAGCCAGTTGAGGTGGCTCGGGCATCTAGTGAGGATGCCTCCTGGACGCCTCCCAGGTGAGGTGTTCTGGGCATGTCCCTCCGGGAGGCGGCCCCGGGGAAGACCCAGGACACGCTGGAGGGATTATGTCTCTCGGCTGGCCTGGGAACGCCTTGGGGTCCCACCGGAAGAGCTGGACGAAGTGGCTGGGGAGAGGGAAGTCTGGGTCTCCCTGCTGAAGCTGCTGCCCCCGCGACCCGTCCTCAGATGAAGCGGGAGAAGATGGATGGATGGATGGATGGATGGCCAGAATTAGTGGCTAGCGCATTAGCGTTAGCTGGTCATGTGTGTAAATAAAAATGTTAAATAGCAAATTTAAATAGCGCTAACACACTAGCTGCTCATTGTATAAAAGATATGACATTTGCTAACATTTGCAGCTGATGCTAGAATTAGTGGCTAGCACGTTAGAGCTAGCTGGTCATGTGTGTAAATAAACATGTTAAATATTATTGTTTGAGATGTGCTTTTTCACTACAGAACCCCGGCAACAGCCCACTCGGCACTTTCAAAATTTCTGCAGGAATTTTCTAGTATTTATAAATTTTTTTCAACTATTTCTAAAAAATCAATCAACAATTTCTAAAAATCATATCGCTAAATTCAGCTCATTTAGGACTTTACTACTACACTAACCTTCTACAAACTAACTTTCTACTAACCTTTTACAAACCTTCTACAATTTAAACTACTTCTCCTTCTCCTTACTAATTTCTACTATTTATATTTCACAAATTATTTCACTACTACTGTCTACTAGTTTTTTCAGCTACTTTCACACTTATACTATTCTACTTTTTCAGCTAATTTTACACTTTATTATACTATTCTAATTACTTCAGCCAATTTCATACTTTATTCTACTATTCTACTTATTTCAGCTAATTTCACACTTTATTCTACTATTCTACTTATTTCAGCTAATTTCACGCTTTCCTATACTATTGTAATATTTTCTACAATTCTACCTTTTCATATAGATTTCGAAAGAAATACATAGCATTATACCACTTCATACTGTTCTACTCATAGACATACATACCTGGCTACTTTCTAAAATTCTACATTTTCATACAAATTTCTACAGTATTACACAACATTGTACCACGTCATACTATTCCACTGTTTTCAGCTCATTTCACATTTTTTTAGATATGTATTGTTTGGCCTTTTCAAGGTTTATTGTGTAGAGATGGCTAAAGAGTGGCAGGAATGTGGGCAGAGAGAGGTGGGGGAACGTGGTGCAATTAACCTTTCTTTGAATCGATTTTAACAGGTCACATTTCTTCATTTTACACACAAATTGCACATCTAGACGTTCAGGAAGGGCTCAAGATGCCCAATCTTAAGTCGGTTCAATTAGGGCCTAGCGCGTACTAATTGCTAAGATTAGCGGCTACATTCTAACAGGTGCAGTAACTGCTCTGCTGATTAGGGCCAGCAGGCAGAAGCCAACAGTGGCAGCCATTTTAGCAGTTATTGGCACTGAATTTGAACTTCTCTAAAATGACAGACAGAGACAGCAGAGCAGCTAGCACGTTAGCATGCCAAGCTTTGTAAAACTCTCTGATTAACAGACACAAGAACACACAGACAAAAACTCACACAGACAAGACAAAAGTCTTTAAAAATCAGAGTCGCTTCAAAATAAAAGACTTAGTAAAACTCTCTTATTGATAGACACAAGAACACACACATACAAACACAAGACAAAAGTCTTTCAAAATCAGAGTCCCTTCAAAATAAGAGCCCATTAAAAAGGCAGTGATTACACAGCTTGTTGTATTAATACTGAATTTACTGAGCAGTGTCAATAATAATGCATGGGGTGATGGGGCCAGAGTCAGACACACTCAAAATTTCTTTAGAAATCTCATCATGTGGCAGTATGCAGACAGACTGAAACAATGCATTGAGTACCTCACAAACTGATAATCTGTTTTTCAGCACATTTACTATATTTATATTGAATAATGAGGAAAACAAAAACATCTCGTGAACAGCATTACTGTAGTTGATGACACTTTATCAATGGGAGAGGTCAGAGGAGAATGACCGTTTCAAGGTGTTACAACAGTGGCTTGCATAAGAGCTTGTCTGTACACCCAACATGTCAACCTTGAAACTGATCAGCTTCAGCAGCAGAAGACCATAGTCCACTATTCCTGTCAGCTAAGAACAGAAAATGAAGGTCCACAGTGGGCACAGATTCATCTAAACTAGACAGTAGTGTCTGTGTACTCCAGTGGCCTCCTCATTCACCACGTCTTAATCCAGTAAAGGCTGTCATGTCATTAAGGAGAATCTCTAAGGAATGTTACCAGAACTGTGTTAAATCCACGTTAGTAAAAAACCAAATAGTATAAGAAAGGTGTACAAACTAGAAATCTAAATGTACTATTACTATTTTAATTGGTAATACTTGATAACTAATCACTGTATGATTACTCCTCAAAGGCTCTCCTCCAGCTGCCCTATCTGGACACTCTGTATGGTTATAGTCTGAAGCTACTTCGTTATGCTGACACCACCACACTGGCTAGCCTGGTTAGAGCTGACTGGACTTTCTACTCATCCCACCCAGCTCTCTTCCTGTCTACCTATCTTGCCCATGGCTTGCTTGTTGACTACTTTGAGAAGAAACGCCGCTGTGGCATCAGAAGCCAAGAAGACAGCACCACCAACCTAGAGTGGCTGGCCAGTCTGTGGGACTGGTATACGTCCTATCTGCTCCACCCGATCACATCATTGCAACAGGTCCCATCTGACCACTCAGACTGGGAGGATGATCCCAGCCTCTTATTTGAACGCTTGGCTTTTCCTGATCTCTGGCTTCGTCCATTAGTAAACATGGACTACATTAAAGCTCTGCCAACCTGGAGGTTCAGAGTTGTTCGTCAGCACAGGAGAAAGGTTTCTGGTAGAAAGGTAGGTGAAGAGACAGACAATTCACATTTAGACACAAAAAGCAGGGAGCAGATGGATTCCCGTCATGCAGGGCCCAGCAGACCTACATACAGCTGCCAAATTCCCAAGAGATCATTGTGCAACCAGGACAGCAACACACAACTCTCTGTATGCAACATGGACCTTTCTGCTGCAGCATCGTTTTGTTGTCGTCATGGGAACGGAGCTGACAGTGTACTGGAAGATGGTTGCCTCACACTTGAAGGTGTTTGTAACCATCAGCCCTGTGATTGGTCAGTATGGCCCTGTGACGTGCTGCAGTGCTCAGAGTGTGTAGTGTGTCTGGAGAACTTTGTGAGTGAGGAGCTCCTGATGGGTCTGCCCTGTGGCCATGCCTTTCATCAGCAGTGCATTGTGATGTGGTTGGCAGCAGGCAGACACTGCTGCCCAGTGTGTCGCTGGCCAAGTTATAAGAAGAAACAGCAGAGAGCTGCACAGAGAAGGTCCACTGAAAACACACTGCAGGAATAATGAGTACATCACGCTGAGCCCTTCCATCTCTCCTCTCTCTCCATTGACTCACTAAGCTTTGAGATTGTGTCTGTTATCATCACATCATGCAACTTCGATGGGAGGTTTTTAAAAGCTGATGTGGTCAAGGCTGATGGAGTCATGACTCCTCAATCCACTTGTTTCCATTCATGTTGAGGGCAAATGTGTGGACATTGTGGCAGACAGATGAAACTATGAAAGGCCAGTCATGATTTCTGTATGGAGAGGATATTGATTCACACAGTAACTATAGATGTAGGCTCAGTGAACTTAGTGCTATATGCAATACAATCATATTTATAGAGTTCTTCTTTTTATGAGGGGAAAGTAGTCTGTTAACCCCAGAATCCACCAGAGTGAGATTTCTTTTATACGGTGTATGGGCTGCAGCAAGCAGCATAATCACTGTTGGCAAATGCAAAAACGTCCATGTGTAGTATTCTAACTACATTTTTTTAAAAAGAATTACAGGAACTGTATAGTCCTCTTTATTGAACCCTCTCTCTTGTCAGTACAGGAAAGATGTATCAGCCAGCACAACAGTACAATTAAAATGAATGAATCCAGCGTGAAATATCTGGTACTTCTAGTTCTGAAAGTATTGGCATCGCCCCAACAACCACTCATCAGAATGTTTTTTTAAATGACTCAAGCTTTTGTTTTGAATAACAGTTGAGAGAGAACAAACATATACAATAGCTGTCATACACTTTGTCTTTGGATGAGGACACAGATGGGACGGCAGCCCAGGGTTCGAATCTGACCTGTGGCTCTTTCCTGCATGTCATTCCCCATCTCTCTCTCCACATATTTCCTTCAGCTTTCTCGATCAAAAATAAAGCTTGAAAAAAATAATAATTGAAGAGATGAGGACACGGACTACAGCCTGGTAGTGTGGACTGAGTCATTCCATGTGATGTAAGCATCTTCTAACACAGTCATTGTCCCTCCCTGGTTTGACATTGATTTGATAAAGATGTATGTAAGTATGCAATGGTACAGCACTTTGAAAACATGCCTAATTTCCCTCACATTAGAAGTTGTTCACATACACACTGATATATCATTGCTCCTCTGCCAACTCAAGATAAGCAAACAGTACCAGAGTATTATGTCAAAATGTATGCGTTACCACAGAAATTAGGTGTTTTATTTTTGATGATTTAAAAGAAAGCTCATTAGCAATGCCCCCGACACACTGAACTGTTCTGAGAGATTATGCATTATTAGACAGTTATACTATAATATGCATTTTAGAAACCAGCAATGATAAGTCCGCCACGCTCACATCCATCTTCTGCATCTGCACAGCAAGTGGTACAAGGTATGTACAACATCTAAAAAAAACACGGTTAAAGCTATACTAATCAATTCTTTATTATAACAGTGGTTTAAATGACTGTGTAATGACAAAGGTGTCGCTTATAATGATGCATCCATAGAGAATTATTAATAGCTCTACAGTTATCCTTAGCCCCACGGCTGAGGAAACCAGCTGGCAAACAGCAGCTAAAGAGTCAGATATTTCCTTCAGGAATTGATAAAGACAAAAAAATGACATAGAAGGAGAATATTGGACTACTCATCACACCACTCTACACATTACAGACAATTTAGTGTCACCAATTAACCTGTTAGGTCATGTATTTAGACTGGGAGGAAGCTGGAGTACCTAGAGAGAACCCACACAATAACAGGGATAACATGCAAACTCCACACAGAAAGGCCCAGCCAAGGTTTGAACCAAGAACCTTCTTGCTGTGAGGCGAGACACAATAGCAATCATTGTGCCCAATGATCACAATATTTAATAATATCTAGCTTGACCCTAACAGTACAACTGTATTCTCTTTAATCATTGTAAATTAATTTGTATGTTTATTTCTTTTAAATGTCTAATGTGGTTATCTTTCTGACGTAACATGGATATAGTACATGTTATGGGCTGACCTTCGCCTTAATCCATGTGTTAGCGAGAGCACCTGATATGAATTTAACATCATGTATGAAGGCACAAGATTGTCCCAAGTCTTCCTTTACATGTATCAGTTTCAGAGAGCTTGTTGCAGTAAAGGCAGACTGCCACTGCCAGTTGTTGTCATGTGTCATCGTCCTGTTATTTTGATGTTCGGCAGTACTGAATAGAATATAGAGAACCGTCAGTTGACTTTTGACTCAATATCTTATTTTTTTTAAAGCTCTTATTCGTTTTTTTTTTTTTTGTGGCAGACTGACATCAGGTTAAGTAGGTCTCCCTTCTATCTTCTGCTGATATATAAACTTGTGTATGTTGTTAAAAATAATAAAAAGGATATTTTGACATTTGGATTTTGAGGCTTTATAGTTACACCTTCGGCCCCTGTATAGTATAAATCACTTGCTGATATTATATTAGAATATGAGTCCTTTCCCCTGCAAGCATTCTCCAACAAGTACAGAAAATTCCAGCAAGCTAAGGGAGCACATTTTCTGTATTGTATTGCCTGAAGTTTAGTTTATAGTTTATCTCTGTTATGTATAAAATTCTACATGTGGAGTTTCTTTACACCACTTTTTTAAAAATGAATCCTGGTTTAAAAAGTTCAAAACTAACTGTAAATTATCAGCTGTGATGGGTGCTTAACTGTAATTGTTCAGTTCCTTCCTGTTTTATTTCTGTGTGAAGGGCAAGAAAAAACATGTAGAGTAACACTTATCAGTAACACCTATCCAAAATAAAAGTAAGTGTTTCAGAACTCTGTATTGGGAATTGTTTGTGAGAGTTGTCACTGATCTCATTGGTAAGGGTGTGTGTAAAGAGATGTGAGTTAAAGCACAAATTCATGGATAAGTAGGGCAAAACTACTACTGAAGCAGTCATGTGCTCAGCATTATTGTGGATTTTGGAGGTTTTATCAATCCATTTTTTAAGATGAATTACATTTAAAGGTGGAGTAGGAGATGTTGGGGAAATGGTTCCACAAAGCTATATTTTGAAACACACCCTACCCACCCTAGACACACATGCCTTTTCTTCAGACCTCCCCTCGAAACCACGTCTTCAAAGTAATGGAGGGTCTCTATTCATTCACAAATGGGTGAACGTGCAGAGGGGGAGGGAGAAGCAGACTGAACTTTGATGGACGTGTCAGGATCCAATCATAACGCGCAGCCTCATCAACGTGATTGGACAGTGTTTTCCCATGATTTCACCCTCCAGACTGGACTAAAACATTTTGTTTTTTTGACAAACCTTCTATTTTACTGGCTATAATGGGGTCATGACGAGTTTTTCAAGCAATATGGTTAAAAACACCCCAGAAAACATCTCCCATCCCACCTTTAAATAGAATATAAGTTTGACATAAATTGATGGTGTGCATTTGCGTCCAAGCCGAGTTTCACGGCTGCAGGTTCTCACTCAAAACTGGATTCATTTCAAAAATTGTTTTTGTCACAAAAGCATTAATCAAATCAGGTACTGTTGTCACATGCTGCATACTAATTTACTTGGGTGCCTGCACACTATTTAAGATTCCCCATACTTATTTGATACATTTTTTTTCCATAGGTTTAGTCCACTACTCCAACAGTTTCACACATACACAAAAAAGGTGTCAAAATGACCAGCTCAGCCATAAATGGTGAGCTATCACTTTTCTAAACATTTCACCAAACAGTTTTCAAGATAGTTGTCAGAACCCCAAATTTATAATAGGAGTCTATGGGCAGAATGTTCAAGCTAGAGTGGATGGACAGGTTAGTTGGAAAATTTGTCATCTCATTCACATAAACCTGCTGAAGCTGTCAAACTTATAGTTTTGACTCCCATGTAAACTGAGAGGAAATTTCCTAAAGGAGCAAAGCAGACCTGTTCTTTTCCAATTTCCCCAGGTCACATTTTTAAAAGTTTAGTCCTTAAAATTTGAGATGGTAAGTTTGAAGGTGTCATTTCAAGGTTTTCCCTGTCTCTCTGCAGTCATTCACAGACACAATGCGGTTAATTGCTCTGCTCTATGATTGGTGGACTGAGCTGGTTAATGGGCAGAAACTCACAAGCCTGACTATGATTTACTTCACTGAAGTCTCTGGGTGCAGTCAAATAGTTTGTGTAATAATAATAATCAGGAATCTTCCTCACTGTGTGAAATGACCGTAGCCGCCATGATGGTGGAGTGGCCATAGCTCAGTGGGCAAGTGGGTCATCCAATAACCTGATTCGCCTGAGATTTCATAACTCTGTGTCTAAAACTGAGGCGGGGCTGCCGCAAAGAAAAATTCAACGAGGCGCTATAGAGCAATTTCGCCCGGTCCCCCTTATTAATTATGCAGCCGACTTTTGGAACCTTTTGTTCTTAATAACTTCAAGAAGTTTCAGACAGGTCTGACAAAGTATATGAAAGCACAACAGCCTTTGCCTTAAAAAAAACAGCCAAAAAGTTTGAACGTTGCATCAAAGGGTGAAAAGTAATGGAGCGCCACGCCCACACAGTTTCTTCAAAATTCAGAATTTTGATAACTTTTACTCAGGATGTCTATATATGAACGTAACTACCAAGTTTGAAGTCAATTGGACAAAATCCCTAGGAGGAGTTCGTTCAAATATGACCCCTTCTCAACCGGCCAAAACAGCAAAAATGGTGATTTTCATGCTTAAATATCTCGCAAGATCTGCAAGAGACTCGCAAGATCTGCAAGAGACTTTTCAGCCGAATTGTAGAATTGTAGATGTCTTCATCTACAATTCGGCTGAGGTTTCATAACTCTGTGTCTAAAACTGTGGTAGGGCTGCCTGAAAGAAAAATTCAAGAAGGCGCTATAGAGCGATTTTGCCCCGCCCCCTAATTAATTATGCAGCCGATCTTTGCAGAATATAGACCTAAATAACCACGAGAAGTTTCAGACAGGTCTGAGAAAGTATCTGAAAGCACAGCAGCTTTGCCTGAAAATCATCCAAAAAGTCAATGGAGTTTGTTTTTTTACCAAAAAAATCTGCACGGTTGATTTTGACGTGCCGTCATGGCCACGCCCTCTGATGAAAAGTTGAAATTCTTTCTCAAATGTCAACCCCAAGGCCTTGACAACATCTCCACCTAGTTTGAGGGGGATATGGTCAATATTTTCCGAGCTGGACATCATTTCATAAAAGTGGTCTTTTCTGTCGCCACTAGGAGGCGCTGTGAAAATCTCCAAATATTTTTATGGAAATGCATTCTAGGCCAGACTGCGATTATATATCAGAAGTTTGGTGAAGATTGGAGTATTTTTGGCAAAGTTACAGCACGTCGAAATTTCATGACAACACGCCAAATTTCGTGGCCCCGCTCCTCTGACGCAGTAAATCCGAAGCTCACGATTTTGATAACTTTTCATGGTCGAGGCCTTATGAACACACACGCCAAGTTTCAAACAGATAGGATGAAAGCCCCAGGAGGAGTGAAAATGACCCCAAAAACACGAAAACGCCATCTTTGAAACAAAGTGCACGGCGTACGCTTCGATATAGCCCGGGTCTCCAAGAGACTTTTTTGTGCGTCTCGGTCGTTTACATACTCCCACAAAATTTCGTGCTGGTGGTTGAAACTGTGTCCAGATGCTCCTCCGAAAATGAAAACGTAGGTGGCGCTGTAGAGCCATTTTTGTACGTCCCTGTGCGAGACCCCCAAAATACGTAATTTTACGCCCGACTTTGGGGGGGTACGCAAATTTTCGTAAGTTTTCGAGTGCATATAGGCCGTCGAAAACGCGATTTACTTTGGGGAAGAAAACGTCCAAACGAAAAACAATAGGGCTTAAATATCTCGCTTCCTGTTCAGTTTAGCCCATTGCTCCAAGAGACTTTTTTGTACGTCTTGCCATGCTCTACAATTTGGTTGAGTTTCATAACTCTGTGGCGGGGCAGCCTGAAAGAAAAGTTCAAGGTGGCGCTATGAAAAAAAGTCCCCCCCCCCACCCCCTAGTTAGTTATGCAGCCGAAAGGTGCATAATATTGGTCTTAACAACCACAAGAAGTTTCAGACAGGTCTGACAAAATATATGAAAGCAACACAGCTTTTGCCGTAAAAACAGCCAAAAAGTAAATGGAGTTTGAATGTTGTATCAAAGGGTCAAATTTGATGATGCACACAGTGCGTGCTCGGGCCCTAATTGTTGTGGAGAAATTGCTGGAGCCAGGTCAGTGGTGAGGTCAGGAAAAAAGAAAGTGTTCAGGAGCCTCTGATGTCTTATGCTGTATTATTTATTGACACTTGGCCAAGGAGAATTAGAGACATTCTCATAAAGCATCAGAAGTGCCTGAGTCGGTCTCACATTCTGCCCAACTCATGCTGGTGGATAGACTTTAAACCCCGAGATAACATCACAAACACTATACGCCCCGAATTAGGTAGAAGAGAATGCTTTTACCAAGGATGGTGTCTTCGTCAACATGATTAAGTCTGGAGACACAGATGTCTGTTTACGCAGATTGGAATGTCAGTGGCAAGCTGTCTATTATGTCTAAGCATACAGCACCAGAGTCCTTCGACCCTGGTCACAACAGTGTTGAGATAGGATGACACCTGCTACTGCCAGCCAAAGACAAACAGCTAATACTGCTGAGGACCTCTGCGTAAACGGATGTCTGTTTACGCAGATTTGAAGATGAAGCACTCATCTGCTTCATCTTCAAATCTCATGGCCAAATCATTCCAGTTGAACATTCCATAATCCACTCTAGTGAACGGAATTGGATGAGACATGGGTGAGTGTAGGGAAGTAGGCATATTTTGACATAGCCAACACTTACTGAGATTACGATCACAAGCATAATCAATCATTAGACTGAGGGCGGAATTTGTTTTTGGCACTATAGGCTGAGAACCTTTACCTGTACCTTTATCATGCTTTGTTGATTCTGGTTTGGCTACATTAAGCGTATTTACAGAAGAAAAATAACCAGCATGGAGAAACCTATAAGCCTTTCCTGTTTCCTCCTCATCAGAGGTCTTACAGCTGTACGCCTGTAACATCCCACAACTTACGATCCGGGTGATTCTCCAATTGCAGTTTGGTGAAGCACCACAGCTCCAGAGGTTCAATCATAGACACTGTAGGTGTGAATGTTACCTTCATTAACCCGGATGCACTCAACTCTGTCTTAATCAGAGCTTTGTCATGCGTTTTCCACGACCATTTACCTTGGGAGAAAGTCACAGGGTGAGCAACATATCATTTTCATCACATCTGTCAATTGGACATTCAGACACAATAGGATTAACAGTTCGTTTAGTTTGTAAGAGAGCAAGAAGTGCAGTATCAGTATCAGTCTTTTCGGGCACTTTTCCTTTCAGTTCTCTTATAACAACATTATCAGTTTGTGTTCCTGTTGTGTCAGGACTCACGTTGCTGCAGCTTCGACAGGGACCTGTCGAACTGATCTCACGTTCAGGATCAAGCTCAGTGTTCACCTCACCATGAACACCCAGCAAAGAACACTCCTTTTGGGGTGAGGGGACAAGGACACAGACTGTGTCCTGAGCAGGAGAGCCTCCCTGCTCTTTGCTCTGCGGAATCGGAGCGCTGTCCTGCTCTCCACTATCTGGAAAGCCCTGATCAGCTCCTTGTCCAAGCCTGGACAGTAGGAGCGTGACGAAAAGTAACCTCCCGGTTACTTGCCAGGGTTCAGCAGCCTTTCACCAGCGCTTGGTGGAGGCAACCTGCACCTTGTAGCATGAACCCATTCTGCTCTGCCCTTGACCTTTAGGGCAGTCCTAGTTGTCAGCAACACCTGATAGGGACCTTTCCACCTGGGAGACAAATTTGATTAATACAAAATCTCCTTCCTTAAAAGGATGAATTGGCTCCTCCGAAGGCTTCGGGAGCCTGTCAGCCACCTGAAAATGATACTTTCTCAAAATTTCAGTTAGTCTTTTTACATATTCAGTCATAAACTCATCCGTCCAGAGCAGAGAAGTTTTGTGTGGTGTCAAAGGGGGGCTTATCCCTGTGGACATTGGTCTCCCCATTAACACTTCATGAGGACTTAGTCCTGTTGTTGCGCTTGGTGCACTTCGGATGGAATATAGCACAATAGGCAGCGCCTCCAGCCACTTTAGGCCTGTTGTTAGCACTGTTTTGGTCAGCCGATTTTTAATAGTTGCGTTCATTCTCTCAACTTGACCAGAACGTTGTGGCTGATATGGAACATGTAGCTGCCACTTAAAACCTAAGATATCTGACAGACCCTGCGTGATTTTTGATATAAAAGCTGGCCCTTTGTCACTATCTATTCCCCGTGGCACTCCAAATCTGGGGATCACCTCTTTTAGCAGACACTTAACAACTGTTCTAGCGTCTTCTTTCCTTGTTGCGAAAGCCTCAACCCACTTTGAGAATCAATTAGTCACGACTAACAAATACTTGTAGCCTTGACAACTTGGCATATGTACAAAGTTTACTTGCAAATTTACAAAGGGACCTGATGGAGGTTCCAGATGGTTCAGCTTCACTGTGCTATTCTTCTTTCTGGTCTGTTGACACGTCATACAACTATGTCTGTGTCTGTGAGACTTGTGTGATGCCTGGTGCGAACCATTGTGAACGAATAACATCATTTATCACCCCTCTTCCGACATGTGTTGGTCTATGTGCCACACGTACCAAAACATGTAGGAGAGCTCTCGGGCAAACTGGTCGACCATCCGGGTGGAGCCACAAGCCTGACTCCGGGTCAACTGCACAACATTTACGCAACCAAAGACTTCGCTCCCTGTCATCAGCGTGATTTTGCATTTTCACGACATCATTAGCGGAAGGTACTGGAATTGGATTGACGGGTTGTGTGGTGGTACATTCATGGACCATGGAGGAGGAGGAAAGTGCGGCTTGTTTGGCTGCAGCATCAGCCATTGCATTTCCTTGTGAAACAGGATCATTTCCTTTAGTGTGGGCTGCACATTTTACAATCAAATTTGGTAATTTTGAGCTGAGACGGGCGCATAATAGCCACTAATAGATCATTCACCAACGTGTGATGCTGCAACGGCTTACCAGAGGATGAAATAAAACCTCTCATCTTCCATAATTGTCCAAAATCATGCGCTGCGCCGAATGCATATCACGAGTCAGTGTAGATGGTGACAACTTTACCAGAAGCAAGTATGCAGGCTCTAGTAAGAGCATATAGTTCAGCTGCTTGGGCTGAAGTTCCATAGGGCAAAGGTCCTGCTTCAACAATTTCCCAATCATTTACTACTGCATATCCAGCCAGATGTACGTTATCAGATAGTCTGCTAGCTGAACCATCAGTGTAAGGAACAATATCAGAATTTGGTATTGGTGTTTGCAGTAGATCCAGTCTCGGGGATGCGCACATTTCAATAGTGGTGATACAGTCATGTTCATCATCTGTATCAATCAGTGGTAGCAGAGTAGCTGGATTTATTGGAGGTGAGCGTTTTGATTAATTAATGTGGGGACTTGAGAGATTTACTGCCTCATAACCTGAGCGACGTGCTGCCGTCATATGTTGTGTTGCAGATGTATTCAAAATGTGTAATACTGCATGTGGAACATGTACAACACAGTCATGAGCCAGTACAATAGGAGAAGATTTGTCGATTAAAATGAAAACAGCAGCCACCGCTCTTAGACAACTTGGCATACCGAGAACTACAGGGGTCAGTCGAGAGGAGTAGTACGCAACGGGACGATAATGAGAACCATGTTTCTGTACCAGAATGCCAGTGGCGAAGCCATCTCTCTCATGCACATGTAGATGGAACGGTTGATGATAGTCAGGCAAACCCAACGCTGGAGCCATTGTGAGAGCATTTTTCAGATCTTGAAAGGCTCTGTGCATTTCCTCAGTCCATTGTGCCACCGATGGAGCTGATTGCACTGTGGCGGCTCGCAAAACAGAGTCCATAGCTGCATATTCAAAAATCCAATGTCTGCAGTAATTAGCCATCCCCAGAAAAGACAACATCTCTTTCTTGGTTTCAGGCGGAGGCATGTTAACTAGCAGTTTCACCCTTTCTGCTGCCAAAAGGCGCTGTATATCCTTCAAAACATGACCCAAATATGTCACCTCAGGTCGGCAGAATTGCAGCTTTGCCAGCGATGCTCTGTGACCACACTCAGCCAGTCTCTGTAGCAGCAAGATAGAGTCTCTGTGGCAAGCTTCTTTTGATGGAGATGGAGATAGATCAGGAGGTCATCAGCGTACTGCAAGAGAGTGGAGCCCCCTGGCAGGTGGAGCCCATCTAGATCTCTTTTTACCACCGCTGCATACACCGTGGGACTCTCGACAAAACCCTGCGGCAACCGTCGCCAAGTGTATTGCTTTCCTTTGAATGTGAATGCAAACAGATACCGGCTATCTGGATGCAATGGTATTGAGAAAAATGCACTTAGATCCACGACTGTGTAGTGTGTGGAGTTAGGTGGTAAAGAAGCTAAAATCAAATTGGTGCCAGGCACAATTGGAGCTGCAGGTACCACTATATTATTAATAGCTTGCAGGTCCTGCACGAACCGCCATTCTCCTGGACGGTTTGCTTTAGAAATTGGTAGAATGGGAGTGTTACATGGACTCAAGGTTTGAACTAGCACGTCTTGATCCAGTAGAGACTGAATAACACTCTCAATCCCTTCAACAGCTCTGTGAGGCAAATTGTATTGCCTAATCATAGTTAGCTTAGCATTAGGCTTAAGCACAACTTTGTACAGTTCCTCCCCTAAATGTGTTACTGTTTGGCATTGAGAAGCTGGTACAGCTACTCTCAATGCCTGGCACTGTGCCACCATGTGTCCAAGGTGTTTCAGCTCATAGCCAGGTGTGACCGCCACAGAGCAATATGTGGATATGAATTTTCAACATTAAACAATCTCTGCTGTTCACTAGATAGCTGGACTGGTATGGCACATCCCTGCGGACCAACAAACAAACACTGTTCACATTCCAACCCCTCTTGTTTATTTAAATTTTAACTCAGAAACCAATTGTTTATACTGCTCAGAAGGGTTAAATGCTGCAGTACAATGACAATGCAAAAGAGGCCTCATTGCAGACATCAATGTTGCACAAACTGGAGATAATTTGGCAATTTTCTGACTATCTGAAACAGTGAAACTGGAAAGCATGTTAAAACCTGTCAGTTCCCAACAATTCAAACTGTCTACTGTACTCTGCAAAAACTGAAAGGCGAGAGCAGCTTTTTCATCAGGGAGGGTCTAAAACAATCCATCCGGAGTACACTGAATGGTAGCATGCAGCTTACAAAGTAGATCCCTCCCCATGAGATTAATTGGGCTTTTATCAGATATCAGAAAGGAATGCATCACTTCAGAACCTTCAACACTAATTTTAGTTCTCTGAGATAACGGTTCCTCTATGGGAACTCCAGAAATGCCTACAGTAGTGATAAAGTTGGATGAAGGTATGCATACATGCTCTGCAGTCTTTACAGTAGAAATAGTTGCTCCACTATCTACCAAAATTTCAACGGTAGTTCCATTGACTTGAACGGGCATTTTTGGGTCTTCGGCGGGATTATTAGAAAGTCGAATAGTTGCAGCTTGAATATGAAATGGTTGTTCTGACCCCGCCCCTCCATGGCCTCCCTATTCTTGGTTATAATATGTTGGATGTGTATAAGCAGCCTGTGGGGGCGGGGCCGGAAGAGCAGGATATGGTGTGGCTGTTTGTGGAGCCGGCAGAGCAGGAAGTGACGTAACTGCTTGTCCCTGTCTCTGGTTATTGGATCTATTTCGACGACGACCACTCCTGCACTCCTTAGCTCAATGTCCCGCCTTGCCACATTTGTGACAGTTTCTGCGTTTTGATTTGTCTCTGTTTTTGCTATTGCCATGACCACCATGCTGTTGTACATGCTGCATCATTTGTTTTTGAGCTGGAAGCATTGTCATTGAAGGAGAAAACCTTGTTCGTATGCATAGCCATTATTTTGTTTACAGTCGACTTCCAGCTTTTGGTGTTCCAGTCAATAACTGACAATTTGTAAGCAGCTGCAACATTTGGTCTTAAATTTTGCACAAAAAGTTGCACCAGGAGATATTCATTTTCATCTCGCTTTATTCCGGCATTAATATCTCATGTTTGTATGAATCTCCGAATGAATTGAGGCACTGACTATTTGATTCTTGAACGCAGTGAATTACTTTTGAAAAGTCAGTACGTCTTTGTGCACATTTGGTTATTGCATTTTTTGCTTCAACATTTAACCAGTCGGTCAAGGTTTTGGTCGGGGGCCACTGGCCACCCTCAACAGCTTCAGGGAAAACAAACTCATCTTTACACATAATCCAGTCACCCTTATATGTGAATCGGATCAATTGTTGAACATCAGGTATCAGACAGCTGTAAATATGCATACTTGCTCTAGCCATATCCAATACTCATCTGGGTTTGTAATTGGATTGGGAGCTCTGTATGTCAAATTCATGTTTTCAGATGGAGTCCATGGCTTACAGACTGCTGTGTTATCAACCATTATTTTAGGGGCATTTATTGAAGAAGCTTGGAACTCTTCTAAGAGAGGGGTCTCTGATGTTCTGTGGGTTTCTGTAACTCTGCTTCTCCTAGTCTGAGGTCCTCTCACTGTGCCTCTCCCTCGTCTCATATGTGTCCCTGAAAGAGCCTGCTTTGTTTTTGGTTTCACAGCCTGCACCTCTTCGTCACTAAGGTCTGTGTCTAGCTCCTCCTCTTTGGGCCTTGCTCGTTCTCCTTCTGAGTCTGCTTCACTTGACTGTCTGCTCTCTTCCTTCTCCTGTCTCCGCCTGTCCTGCCTGATTTTCTCCTTTTCTCTGAGCTGTCTCTCCATCTCTTTCTGCTTCTTTCTCGCCTTACTCTCGGCTGCCTGAGCCTGTCTTGCCCTCTCCTCAGCGGCCTGTCTAGCCCTTCTCTCCTCTAGCGTGGCCTGTGCTTGTCTGTCCCTCTGGCCTTTCTGACACTTTCTTCTTCTACTGCAGCTGCTCGTAGGAAAAACTCATCATCTGACTTAGTTTGCGATGTACTTGGTTGTTCATCTATGTCAGTATTACAAGAGGGCTTTGTAATTGAAAGTTGCGGAAAGACAGAGAGCGCCTCTTCATTATTTTGTTGTTCTGGCAATGTTATCCCAACCTCGGCTAAAATATTCAAGTCTTGAGAAGTGGGAACCTTGGCCATACATCATAGCTTTTGCACAATTCTCCAGATTACCAACATGTCGCTGTTTTATCTTAGCCATTTCTAAAGCTCTAGTTTGTAACGTAGCTTCTAGTACAGGCATATGAGAGGCAGTTACGTGTTTGGCACTCAGATCAGTCATCTTTTTTAAGTCACTTGCCGCTTTTGTCACTCACTCTCACATCACCTCTTTCACGGGCCACTGTCAACCACACTTGCAAACACTCATTCATGTATCTGAAATCCCAGAATGGATTTCCAACATTAGGGTTAACATTCATCTCAGCCATTTGCAGCTTCTCTTTCTCGAATGTTCCCTCATACGGCCACATGCCATTCGTCCATTCACCCATAAGAGAGGAGAACGGAAACACGAAATCCCATCCTGTCAGTCTACTGATGAGTCCAGCCGGCACATGTGGCGAAAACATTGCTTTAAAGTGTGATAACTGGTTAGGTGTGTGTGTGTGTGTGTGTTTGCTTCAGCACGCCGTGTATCAGTGACAGGTTGACCATTTAACTTCACATCAGTTCTTTGATCATTTACAGAAAGATGTTTTGTCTTTGACTTAGCTTTTGCTGAGTTATCTTGTCTGTTTTCAGATTGCCGATTTTCAACTGCTCTGGACAGATCGTTACCTATTTTCGTTTGCGCAATAAGAGGTTACACATACAGACAAACAGATTTCAATCCACAATACAGCAGCATCAAAGGTCTCCACACCTTTCTAACTACAGCAGTGTTGGTCTGAGGTGAAAGGACGAAAAGTTCTTTTTCGTCCCCAGTGTATACACATTTAAAAACGTTTCCCACAGGACACAGAGCAGATGATCCCCAATCTTGATTTAAACGAAGGAGTACGTTTAAACTCCCCCGAAAATGTCTTTTCTAAAGTTTAAACCTCAGGTGAGTCTCTCTGTGCCGAGTGCAGCCTGAAACTGCCCCGGAAACCACCAGCCATGCAGTGGCTACGCGGGCTCAACCCGCCCCCCTTCAGATCCACATACTGTACACTGCTCTGTAATCAAATTATTACAGCTCCTTCTTTTATTTTTACACCACTGTCAGCATTCTTAATTTCTCACTTTAAATCAAAATGCCAATTGAACATCTAACCGGGTTGTTTGTATGACACATGCGTTCCAAACAACACCAGAGGTTTCAGCCAGGATATTATCCCAAAGACACTGAAGCTCCTGACCCCATTAGTGGGTCTTAGATGTTTTTTGTATTTCAGACAAATTAATTAAGCACATAGTTTTTTATGATTTCGTCAAACGCAGACATGGCAAGGCATAGTGATAAAACTCTGCACTTACCACGTCTTAATCCTGATTGTGATGCCAATTGTTGTGGAGAAATCACTGAAGCCAAAGGTCAGTGGTGAGGTCAGGAAGAAAGAAAGTGTTCAGGAGCCTCTGATGTCTTATGCTGTATTATTTATTAACACTTGATCAAGGAGAATTAGAGACATTCTCATAAAGCATCAGAAGTGCCTGAGTCGGTCTCACATTCTGCCCAACTCATGCTGGTGGATAGACTTTAAACCCCGAGATAACATCACAAACACTATACGCCCCGAATTAGGTAAAAGAGAATGCTTTTACCAAGGATGGTGTCTTCGTCAACATGATTAAGTCTGGAGACACAGATGTCTGTTTACGCAGATTGGAATGTCAGTGGCAAGCTGTCTATTATGTCTAAGCATGCAGCTCCAGAGTCCTTCGACCCTGGCCACAACAGTGTTGAGATAGGATGACACCTGCTACTGCCAGTCAAAGACAAACAGCTAATACTGCTGAGGACCTCAAGGCCCACATGGGACTTCATGTAACCTTGTATAATGTCTGTATGTTTGTGCTTTTATTATATTCCATTTACAGGATACAATAGGGCTTTTGCTACCCGGATGTTGTCCGGTGCTGGGGTCCTAAATATACGTCTCTTTCAAAGCACTATGAAGCAGGCAAAATATTTATTACATTTTTTTATGATTAGAAGAGTAAAATCGGGTATTAATACTAACCCAACACACAGTTAACATATATTTAGTTACAAATTAATGAATTTTAATCTCCTGTACCTTTAATCCCATGTGATGACATTGTTTGCATGCATGTGTTTATATAATGCCAAATGTCTTTGATTTATAGTATAGTTTATAGTAAAAACCAATCCTTACTGAGCTAGAATCATCATTTTGGCCCGTGTGATCATCTTTTTCTAAAACCATATCGCCATACAAACATACATGATGCTGCATGAACAAATCACCAAATCACCTACATTATACAAGATTTGCTACTCAGACGATATACCCATTTTGACTTTGACAACAATACATTTAAATGTGAAAGGGTCATGTTTAGCTTTGTGTTCATCAGACTTTGCTGCCATCTTCAAGTGGAATGTTTTCATATTGTTTCTTGATGTAGGATTTCAGCTGCTCATCAGGTCAGTTATGTTACCACCTGTTGGTCATTCATTGTGAGATTTTCTTTACAGTCTCTTTTTCAGCATTTCACAACTTTTCCAGTCCAGTGCCAGTCCAACAACATCAAAATAGGTATATCAAATCCAAAAACAATCAGATTTTTCAGTTTCAACATTGGATAAATTGTCCTATTAAGCTAATAGGACAACTAATAAGCTATTTTCAATTAAATATAGAGTTAAATGAATGTTATCTGTGTTATTATTTACATTTTACACAGTGTAGACATTTCTTTTTTGGAATCAGGGCAATTATCAGGCAGGAACATAAGAGATGCCATCAGGTTGTATTATGAAAAACACAGTGTTTCTGAAGTTGTGCTCACACTCTGGACTAAAAGGCAGGATATCTTACTCTCTGCTGCACAGATATTAGTATTTTTTAACAATTCTCCTACAAATATCCACCCCTTTATTGGGGTGAAATAAAAAATAAATCACTGTAGTGATTTACTATTGCTGCTGTGCATCTGTGTCTCTCTATCTCTATCACAGGTTCCACTGCTACTGTAATCACTTTACCGTTTATTGTAATTCATTGTAATTGTTCAATATGTTTGTGTTGATTGTTCTGTACATGTGACATCCATTGCACGTCTGTCCGTCCTGGGAGAGGGATCCCTCCTCTGTGGCTCTTCCTGAGGTTTCTTCCACATTTTTTCCCTGTTAAAGGGTTTTTTTGTGGGCAAGTTTTTCCTCACTGGAACCGAGGGTCTAAGGACAGAGGGTGTCACTCCCTGTACAGATTGTAAAGCCCTCTGAGGAAAAATGTGTTTTGTGACTTTGGGCTATACAAATAAAATTTGATTTGATTTGATTTAGTGCCCATTTAATATTTTTGTTATCACAACCATGTCTTGTGGCATTAAAGATATATTTTGAAATATTTACAGGCATGTTAACTATACAGCAAATGTCTCACACAAACATCTAAATGAATGAATTGCTTTAGCTGCAGTGACTGTCCTGAAATCTGTAGTTGGACTTCAAAATGTTGTATCCTCCTATACTAAAATCTGCAACCAGACAAGATTCATGCTGATGATTTTGCCAACTCAAAGGTGAGTACTGTACAGTAATTACATAGTGAAAAACTATATTGACAAGGCAACAGTGGAGTGAAATGGAGCATAGTGCACATATGTGTGCAGCTGGATGCCTAGTTGAGTACAGATCAGTGATGAGATTCTGTGTCCTGAATCTTTTAGTCTCTACACCATTTTGAATCTGTATTTTAGTCAACTGTTGATTGGCCTTGATATACAGAAGTTTCAGAATTCCATATCAGATAAGTATTTATGCCAATGTGTGGTAAGAGCAGTCCATAACAAATATGTTTAAATTATTCTGTCCACTTTATCAACTTCATCTTGTAGTCACTTGTCATCCCAAGAATCCTCTCCACAATTTTGTCAGATATTTGTGTGTTGGACCCATGACCTGCTTCCAGCTTCACTCCTGAAACACACAATAAAATTAGTCCATTAAAACAGGCTTCTTTAGCATATCAAGCATATAAACTATAAAGCAAATATCTAATGGTAACCAATAAAATGAATAAATAAATAATAAAGTTCAATTCAATTCAGTTATTTATTATTTATGTAGCGCTATATCATCAAACAAAAGTTATCTCATGACACTTTTCATACACAGCTAGATTATATTCTTTATAATATTATTTACAGAGACCATCAATTCCACTATTAGTTGCTTGAACTCCAGGCAGTGTTTACACATCATGTTGTGATACTAGTGGTTATTCAGTATTAATAGTATTGATTTAATTTCATACAGTACATTACAACAAAATTACATGTATTATAAAAATGTATTATACAGTGTATGAATGTGTACATTAATACCAAATGGACTGAAGGCTGTGTTGTTTATTTTGAGGTGGTTAATGTATTAACGTTAACGTGAAGTGTATATAATGTAATTATTTCATGTGAAAGAAAACTTGTAAGTAGGCAGTATACTATGAAGTGTCTCTAAAAATGATCAGAATTAAGAGCACAGATCAATACCAGCCTACCACATATGCTTATAAGGACTGAATTCATGACAATGATATTCACAGTTATGTTATGATATGAGAGAGAGTCAATGGGTCATTGTTGACCCATGTTTTACCATGTGTCTGATTTTGATAAACATTATGATCCACTTAACTTGCTTGCTGTGTTGAGCAAGCATAAAAATTGTGAAGTTCATCTAACAAGGAGTGGTGTGTGTCACCAGATCTAAAAGCATTCACATTTACATTTAGTCATTTAGCTGATGCTTTTAGAAAAGCGACTTAAAGAAAAGGGAACAATCAAGGTACAGTGTGATAAGAAGCATTAGTGCAGCAATAAATGATAGTGACTGAGGTGTATTCACATAGATGCATACTTACAAATTAACACCAGTACTAGTATATATGTGTGTTCTACAATGAAACACTTATCTGTTGCCTTAAGGCCACCTGGAATTTAAGTTAATGAATTGGGGAGGTTTAGGTCTCAGCAGGAGGTTGGATCTGTTTTGGAGATTGAGAGAAAGGTCAGGTCAAAGGTGAGGGGTCACTTGACCGGAGGTATTGGGTTGAAGCCTTTATCTTTGTTTTAACATTCCATTCTAAAGTGTTTGAAGATGTATGTAAACTTTATGGTATATAAGGACGTCCTCTGGATGATTCGGGAGACTCTCTCTTCATTCGGCCGAGGGCTCTCCAAGTAACGTGTTACTTGTCACGATACTGAACTTATTGTAATAAACTTGTTATACAACTAAGTCAGTGTCGGCGGGCTTTCTCTTCAAACATCTTCGACAACATCACCACAGAAGATACCACATGACAATTCTTAAGGATTAGATTTGTCATGTGGTGCTAGGAGAGAAGGTATTCTCTGAAGACCTGGGTCTTCAGGAGTTATTTTAAAGGTAGAGACGGACTCCCCTGCTCTGGTAGCAACTGGTAGTGCATTCCACCAACAGGGAACAACAAACATAAGCAGTGTTGTTTGCCTTCAGCAAACCTCTTGCTTCATCCATGGCTTCTGGTAAGGGAACGTCATGATCTGTTTATGGGTGGTGACACTGAGTATGTTTACATGCAGCAAGAAATTCGAATTTCTGATTGTATCAGACATAGTTTGGACTTTTTAAAGGGCTTGTAAACACCTTAGTCTAATCTACTTCAGATTTATTTCAGACCACATCGGACATCTCAAAATAAGAACGCTTATAAGAACACGGATAAGAACAGCTAGAAAATTCATTCATAGTAGGCTTTTTAACGCCATGTATACTTAGCAATAGGATCTGAAGCAGATTTTGCATTCTGCACACGCACAACATTTTCCTCTGGGGCTTTCACCCGGAAGTGAAAGGAGACGTTAAATAGTGGAGTTGTTCTTTTTATGCATTATTAGGATAAAAAATAATGCACAAAATATATGCAGCTGTAGCATCATCCATCTCCTCGTACGCCATCTTTGTTAGAAAGCCTTCAGATAGTTTGTTGTTGCTGATAAGTAGAGGCCACATAACGGAGTCATCCATGCTCCAGTCGTTTATCCAATTCTCTGAATGGCATGTATACTCAGACAAGTGATCTTTAAAAAATTCATGAAATTCAAATTTCTTGCTGTATGTAAACATACTGACTGTTGATGTTGGTGTCTATTTAGTCCAAAACTGAAAAAGCATAGGTATCAATGATATGTGAGCCCAGCATGGCCGAGTGGCAAACACACTCCAGTCTGTGTTTTCAGTCTGTGTTAAATTGTGTGTACAGTAACGTTATATCACTACAACAGTAACGTGCCGACCATAGCCTGTAACATTAACCTCGACAAACGCTTGCTAGCTCGCTGTCCAGTTTTTCCTTTGTGGAGCTGCTGGTTCCGGTCGTAACGTGTCATTTTTATGGATTTATGATCTTGGTGTTACTGCTTGGGTAAGTTACAGCTGGTTGATGTGTGCTGGCTGTTCATAGTCGCTTTACATAATCTGTTTGCAATAGTGACGTTCAGTAGAAAAGGGCAGGAAAGTTGGAGAAAGGATGTAATGATGTAACACAGGTTCATTCTTCATTTCTTTCTTTGTGTTCCATATTTTAAAGTGTTGCAGAGCCAACAACACGTGATGCTGATGGGTTTGGAGGCCATAATGCAAAAGTGCAGGAAAAAAGACCTAAATCTGAGTGACAGCAACAGCAGCTGATGGAGCAGCTTCAACTTTGGAAGGACACATGGTGTCAATGCGTTTCAGTGTTTTTCAAATTGACTCACTCTTAATGTGACAGATATATAATATTACAGATCTCTTGACATGAGGGTGCTATTCTTAAAAATAAAAAGTCAAATGTTTTCTTTATTGTCTATTTAGTTTATTTTATCTCCTCCATAATTTTCCTTGATGGAGAAATCGGTCTGGGCTCTTACGGGTTAATCAGTAGTCTATATGCTCGTATATATTTACAGTACTCTTTACACTCAAACATTTTGATGCACCGTAGGCTTGATCAATCAAAAATCTGAGTAGTAGTTTTTGAGGACAGTCTGAAGATGCTCCTGCACATATGGTGTAATAAGTTTTACAGTTTTTGAAGTGAGTGATGGACTTCATCATTTCCTGTGTACTTCAGATCAGTTCAGTTGCTTTTATTGTCCCCCAAGGGAAACTTGGCTTTAAAAAATAGACAACTTTAAAAACATACAATAAAAAAACATAATCACACTGAATTTATTATGTACGTGGATTTAAAATCATTGTTTTATTGTATGGCCTTGGTGCCCTGGCTTTTGGCCTTTGTGCCCTCAAAAAATTGACAACACAAAAGGCCAAGTGGCCTTGCCCCTAAAATGACAAAATTCCAGGCCTGGTCCAGGGTCTCAAACTCAGATCTTTTTACGGACTGAAGTCTTTCCGAGTCACTCACTAAACAGATCCGGATCTTACAAGTAATTTGAGTCATTTTAACCATTTTAGTCAGTTTGTCCATAAACATATAAACTAGTTTAAACATAAACCAGTTTAAACCGTAAACATATAAACCACATAAAAACATATTTCCCGTGAAACAGAAGTGCCACTGTCATGGACTACAAATAGGCTAAATAAATTCAAATTTTAAAGCTGTTCTACGAGGAAGCCAGTCTTGAACTTTTGGTGCAGGAAATAAAACTTTGCAATTTAATCTTATCTCAAAACTTTGAAACATTAACTATTAGACCGTAAGTAGTTACAAATGTTTATATTTATTTATTTGTGCTGGCATTATATTCATATATAATATTCATATTCATAAACATCTCCATTGCTTGTGAGTAAGCTACTAGGTTAAATGCCACTTCAGACACCAATCCCTGAAATCCATCTGAGTCAGGATCTGCCTTGTTTCATCACAATAGCAGGATTTCTGGCAGCTACTTAGGCAGATGGACTGGGACATGTTGTAATTAGATTGTACAGGTTAAAAGGAGAGTAGTGAATGGTGCAATTTATCATTTTAATTTCTAGTGGGGGGTGGGACAGTAAGGATTCAGGTTAACAAAGACTACAGACTTGTTAATTCTGGGTCAGTAAGAGGATCTGGGTGAATGATTCGTATAAATCGTAATTTATACACAACTTCTATGGCAGAAGACATGCTGGTGGAAGCTGGGGAGTACAGTCTTCAGGCTGATGTGGTTGAAATCACCAGGAACAATAAAGGCTGCCTCAGGATGTGAAGTTTGTTGTTTGCTAATGGCAGAATGCAGTTATTCCATGCCATGTTTAGTATTAGCATAAGGGGGATATGTGCTGCAGTCACAACAGTAGATGTAAACTCCCTGGGAAGATAGAAAGGTCTACACTTAATGAGATGAGAAACTCTAGGTTAGCAGAGAAATGCCACAATGTAATGCTTTACAGTAAGCATACTAAACCACTTCTGGTTTAGTAAAATAATCAGTTTGTACACAAACACTGAAATACAATGCTGCATGTTTCATATTCAAGCTAGTTCCAAACATTTTAAAAGTGCATTTTAAGCTTCTGACTGAAGTCAAATGTGTCTTCATTTAATCAGAAGGATATAAATCTTAAATGCTTGTAAAGTGCTTCAATATGCAGCATGATATAAACACTGAAAAAATGCAAGTGCACACATCTCATAGGTCTGTATTTGTTACTCATATTTACAGCAGTTTCAGAAAGTGTGGTCAAAAATATTTTATTCTGCTTTAAATTTCTTACAAGCAATAATTAAGCTACTTTAATTATTTAAAAATAAAACACAAACACTTTAGATTAACTGTAACTGTAATTAACTGTAACTGTAACTTTTCTAGGAGAAGTGGAGCTGTCTAAGTCTAAGTCTAAGTGAAATCCACCTCTGAGGTGGGATTCAAATAATCCTGAAATTTTGGTATCAAGTTGATCCAGATATCTGCCTTAACTTTTGAAATACCCAAATCCAGCCTTTTATCTGGATTCAAGGGAGGATTGGATTGCCAGATCATTCTGATCTTCAGGATCAGGATTATCTGAATCTGTGTTGAAATACCCAGTTTTCAGATCAGATCTAGATTTAATCCAATCCAACCAGGATAATCCTGTCAGATCAGTTTTGAAATACCAGGCCCAGCTGTACTATCATTAAAGGCATAAAAGGCCAAAAAATGGCATTGAAATTGATCATGTAATAGTCTTTCCACAGAATCCTCTTCTATATTACATACATTACATCTATATTTAAAAACCTTTGAGTTCATATTACTATACTATGACCTTTCCTCAGCCTTTCCTCATTGGATATGATTAATCTGTCTTTATTATCAAGATATGTACCACAGTCCTTTAAAGTAGCTTTAATTAAACCTCTTCTTTAAAAGCCCACTCTGGATCCATCAAATTTTACACAGAGTGAAACATCTAATTGGCATTAAAGAAACCGCCCCAAGCTGGTTTAAGTCATATTTCTTAAATCGATCTCAGTTTGTTCAGGTCAATGGTGAATCCTTCATACAGTCCCACAAGGTTCTGTACTAGGACCACTTCTATTCAGTTTGCTTGCTCTATGGAACATTATTAGGAATCACTCCAATAAGTTTCTAAGTTACTTGAGAAAGCTGTAGCTAATCAGCTGTGTGAATTTCTCCATCGGAACAGTTTATTTGTGGACTTTCAGTCAGGCTTTAGAGTGCATCATAGCACAGAGACCGCACTGGTCAAAGTCACAAACAATCTCCTAATGGCATCAGACAAAGGACTCACCTCTGTACTCGTCCTGTTAGATCTTAGTTCTGCATTTGACACCATAGACCATCAAATTCTTTTTCAGAGACTGGACCATACCAAAGTTTGTCATGGAGTCCCACAAGGTTCTGTACTTCTATTCAATCTATATATGCTTCCTCTAGGGAACATTATTAGGAATCACTCCATTCATTTTCATTGTTATGCTGATGACACCCAATTATATTTACCAATCAAGCCTGATGAAACCAATCATTTAGCCAAACTCCAAGCATGCCTTAAGGATATAAAAGTTGGATGACCCACAATTTTCTGATATTAAATTCAGACAAAACTAAAGTTTTGTAATTGAACCCAAACACCTCAGAAACTCTCTTTCTAGAGACTTAGTTACCTTAGACGGGATCACCCTGGCCTCTAGCTCCACCGTAGTTTTAATCAGGATTTGTCCTTTAATGTCCCCATAAAACAAATTTGGGGACTGTATTCTTCCACTTACGTAACATTGCCAAAATCAGACGCATCATATCTCAAGCAGATGCAGAAAAACTAGTCCACGGATTTATTACTTCTAAGCTGGACTATTGTAGCGCTATGATCTCAGAATGCTGGGTTCCTTGTGGTTCCTATAGTTTCCAAAAGTAAATATCAAGCTTCTCATCTGTGGAACAAACTACCATTCTGGGTTCTGGAGGCAGACACAGTCAACACCACCTTTAAGTGTAGACTTAAGACTTTCCTTTTTGGTAGAGCTTATAGTAAGGACTGCAGTCACATCTCCCTTTACTGTAAACTCTCTCTCTCTTTCTCTCTCTCTATCTCTCTCCCCCCATCACCATTACCACCACGATCTGTAAACATACATGTCTCATTAATGCATGTTAATGCATGTTACTAACTAAACTTATTCCCTGGAGTTTCTGTGCTCTCTTGTCCAGCAGGGTCTTATGGATCATGGCTGCTGCTGTGGTCCTGCACGATGTCCACTACATATATTATTACTGTCATAATTGCTACCATATCTCCATTACAGTTTATAGTTAATTAATGATTTACTGCTGCTGTGCATGTGTGTCTCTCTCTCTCTATCAGAGGTTCCACTGCTACTGTAATCACTGTGTCATTCATTGTAATTCACTGTCAGTTCATCATTCATTGTAATTGCACAATATGTCTATGTTGATTTTTTCTGTAACTTGTGACATCTATTGCACTTTCTACCACTAGAAAATGCTGTCCGTGTTTGGAGAGGGATCCCTCCTTTGTGGCTGATCGTGAGGTTTCTTCCACATTTTTTCCCTGTTAAAAGGTTTTTGTGGGCAAGTTTTTCCTCACTGGAACCGAGGGTCTAAGGACAGAGGGTGTCACTCCCTGTACAGATTGTAAAGCCCTCCAAGGCAAATGGATTTTGTGACTTTGCGCTATACAAATAAAATTTGATTTGATTTGACTTGATTTGACAAGTGATATCTTTTACCACAAGAAAGTACTTCCAAAAGTAGGCCTGAAAACACTGTCAGCAGCTATGTGTAAAACTGTATGAATGTATTGCCACATTCAACAAGTGTAACATACAAAATATAGTTCAAAGTCATGCCATGAATTTGTGTACGGCTGGAAAAATCAATTGGATTGTATACTTATCCAGCAGTGCTACTGCAACTACTATGTGAGCAGGGGCAACTCAAGAATATTTTTCTTAGAACTGGAACCTGATTGGACAGAGAAAATGTTCTCAATGTCCATACTGATATCTGTACTGCTGTTTGTGTGACCTCAGACCCACCCACAGAACCCTCCCACACACCCACACACACCCCCGACCCTCTGTCTTTCCACCAGCTGCTGCTGTCTGACAAGCTGATGATGACTGTGTTTTTTTCCCTGCCTTGTTTCAAAGTATGCTGGAGCAGATGGCCTGGAGAGGCAGAGTGGGGGAATGTGTTGGAGAGGCTGCTGGGGAATGTGCCAAGTGTGTGTGTGTGTGTGTGTGTGTGTGTGTGTGTGTGTGTGTGTGTGTGTGTGTGTGTGTGTTCAATTCGCGTGCCTTCTCACTGCCCTCTGCCCTTCATGGCGCCAGCTCCACTTCCCCTCCACTCTAAACATCTGGTGTCTGGGACTTTGAGAACACACACACACACACAAATGCCGGCATGCACACAGAGAAGGCAAGCAAACAGGGAAAAAGCTCTGAGCAAGTTTACATCTGAAAGAAATAGCTCTTGGTGTGAAGCTGTACAGTGTGACTCATAAAATGAAAACCTTTTGAAATGAATCTATTATGCATTATGGTCAACATAAGACTGTTATTTTGTTGAAACTGTGAAACAATGAAGTTGAGGTAGGTAGTTGAGTACTATAGAGTACAACCACAATGTTGCCCATTTGTGTGTAGGCATGCGTGCATGTGTGTGTGTGTATATTGCTTATACATTTGTGTCAGTTATTATATATACACATTTTAATTTGTGTAGCCTAATAATTTTTGTTACATTTTGTTTCCATTTCTTAGTCTTTTCTAATTCTAATTCTTGTCCTCTTTCCTGGTTAGTCCTAGTGAGGCCATTCTAAATCATTTAATGTCCAGAATAGCCTGTATAGAACAAAATGACTGCACCAAACCAAAATCTGTTTTAGTGT
The DNA here is from genome assembly GCA_023373845.1 of Nibea coibor. NCBI lineage: Eukaryota > Metazoa > Chordata > Actinopteri > Sciaenidae > Nibea > Nibea coibor. Next base: position 27,375,345 of record CM041739.1, read on the forward strand.
TCATATGGACACCTGGGTATTGTTTTAAGAAAGACAATAAAGAAAGAAGAAAGAAATAAAGTAAATATACAGAAGATATACAAAAATGATGACACAATATGCATAAGAATAATATGCATATACATTATAGGTATCACTGCTGCTTCACTTCAGGTTTGAGAATATAATCTGAGAGTGTAAAGGAGTATACATCTGCCTTGAGCAGCAGGTAAATCAATCAATGTTTACTCTTAACAAGGGGAGGATTACCTATACTAATAATTCACATGGTACATTGATGAGAATGTACATTTCAACAGAGCTTATTCCATAAGTAAACAATAAAGTTCCTGCTGAAAATATTTCTCTTTTTATTGTTGCCATTCGCTGATTAATTAATTACTTTATTACATTAATGACATTAATGACTAATTAAGACAATACTATACTGAATTTATCAAGACAACATTTTAAGTCAAGGAATGTGTGGTCACAGCAAGGCTTCTTATATTGATCCAATCTAATTATAAAGCAGGGAAAATTAGAAATAGATCTTGATCTTTGAATGAGTGTAGTCTCACCTTCCTCTTTTTGCTCCTGCCCTCTGCCTGCAGGGTCCTGGTGCACTGTTCTACACACTGAGAGAAGCTTAGATTGTTGTGATCTGGACTGTAGTCCAGCTCAGCCAATTGAGCCAGAGACAGGATGTAGTTGCAGGCTATACGTAATATTGCCAGCTTAGAAAGCTTCTGTCCATACGAGTAACATGGCACCTAAAGAGAGAAATGAATGGAGTGAGCTGGCAGAAGTTGTTTTTTTTTATGTGATCTGATCTGCATACTGTCATTTAACTATAATGAAAAAAAAAAAGAAGAATGATGGAAGACCTGTGGAAACAAGAAAAACCTGTCAGTAAAAACACATGCAAACAACAGCTTTTAAACTAAACTAGAGCAATTATTTAAATTTGATTTATTTATTTATGTAATTTCATTCATTCATTTTTCACAGCGCCTCCTAGTGGCGACAGAAAAGACCACTTTTACAATATGACGTCCAGCTTGGACAATATTGACCATATCCACCTCAAACTAGGTGTGGATGTTGTCAAGGCCTTGGTCTTGACATCTGAGAAATAATTTCAATTTTTATCAGAGGGCGTGGCTGTGACAGCATGCCAAAGTCAAAGGTGCAGATTTTTTCGGTAAAAAAACAAACTCCATTGACTTTTTGGGTGGTTTTCAGGCAACTCTGTTGGGCTTTCATATACTTTGTCAGAGCTGTCTGAACCTTCGTGGTTATTTAGGTCTATATTCTGCAAAGATCGGCTGCACAATTAATGAGGGGGCGGTGCGATATCGCTCTATAGCGCCCTCTTGAATTTTTCTTTCAGGCAGCCCCGCCACAGTTTTGGACACACAGTTATGAAACCTTAGCCGAATTGTAGAGGAAGACAAGATCTACAAAAAAGAGCAATGGAGCAATGGGCTAAAATTAACAGGAAGTGAGATATTTAACAATGAAAATCACTATTTTTGGTGTTTCGAGTTGGTTGAGAAGGGGTCATATTTCAACAAACTCCTCCTAGGGATTTCGTCCAATTGACTTCAAACTTGGTAGGTGTGTTCACATAGACTTTCTGAGTAAAAGTAAACAAAATTATTACTTTTGATGAAACGGTGTGGGCGTGGCGCTCCGTCAGATTTGACCATTTGTCCCAATTCTGGCTAATGTGTGTGGTCAACTTGCACAAACTGCTTTGAAGGCTTTGAAGACTCGCATGTTTTCCGCCTGGTGCCTTCCGACGTGCCAGCCTGTCGAGTTGCGCAGGAGTGCGAGGGCCTATTCAATGCTGCTTGCAGCTTTAATTATTATTATTATTATTATTATTATTATTATTCTATACTATTCAATGTTGTGGGGAACAAATTGGACAAACTGGGTGGTAAGATGACTGAATGAGTGTGCAGCATTACTTACATGACTAATACAGTAACAAGTACAAGTACAAGTGCAAGCACACCATGAATTTAGCTCAGAATAATACAGCAGACCCACTGCCCCTCTATGCTATGAATATACACTTTAACCTTCAAGAGGGCAGATTGGATATTTCTCACTAAATCTGGCCTTTTTAGCCCGATTCACGAGCATTTGTTATTCAATGGCCTCTTGTTTGACAGCAGTTAATTTGGTGCAATCAGTGTGGATGAGGTTTCTGACCTGCTTCCTCAAGGCCTCAAATGCAGCACTGATGGTGTGGACACGGGTCCTCTCTCGGGCGTTGGCTAGTAGCCTCCTGGTCTGCTGGATGGCTTTGACCTCTGTAAGACGCCCAGGTCCCTCATCACTCATTCCAACTCGCTTCCTGGGTGATTCCTGAAAGCAGAAGATACGCTCATAAGCTCAGAGTAAAGTCATTACTTTATGGACATTTTCTCTGAAATAAACAAGAGCATGTGGGGTGAGGGGTGTGAGCATTTTTCCACATTAAAGCATAACAAACAAGCAGCAACCTCCATCACAGTGAAATGACGCCAACACAGAAGATCCAAAAACTGCAGTTCCTCAAATGGCCACTTGAGGCTGGCTATAAAACAAATTATCTTTATAAGCTTATTATTAATGGACCTGGCAGTGATTAGAAAAACACTAAAATAAGAAAGGTACAAAAGTACAAACAACAACAGAAATCAAACTTATCTTCAAAGCAATATTCAGTTAGAAGCTACAGAAGTACTGAGAGCTGAACAACATACTTTTTTTTAAAGAGCCTTTTCTGTAGCCACACAGCTGTATAGACAGGGATGAGACTGTAACAGTTTGCAGGATCTCAGCTGCACAACACAGCTATCCCCTGGTGTGGGAGCGTGTCATCATAGCACAGCTTGGCACAACATAGCTTAACCATACTGGCCCATGGAAAAGATCCAGATCCACAGGGTAGCCTTAATTTCCCAGTGCTCATTTCCTTGTTTTATTTTGCCATTTTATTAGAAATTAATTATCTCACCAGGCTGGCCAATTTTTTTTTAGTAAAGCCTGGTTAAACCAGGTTTTTAGGAGTAAGATCATAACAGAAACCAGGGAACCAGGAGGCATCATACTGCTTGAAACAAATAAGAGAGGTTAGATAATTTTATAACAAGGACTGTTCAATGTTCACAGTTTTAGACTTGTTTCACTCTTTTCAAAGATATTGGCTGCTGTTTTTAATGAATTAATTTTAATTAAGGTCAGGTCATCAGCATTTAAAGTCCATTTACTCAGAGGCCTGTAGCTAGCAGTTTAACAGAACAGACTTTATTTTTCATTTACAAAATGGCATATTAGTGCTGATAATTGATGAGCTATTGCTCATCCCTAATTAAACAGTAGATTAGAAAAATTAGCTCTATAAGTGACAAGATGCATTACAGCTGTACAGCAACAATAATTGTCTAACTAATTATTGTCGTAACAAGTCACACACTGGATGAACTGTCAATACTTTAGAAATTAAATTTAAACCATTAAGATTCTTTTCATTAAGAAAATTTCTGTTGATTGACAAATTGATTAGCAGATTAATTGTTTCAACCCTTAATTCAAAACATATATATTTCATAAGTAAAACTCAGAACAGGTTATACACATTCACCTTAGGTGACTGGACCTGGGCCTCCGTGTGTTCGTGACACTGGGGAGTTCTGGCGACAGGCAGAGCTGCAGTTTGGCCTGACAGAGAGGGCTCCAGGGAAAAGACTTGGTGGCTGGGTGAGAGGCTGTGGCTGCTATTGGTTGATGATGACAGAGGGAAAGTGGAGCATAGGCCCAGTTTGAGTCTGTTGGACAGAGGCTGGGAAATGGCAGTGGGCCAGTGGGAGATCTCTGAGCTAGAGAAAGGAGAGGCAGGTAACTGGGACAGTTTGGAAGTGACGGCAGGCACGTCAATGCCTATTCTCATGTCTATGGCACCACTCTGAGCTGGAGCCATGTTGCCTTCAGGTAGTCCCGACAGAATTCCTGTAGTACTGGCCATTGCCTTCTGTGACATCATTAGCTGTCTCTGTAGTGGAGCCGGCCTACTGAAATGACATGACTGTGTCTGGCTGTCATCTATGGAGTCCAAATAAGACATGTCCACTGCAAAGGTTTTCATCCTCTCAGGCTCAGGGTTGCTGAAAAGCCTTTTAGGTTCTCGAGACTTCCTTTTGAACTTTTTAGTGCCTGGTAAAGTGATCAGCACTGGGTCTTTGTTAATGGATCTATTCCAGGTATTTCTCAGTGGATGAGGATTCTTCATTTTCCATATATCCAATCTAACTCAACAAGCTAAAGGGATTTTTTAAACAATACATTTAATTTAAACTGTATTACATGCATACATCAACTTTGCTAAATGAAGAATGACCAAATTAACTGAACTCAAATTCAAAGCCTTCGCCCAAAATGTTCAACAAAATGCATAAGTTCCACAAAATGAGTCACCTTTTTTAAATTTCCACATGCTGGAAGTGTGTAAAAAATTCAGGAGACAATGACACAACTTCTGATCTCAGTCTATGTGAAACTTTCCAATTTAAGATGTACACATACATTACCAGTATAAACTGTGTTCAGTAATAATAATCTAAACCCTATCTTCCTGCAAAACTTTTGCAACCAAAAGCTGCCAACTGTGTAACACAAGCTCTTCCCCTGCTCTGACAGAAGCTGCACAGTCATATGTGTGTGTGTGTTACTTTAAGTTTACAAGCAGGTTTTCTGTGGCTCCACTCTGTCTGCATAGCAGCATCCTGAATAATCCACATTAGAACAAAAAGCTCTGTAACATCTGCTGTTCTGCACGAGTTGTCCCATTGGATCGAGACTTGCAGATTGCTTTTCTTCCGTGTAAAGTTTTTTTTCTGTGTGAGTTGTCCAGAATGAGGGTTACAGTCGAGCCGTCTGACCGTGGCTCCAGTCAGTCTGCATAGCAGCACTGAGAATAACCCACACTGATACACACACCGTGCATAGATGGGCTGCAGTGGAGCTGCAGCTGCTGAACAGAATAATGGGAACAGCACATGAACAGAATGGCAACTCTTTAGAAGCAAAATCGCAAATCCTCACAGACCAGTCACGTTGTATAGAACAACTATGGAAGTTTTTAAAGCAACTGGGGAATTTTACAAAAATTTACGAAATAACAGTTAAGTGTCAACACATTCCAAACGCAGACAAACTTAATCTATGCACAATTTAACAATGTTCCAGCACAGCTTCATGAAAAAGTGTCACCTCACAGCAGGCAGCATTAAAGGGAGAACTGCTGTTGGCTCTTCCAGGATAATAATGTCCCCATCATGCTGCCCCGATACATCGCGTAATAAGCAGGATCCGTTCTAGAGGAGAGTTCCAGCATTGCGATGCCGCCACTTTAAGATGGGCAGCGGGATAGGCTGCTTGACACGCACTGAGTTTGCCCCATGGGTTTCATTGGTTACAGTACCTTAGTTGTCAACCAGATATCAATACTGGTTAATTAGCCCACTAGTCTATCTGAGTTGACCCCGGTAGTTTCGGTCCGCTCTTTGTTCCGGGATTCTCCGTTTTTCTGGAAACAACCGCGCATACAGCGTTCAGCCGGCCGTCAGGAGACAGAGCAGATAACTAAACGGTAACAGAGGGAGCAAAGGGGGCTAACTGTGCTGGCGTCAGTCTGGCTGGAGCTGTGTGTGTGTGTGTGTGTGTGTGTGTGTGTGTGTGAGAGAGAGAGAGAGAGAGAGAGAGAGAGAGAGAGAGAGAGAGAGTAACAAACGCTTTAACAAACGCTGTCAGAAGGCTGACGAACGTTTTTGTAATGGTTGTTCAGTAAAGTTGGTTTCTGGGACCGAGAATGTTTATACTTCTTAAAAAATTCATTTCACGACAGCCATCACCAGCCAAGCTATGCGGTCAATCTTCATCTCAATTCACCCACTGTTCATTGCGTTGGCAACAGTGCCATTTGATCGCGGATGGCAGATAGAGCGCTTTAGTGACACAGTGGCGCTTTTATCAAACACACTATCACTAACAATCACTAGCACAATATTATATACTAAATACCAAATGTACATTTAAAAGAACACTAAGTAACTTTATGAGTAACAATGGCAGCTAGTGGTTAAAATGGGATTTGCGGGTGAAATTCATAATATTGGACAGTCGCCCCCCCCACACTCCCTCCTGACCAGATTGTAATCTCACACACATTGCCAAATTAAAGACACTGAACCTTGGTTTATGGTTTATTTCATCTACCAGTTCTTACTTCTAAGTCAGAAGTTGAATTTGGTTTGGGTGCATTTGTTTAAGAAAGAGAGAGAAAGAAACAGACAGAGAAAGAACTGACAGAAAAATAAAACATTACTAAATTGTCTTTATGTTTATGTATGTAAAAAAAAAGTTGTCTCCACCTACATGTTGTCAAGAGCCATTAGAAGCCTCAGTGTGTTTGCTCTGGTCATTACTGTCTTGGCAGTGGCTGACTCCACCTAATTTGAGCTAATCCAAAAATAGGCAGAGAGGATAAGTGTGAGTGGAGCTAGGTGGCGGCATTACTGAAACACAGCCACCTAGCTCTCAACTACTAAGGCTAAGAAGTTAGGCTACATGCGAGTCTGCGTTTTACACAGTTTTTGCTCAGTTGTCCAAGACAAGTTACAGTGGGGGGACTTAGTTTGTACGCCCTTTGGATTTTTTTTACATTTCTGCTTAAAAGGGTCATAAAATATGGTCTGATCATTCTAATAACCTCAGGAATGAACAAACAGTGTCTGCTTGAAATAAAACAACTCAAACAATTACATTTTAATATATTTTTATTAACCATAAGATGGAAATATCAACAAGATAGAAAACCATAAGTAAGTACACCCTATGATTCAGTAGCTGGTTGACCCTCCTCTGGCAGCTATGACTTCCACCAGACGTTTCCTGTAGTTGCAGATTAGACGGGCACAACGATCAGGAGAAATCTTGCTCCATTCCTCTTTGCAAAACTGTTTCAATTCAGCAAGATTTCTGGGATGTCTTGAATGGATGGCTGTTTTGAGATCATGCCACAGCATCTCAATTGGGTTGAGGTCAGGGCTTTGACTGGGCCATTCCAAAACGTGTATTTTGTTGATCCGAAACCATTCTAATGTTGATCTACTTCTGTGTTTCGGGTCATTGTCTTGTTGCATGATCCATCCTCTTTTGAGTTTCAGATTTTTGACAGACTGCCTAAGGTTTTTCTGCAAAATATCTTGATAAACTTGAGAATTCATTTTCTGATCGACTATAGCCAGTTGCCCAGGCCCAGAGGCAGCAAAGCACCCCCACACCATGATGCTACCACCGCCAAACTTAACGGTGGGGATGAGGTTTTGGTGATGGTGTGCTGTACCATTTTTCCTCCAGACATGATTTTGAGTCTTCCCCCCAAACAATTCGACTTTGGCTTCATCAGTCCACAATATGTTTTCCCAGTAGCGCTGAGAAGCATCCAAATGCTTTTTTGCAAACTGTAAACGAGCAGAAATGTTCTTTTTGGACAGCAATGGCTTCCTCCGTGGCCTTCTCCCATGCATCCCTTTCTTGTTCAGTGTCTTTTTTATAGTAGACGTGCTAACAAAGATGTTTGCATGTTCCAGTGATTTCCTCAAGTCATTAGCAGACACTCTTGGATCCTTTTTTACCTCTCTGATGATGATACGCTGTGCCCTTGGAGTCATCTTTGCAGGTCGGCCACTCCTTGGAAAAGTAACAACTGTTCCAAACTGTCTCCATTTGTTCACAATTTTTCTAACAGTAGACACATGAATAGCAAGGGACTTACTGATTGTTTTGTAACCCTTTTTAGCTTTATACAAATCAATTACTTTCTGTTTTAAGTCTTCAGACAGCTCCTTTGTACGGGGCATGATGCACAGCGCATGCCTCCCATCAAAACACTCCTTTTATCTGATTTTCCAGTGGGGTGGGTTGTTCACAACACACCTCTGTGATTGGACTTCAGGTTGGCTCACACCTGAGTCAAATTATCCAATCATCTAATTAGTCTAATGAGCTTTAGAAGGAGCCTTAGCTAAGGGTGTACTTATTTATGGTTTTCTGTCTTGTTGATATTTCCATCTTATGGTTAATAAAAATATATTAAAATGTAATTGTTTGAGTGGTTTTATTTCAAGTAGACACTGTTTGTTCATTCCTGAGGTTATTGGAGTGATCAGACCATAATTTATGACCCATTTAAGCAGATATGTAAAAAAATCCAAAGGGCGTACAAACTAAGTCCCCCCACTGTAACCTGAAAAAAAACAATAATTTTTTTTTTTGTAATTTTTCAAGCTTTATTTTTGACAGGGACGACAGAGAGCTGAAGAGTAACAGGAATTACGGGGAGAGAGATGGGGAATTATATGCAGCAAAGGGCCACAGTTCAGATTCGAACCCTGGACTAACACGCCTTCATACAAGGGTGGGTGGGAGGGGGGCTGAGGTGTGTTGCTGTGGGCATGTCTATACCCTGAATTTAACCACTGTGAAGCAATCAGGAAATAAGTTTTTATTTCGCTGATTAATAACAGTTTTATCGAGGCTGGCACTTCCTCTGTTATCGTTACACTATGTCTCTCTACCAAAGTGCACAAATCAAATTAAACTTATCCATGATATTATATTTTGTGGCGTAAATTGTGAGTTGGACTCAGATTTAGAAACTGAACATGAAACTGTACATGAAATAAACAAAGTGAGAGCACACACAGGTAGATGATCAGAGTTTAGTCCGTGAATCCACCTGGATAGTTTCTGCTTCAGAGACATTTCAGGCTGTCTGCGAAGATTTGGCCGATCTGAGCGTCTGATTGGTGGCCGGAGCATGATGTGGGGCTCCGTTTTCCGAAAAGTCGAATCTGGCTCAACTTCTCTTGCAGGTTTTGCAGCAACACCTGTGTTGTAGGCTGCCAGTACAGAAATGCATGACCCCCACTGAAATGAATTGAAAAACGCCACCAGCGTCTGGTTTGCCTGTCCCTGTCTGAACGCGCACTAATTGTGGTAATTTTTTAGATGTTTGCTGAGTATTACCGTCAGTCGATTTAATTAACCAGTTTAGCTTCACTCAATAACATTACATGTCTAACAAACAATTTGAAACACATCATGTAACCTGAATTTAGAGACATGTGATTGATGTTAGCTATTTATTCAAAATCTTTACTGGCCTGTGTTGCCCTAATGATTATTTTTAACTTATGCCCAGCTGTATTTATATCAAGCTTCATTTGTACTGTCTATACCAAACAAGTAATTGGAAAATCTGTAGTTTCTAAAATTTCCAATGTGCCTCCATATAAGGATTGTCATTCCTCGCTCTGCTACTGCAAATAGTGCACATATTTATTCTTCTTTTTTTTAAAAAAAAAAAAAAAAAAGGCTGAAGTCTGAGTGGACTGTAATTCACCCTGAAGCAATTATTATATTTCTTCTCACATTCACAGTCTGGACCATCTGTGCCTGGCCACTTTATCAGGCACACCTGTCCAACTACTAGTTAACGCAAATTTCAAATCAGCCAATCACATGACAGCAAGTCAATGCATTTAGGCACGTAGACATGGTCAAGACGATCTGCTGCAGTACAAACCGAGCATCAGAATGGGGAAGAAAGGTGATTTAAGTGACTTTGAACTTGGCCTGGCCAGACAGGCTTGTCTGAGTATTTCAGAAATGGCTGATCTACTCGGATTTTCCAACTTGTAAAATACCAACGATTTGTCACGCCCCTAGACGTCTGATACTGACGCAAAAGGTATAAAAAAGGTATAAAACGCTCTGGGTTCTCAATTGACTCCAATGTAAACCCATTTGCGGCGGTAAGAGACGCTCAGAGCAGAGGCTACAGCCGTCCATTCACTATAATAATAACCCGACCACGGCGAGACGTGACGCTGCGAGCTACAGTCTGATTGGAGCACAGAGGACTCTCTGCCCGGAAGTATTTTTCTCACTATTTTAAGGATTTCTTTTAATGACATCATCAACATTTCTCAACACAAACATGTTTCACTGATAGTTCAAACAATAAAATAGCTTCATGTCGTTGACGTCAGTATGAATTTTTTCTCCTTCGATTCTGAGAAATAAAGTTTTATTTGTATGTTTGGGATAGCGGAATGGCCTACATTACCCATAATTCTCGACAACAGGCGATTTGTCACGCCCTTATGTGTCTGATACTACGCAAAAGGTGCCGTTCCACGTCTATGTGAAACGCTCTGGGTCCTCAAATGACTACAATGTAAATCGTCCGAGGCAGTGAGAGACGCTTAGATCCGTCCATTCACTCCAATAATAACCTGATCACGGCGATATATGACGCTGCAAGCTACAATCTGATTGGAGCACAGAGGACTCCCTCTGTATTTTTCTCACTATTTTAAGGATTTCTTTTAATGACATCATCAACATTTCGCCAAACTGATAATTCAACAATAAGATAGCTTCATGCTGTTGCCCTCAGTATGATTTTTTTCTCCAATAAAATAAAGTTTTGTTGGTATATTTTGGATAGCAGCCTACAGTACAGATAGGCCTACATTACCCACAATCCTCGACAACCGTTGCTATGGAGACAATGATGCCCCAGGATGATCCCGCTCTGAAATCATGCAATGTTTTCCAAACTGTTTCAGGATCTGAGAGTGAACAGATGTAATTTGATGTTATTAGATGATTAGATGTTATTATTTTATTTTCACATGTAAAACACATTTTTAGATTCCACCACTCGCATTTGGACGCGCTGAGCTCAAGCCATCAGCTGTTCGCTACCCATAATCCTCAACCACCGTTGCTATGTTGCTGAGTCAAATCTAAGGTGAGTAAGTCATAGTAAAAAGAAATAATAATAGACTGATATAAAACGTGAAATATTTTGAGAGAGCAGTCTGTTATTTTTGTAATGTATTCTCATGTGAAAGACACTTGTTTGGCCAGCTAGCTAACAGTAGTACTAGCCTATTTTATCAACGTAGCTTTAAAGCGCTCTTCAGCAGAGATGGATGGCCCAGCCTGTAAGGCTGATGGCAACAAGCAGTTAAATCTCCTTTCTAAACAATAAATTGTGTAAATGTTCTCAAAGGATTAATAATATTCAGATTTACCAAGCAGTAACTTTCCAGTCCAAATTCAAGTCCAAATTCATATTTTATTGAGGCAGTGCTGCTAACTACTGTTTGATACATGCTGTCATTTTAAGCAAAGCAGGACATTTCATATAACTATGAAACTGCAGTGCTATTGTCAAATCAAATCAAATCAAATTTTATTTGTATAGCCCAAAGTGGATTTACCGGTCGTGCGAAGTACATGTATGAGAATTGTGGTACCAAGTGTTTTGTTTTTGTTAAATTTGTTGTCATGTGTTGAAATAACGATCTTCTCAAATTTCCTCAAAACGGGACGTTTGACCGGATCAAATTTTGAAAAAGCTGAAAGACAGATTAAGTTCTCATCCAGATCGAAACAAGCTCTTGTTCTGTACATGTGACATCCATTGCACGTCTGTCCGTCCTGGAAGAGGGATCCCTCCTCTGTGGCTCTTCCTGAGGTTTCTTCCACATTTTTTCCCTGTTAAAAGGTTTTTGTGGGCAAGTTTTTCCTCACTGGAACCGAGGGTCTAAGGACAGAGGGTGTCACTCCCTGTAAAGATTGTAAAGCCCTCTGAGGCAAAATGTGTTTTGTGACTTTGGGCTATACACATAAAATTTGATTTGATTTGATTTGATTTACATTCTCTCAGACTTTGGAGAGATGAAAGCAGATGCCGTAAATCGTAAAGAATCTTAAAAAGATTTGCTTACCGATCAAAATAAATAGTTAGTGCACATTTATAACAAAAAAAACACACACACACAACACAGAGTTAAAATGATGCAATAACTAGAACAAAAAACAAAAAAAAGGGAAAAAAACTCTTTAGAAAGTCTTCTGGAAGCAACAAAACAAACGATTAAGTCAAGAGATTTAATTTGTACTGTTTTGTAAATTTGTTGTTTTGTTTGTCATTTCATGTGTGTCTGTCTGTTACAGAGGAAGGAGTATCTTCTATATTTCTAATCTTAGAGGGTTATTCTGATAAAATGACAATCTGAGGTTACAAGAGAGTGTTGTTGTATTGTTAAGTATTGTTTATGGGTCAAAATGTAATGGTTTTTGAAGTGTCTCACTACACAGGCAGAGCAAGGAGGACAAATGACAGAGGAACACTCAGGATAAAGAAGTTCAGAACAAGCTGTGGGACTAGAAGTCATTCACAACTTGGACAAAGACACCTTCCTGAAACAAAAGCACTGGGAATTCTTCAATTGGTGAGCCAAACATTTGGTGAGAAAATTTCTAAATTGCAATTTGCAACAACCCAGTCAAAGCCTACCCTGTCTATGGCACCTCCAGCAGAAAGGCCAACAAATTTGATCTAGGTTTTTCCTATTAAATTGAAAAAGCAAACAGAGTTTGTTTTAGTTTCATTGACAGGTTAATGGTATTTCCATATGCCTACTTGCTTGTCATCTAAACTAGTGTACTGTCTATTACACACCAGATCTTGCATTTCTAGACAACCCTAGATAACACACCAGCGGTGTTAGCAGCTTGATCTCTGCAATGCATTCTTTTCTGTTCTTTTAGTCTATAGACTAGACTCTGACCAATCTTTCATACCTTTTGAACATAATACATGATAACCCAGAACCATAACTCTTCAACTCTTATTACAGAACTATTGCTTAGTAGAATGAAGATTTTCATAATAAGCTTAACAGGAACGAGACAGGAAAATATTCTAACAGTTTCTTAACATATCACGCACACATACACAAAAACTCTATTCTTAACCCTGCTACACTAGTACCTACAGAGAATGATGTGATCCTCATAACCTCATGTTATTATAGATTCATCTAAACCTGACACTACAGAATCTTCTTTCACAACTCTGATTTTGTTTTCTAAAACTGATGGCTCTACTCAGAGAGAATGGAGTGCCATATGCAGGGTATGCAAGTTGTGAACATTTTTCAATTATTAAAAGCATTGCCCTGCCATCCTCGAGCTTCGCTCAAGTAGCTGAGATATATGCACCAATGAGACCCGATCACCAGCAAAAGGTAAAACTGTCCATATTGTAACATATTCCATATATGCATATATGTATCTATGTATTTTCAGTGTTTGCATTGATTGTTAACTTAACAATATGGACAAACTGAGGATAATTACATTCTCAGGGACATCCATTAAAAATGGCAAAACACTGTTAAATTGGTGAACTGTTAGGTGCATGCCAACCACCTGCTGCTGCTATTAAGTCTGGTGCAAACTTCAAATCAATGACCCTATTTTTTCAGGCAATGCCTTGATTGACCATGCAGCCAAGTGAGATGCCAGAATTGTCTTTTCTGTCTAGGTTCTATCGTACACCTGTTAACGACTTTTTTTCTCCTAATGACGTGGCCTTTTACAGGAGGCTGCTGATGTAAAGGAACAATGGTCTTGGTTTTCTCATGGTCGTAAATATGTAAATAACCTGTGGGTCCACAATGACGGCTGCATTGTGGCACCCACACATCTCTTCCCGTGGTTAGCTCACATGTAACGAAAGACTGGTAGACTGGTGCTCCAGAATTTACAGAAAATACTAATAATAATCGTGTATGTATGTGTTTTGGTCAAACTGGCATGAAGCCAGGAACTGAAAGGAAAATGCCTGCTGAAAGACATTGTTCCCAGATTTCACATTCCACAGAGCATCAACTCAGACAGAAGTCTGAAATAGATGTTGCTGTTGCTTCTGGCCTTCTCACAACCTCCATCCAGGGGACTGAGTCAACAGGGAGTTCCAAAGGAAGAACACCTGAAAGCCACGTTGGTATAAAACACCAACATCTCCTGCTGACCACCAATATGGCAGTTGTCTGTTAAGACCACTCCATCTGGTCCAGCTCCAGTCTGACTGCGGTACCAATTTTGTTGGAGCTAGCAAGGAGTTGGACAAGACACTGCAGAAGTACGTCAGTGAACAAGGATGTAGCTGGAACTTCAGACCGCCACATGCTTCCCACATGGGAGGCTCCTGGGAGCGAATGATTGGAGTAGCTAGGAGAATCCTAGATTCGATGCTCCTGCAGCAGAAAAGTCTCCTAACTCATGAGGTGCTTTCAATGCTAATGGCGGAGGTCACAGCTACCATTAATGCACGTCCACTCCTACCCGTGTCTACAGACCCACAGCTGCCTTTCATTCTTTCACCGGCGATGCTCCTCACGCAGAAATCAGGAGTTCCACCCCCTCCTGGGAATTTCATGGACAGGGACCTCTATGCAAAACAGTGGAGACAAGTTCAAGCTCTGGCAAATCAGTTTTGGACTTGTTTGAGCCAAGAATACTTGAAATGTGTCACATAGAAACCTTCAAGTTGGGGATCTGGTTCTCCTCAGGGACAAACAGATCAGAGTCTGTAACTGCTGGCCCATGGCTATAGTCACTGCAACCTTCCCTGGAAAGGATGGACATGTGAGAAAGGTTGAGATAAAAACTACTGACCAAGGTGATACAAGAACCTTCCTGAGGCCAGTTGCAGAGGTAGTTTTACTTCTGCCTAAGGAGTGATTTAAAGACTGATGTTTCAGACACCCTCAAGTTCATAGTGGCCTCACATAGGCCAGGCGGGGAGTGTGTTGCCCAAAGGCATTTCTGTTGTTCATTTTAATGTGTGCTTTAAGATAAGTCATTCTTCTGTGTTGCAGTCAAATAATAAGAGCAAAAGGGTTAGAAAGTTTATTAAGAAGATTTTATTTTTTACTGTCGCGTCACTGCTGTCATCACTTCCTGACGGGTCACGTGTGTTGGTTGATTCGTGTTTAGTTTCTTTTCTCCTTGGACTGTAAGTGAGGCAGACATGCTCTGAAGCTATCCTAGCTATCCGCTGAGGAATATTCTACAGGCAACGGCGTAAGTGCATACATTTCATGTATAAGATGTTAAAAAACAATAAATAACAGTAGCTGCTAGAATATATATTTCATTTGTTAGTAAAAAAGATACATTTTGTCTATTATTTATTATTATTATTATTATCTTCCACATTTTTTCCCTGTTAAAAGTTTTTTAAAACGTTTTTTTTTGTGGGTTTAAGTTTTTCCTCACTGGAACCGAGGGTCTAAGGACAGAGGGTGTCACTCCCTGTACAGATTGTAAAGCCCTCTGAGGCAAAATGTGTTTTGTGACTTTGGGCTATACAAATAAAATTTGATTTGATTTGATTTGATGTTATTTACACATTTAAACGTTCTGCTGATGATGATTACAGTAATTCATTGGGCCTGTAACTATGTTAATTCATGTTTTATGTTGTTTAAAGTGCAATATTTGTTGTATTTACAGTTTTGACCGAATGTCATTGAAGACTACTGAGTAAACGGTCAACTCCACTACGGCTCAGCATGAGAAAAACATTTCAAATTCACATCATATCAGCTGAATTAATTAAAGTTAAATCAGTTTATTAATGAAAGCAATCAATTCTAGACTGACATCCAGATATCGTAAATGTAATCCAAAGTCTTGACCGGAACTCATCCTCCCCCTCTGCCCCTAAATAACTGCTGATAATGACCTTTACCTAAAAAGTCAAAATCACATTAAACAGAGAACTTTTGATTTTATCAATTATTTTATTAATTGTAGCTCAATCACACTCAGTCCTCTATGAGATACTTTATTAATCCTTCAATGGGGAGATTGAAGGATTCACTCAGTTATTATTTTACAGGCATTTAACCCTGAACACAAGGGCTCATAGATATGCTCATAGACTTGGACACATACAAGGGCTCACAGACATGCAATGTGGAGAGAGATGATGGAGTTATGGGCAGCCCCCCTGAGAAGTGCCCTGCGAGCAGTTGGGGGGTTCAGTGACCTGCTCAAGGGCACCTTGGCAGTGCCCAGGAGGTGAAGTCGCACCTCCTCATCAGAAGTGGTGAAATCGCTGTGAGCTGCATCATCTTCTCCAATCTTCCCCTCCTACAAGTCAATAGGAGGAGCAGGAGCAATTGATGGCCGAGGACACTCCTGTAGCAGTCCTCGACTCTTAGCATTTGAGCTTTAAGTTCAGTTTGTTTTGAAGCACCAGACACTGGAGCCCCTTCTGTGCATCCTCAGACATGTCAGCAAGAGAGGCTGTAAAAACAGAATATCAAAAACAAAGTCAATAAAGTCAGTAATGAAAGTGAGCTCACTATATAACACAAGGATTTAGGATCCTGTAATCAAGCCTTTCTTTAAAGTGGAGAGGGCAGTGTTAGCTGCAGACCTCAACTAGTCAGACCTCGCATAGTAGCATATTATGTTTCAAGAACAGAAGCTCCAACTACTGCTCAGATACTGGATATTTGTTAAAGGTGATAAAGTTGAAATACTTTAACATGAAGAGCATACAGCATACTTTTGCTTCTTATGTTCTGCAAAAACCAAATGTCAGTCTGGATGAGGGCATCAATGGACACAGTTTGGCTTGACATTACAAGCTGAAAACAAAATTTTTTTCACGTTGATTTCAAACCTTCTGGTAAATCCAAATGACCTTTTGACAGGTGCCCACATATGTCATGGACCAAGGATAATCCCAAACAAGATAGCAATGTGCAATATGCACAGAAATCTGTAAAGACGTCTATTGTGTATGCAGTGTATGACAAATAGGCCACTTACCGTGACAGCTACAATTCTGCCAGTGGAAACATGAACATTACCTGCTGAGCAGCCACACAGGGTCTGGCATTTCTACAGGTAACACATAAAAAACTAAAAAAATACTTAGACGAGTCCAACTGTCCACATTTCAGCACCCACCCATAGTAAATAGTGAGGAATGCATAGAACTTATAAACTGTACCTATTTGCTGGTAAAGTTTGATGCAGGCTGCAAAACCCCTCGTGTTGCTGCACCTCTCTGACGGACTTTGAGGAGTAACACCCCATGTCTGTCACATTGTTTCCATTAGACAGGCTCTGGATCAGGTTCCCTCTGTGTCTCATTCTACACAATACAACAAGAAACAAAATGCAGCACTTTAAATACAGTCCATGATTAAACATGGAATTTAAAAATTAAGTAAATGGGAGCTGATTTCATAGAAACAATATCAGTAACCAGGGAAGGAATTTCACGAGGGCCACAAGGGCCATAGCCCTCGTACCCTTGCGATTTGGCCTTGTGCCCTTGAAAAAAATATCTGTCCTAAGGCCACAGTGGCCTTGATGCCCCGCCTGCAATGCCCCACTTCGTTATGCGTTTTTTCTACTCTGCCTCTTTCCTGTCAATACAGCTTTGACACCTGCATCTTTTGAGAAAAAAGGTGTCTTTGATGACATTCATCATCAGTGGCGGGTTTGATTCGAGCCTGGCATGAACCGCTCGGATGGGCTACAATGACATTTCATCAAACGCACCCTCTTGTATCCGTGTCCGTGAGGCTGTGACGTCGGGTCCAAGACTGACGTGAAGAGAGGAAAAAAATCACCGGAACTGAGGTCAGACAGTGTTAAATTAGTGAAAGAATAAGATGAATTCCAACATACAAGTTAGTTAATGTTAAATTGTGTGTACAGTAACGTTATATCACTACAACACTGACCCAGTTTTAATGCACCGACCACATCCTGTAACATTAACCTCAACGCTTGCTGTCCAGTTTTTCCTTTGTGGAGCTGCTGGTTCCTGTCATAATGTGTCATTTTTACGGATTTATGATCTTGGTGTTGCTGCTTGGGTAAATTACAGTTGGTTGATGTGTGCTGGCTGTTCATAGTCGCTTTACATAATCTGTTTGCAATAGGGTCGTTCAGTGGGAAGGAAGGGCAGGAAAGTTGGGAGAAAGGATGTAATGATGTAACACAGGATGGAGCAGCTCTCATATCTAGAAATATGGGCAAATTTATTAGATGACTTACACGCTTCTCTGCGCCTCCATTAGTGCAGCTGCCCACTAAGTACTTTAGTATAGAGACTGTGTCTGTCCCCCGTCCACCTACATTGTTTAAAGATAAAAGAAACAGAGGAGGAGTTCATCATAAAAATCAAATCAAATCAAATTTTATTTGTATAGCCCAAAGTCACAAAACACATTTTGCCTCAGAGGGCTTTACAATCTGTACAGGGAGTGACACCCTCTGTCCTTAGACCCTCGGTTCGAGTGAGGAAAAACTTGCCCACAAAAAACCCTTTTAACAGGGAAAAAATGTGGAAGAAACCTCAGGAAGAGCCACAGAGGAGGGATCCCTCTTCCAGGACGGACAGACGTGCAATGGATGTCACATGTACAGAACAATCAACACAAACATATTGTACAATTACAATGAATTACAATAAATGGTAAGGTGATTGCAGTAGCAGTGGAACACAGATGCACAGCAGCAATAAGTCATTAACCAACAAAGCTGTAGTGGGGATGGTAGCAATAACTAGAAAATTCCTGAAGAAATTTTGAGTGTGCCTGACTCTGGCCCCATCGCTGCCTGCTGGCGCATCCCTAATTAGCAGAGCAGTTACACTGACAGAGAGAGAGAAAATGCTGAAACCACTAATTTTTGTATTAGCTACTCACGTTAGCAATTAGCATGATGCGCTAGCCACTAATTTTAGCATTGGCTGTTAATGTTAGCGATGAGTATGCTTTTTAGCCTCTAAAAATTAACTAAATGCCAATGCTAACATGCTAATGCTAACATGCTAATTGCTAACATGCTAACTGCTAACATGCACTGCTACCACTAATTTCTAGCCACTTAAAATTAGCATTAGTCGCTAATGTTAGCAATTAGCATGATGCGCTAGCCACTAATTTTAGCATTGGATGCTGATGTTAGCGATGAGAATGCTTTTTAGCCTCTAAAAATGAAGTAAATGCCAATGCTAACATGCTAATGCTAACATGCTAATTGCTAACATGCTAACTGCTAACATGCACTGCTACCACTAATTTCTAGCCACTTAAAATTAGCATTAGTCGCTAATGTTAGCAATTAGCATGATGCGCTAGTCACTAATTTTAGCATTGGCTGCTAATGTTAGCAATGAGCATGCTTTTTAGCCACTAAAAATGAAATCGATGCCAATGCTAACATGCTAATGCTAACATGCTAATTGCTAATATGCTAACATGCTAATGCTACCACTAACACTTAGGATTTAACACAGTCCTGCTGGATTCACTGTCAAACCAGATGACTTGTGTCTGACGCACATCAGCAACAGTGAAAATAGCCCCTCCCCCCTCTCCTCCCTCAGGCAGGCTTCAGGTTGCCGAGCAACCAGGTCCAACTGCTGGGCCCTAATCAGCAGAGCAGTTAGTGCACCTGTTAAAATCGTCAGTTGGAACTGCCCAGAGAGGGAGAGAGGAACCAAATGACGTCCCACGAACAAGCGGCATTAAATGCCAAACGGTGTGTCGTATCCAAAAGTCGAAATATTCGTGATCGGCGGCTACTTCTCGACCAGTTTTGTGCCCAGTTTGAGAGCTAAATGTTAAAAACTCTGGCATTTATCATGTGGTAAAGAGCAGGTGGTCTCTGCCCTTCCGGAGATTTCTCCTCTCAAATTAATATGGGAGGAGATGGGACTGTGGATCGGTGTTGGTGCCATATCTGTGCGTCTCAGGCCAAAACTATAATACTCACAGCTTCAGCAGTGGTATCTATGCGACGCCAACATATTTTCCTACGTTTCTAGCTATAAATGATTTCTGTAGCTTGACATTTGCGGCCACAGTCGCAGTTTATAAATTTATTTTTCGATGAATTTTTCTCTCTCTTCGCACTCTAGGTATGACATCACGCCCTCTAGCTCTGGAAAGTTCTCGCAATACACACCCATTCATTTTTTGGCATTTTCTTTGGTGTACAGCTGCCAAACCGTTTGGTGAAACTTTTTGAAAACCACTTTGCCATCGTGTCCTTGCCGAGCCGGTCGTTTTGAGTCCTTGTTTGTGTATGTGCGCCAAAAACTCTGGGAGCAGAAGCGAACCGACGAAAATACGGAAGAAACGTAAGAATAATAATAATAAGTGGAATAAGCCGGGTGGATAGTAAAGAGTGTGCTCTTTCAGGCACACTCAATAATAATAAGTGGAATAAGCCGGGTGGATAGTAAAGAGTGTGCTCTTTCAGGCACACTCAATGACTATATATGGCATGTAATGCTAAATATGGTGGACGTCAGCAGCAGACCACGGCAGCAGCCACGATCCATGAGAACCTGCTGGACGAGAAAGCACAGAAACTCTGGGGAAGAGGTGTAGTTAGTAATATCCAGGTGTAAGAGAGATAATGATTGACAGAACAATAAGACCTTAGGCCCTTTTTATGCAGACTCTAAGGGATATCGAACTGCCTTACATTGATAGGTATGATGAGAGAGAGAGAGAGAGAGAGAGAGAGAGAGAGAGAGAGAGAGAGAATGATTGACAGAACAATAAGACCTCAGGCCCCATTTATGCAGACTCTAAGGGTTATCTAACTGCTTTACATTGAGATAAGATAGAGAGAGAGAGAGAAAGAGAGAGAGGGTTTACAGTAAGGCATGGACGTCAGCAGCAGACCACAGCAGCGGTCACGATCCATGAGAACCTGCTGGACGAGAATTAAAACAACATCTCCACCTGTCCAAAATAAGAGCATTAAATGTGGACTCTTGAATATCAGGTCCTTTGCCTCACTGAAACCTGGCTGCAGGAGGGTGAATATGTTAGCTTAAATGAATCCACTCCTCCCAGTCATTGTAATACTCATATTCCTGGAAGTAATGGTCGAGGTGGTGGAGCCATATTTGACTCAAGTCTTTTAATAAATCCTAAACCTGAACTAAATTATAATTCATTTGAAATCGTGCTCCTGGCCCTTACTCTGATTTTTTATCTGAATTTGTATCAGGCTTGATCCTTAAAACAGATAAAGTAATTATTGTAGGTGATTTTATTATTCATGTGGACAACCACAATTAGTACTGCATTTATCTCTCTATTAGATTCAATTGGCTTCTGTCAGAGTGTAAATAAACTGACTCATTGTCTGAACCACACTCTTGATCTTGTTCTCTCATATGGCATTGAAATTGATCATCTAATAGTCTTCCCACAGAAGACTCCTCTATCTGACCACTTTTTTTTTAAAATAACGGTCAAGTATTATATAATATTACTGGACTATAAGACTTTTTGTAGAAACTCCTACAGCAGATGTTTATCTGATAGTGCCGTTGCCAAATTCAAGGAAGTGATTCCTTCAGTATTGAATTCAATGCCATGTCTCATGTAGCAGAGGACTTGTCTGCTTCCTTTAGCCCCTCACAAATAGATCATCTTGTTGATAGTACTACAGACTCATTACAGACAGCACTTGGCTCTATTGCACCTCTGAAAAAGATGATAATTAAACAGAGGAGGTTAGCACCATGGTATAGTCAGCAGACTCGTAAATTAGAGCAAATGGCACGTTGTAACGGGCTTATGTAGGACCCAAATGCAGCACAACAGCAAGGGATGCTTTGTAATGTTCTTTATTGAGGAACTCACAGCAGGCAATATGGCAGGTGAGAGACAGGGAATAAGTCCTGAGTTCAGTCGCAGAGTCTGTGGCAATGAGCTGGAGCAGGGGGACAGACTGCCCAGGGAAATCTCCAAACAGCCAGGGAAACAGGCAGACAGACACCAGAAACACTGAGGCAGAACTCGTGGTCGGGGACGAAAAGCTAAGGTGATTACCGGGGCTGAGACAGACTAGCAGGTAAAAGGCAGGCAGGGTCGGCAACAGGAGCTCAGTCCGGACAAAAGCGCTGGAAAGACTTGCATGATGCGAAGAACAATCTGGCAATGAGTGTCTGGAGGTAGGTGCTTAAATACAGGGATGATTACTGATGAGGAGCAGGTGTGGGAGGTGGGAGAAGCCATGGTGACTGATGAGGAGGTGGGGCTGACAGGTGAGTGGAAAGTTACTGGGTGCAGGTAAGAGGGAAAAGCAGGCAGGGGAACGGAGTGGATTGTGACACACGTAAGTCTGAACACAAATAGCGTGCCACTAAACTAGAAGAATCTCGCTTAGTCAGGCAAGATAATCTTAAAACTTACAGGAAGGCTCTCCATAATCCCAGAACAGCTTATTACTCTTCTTTAATAGAGGAAAACAAGAACAACCCCAGATTTCTCTTCAGCACTGTAGCCAGGCTAACAGAGAACCACAGCTCTATTGACCCATATCCTCCATGCATACCAAAGTCTGTCATGGAGTCCCACAAGGTTCTGTACTAGGACCACTTCTATTCAGTCTATATATGCTTCCTCTAGGGAACATTATTAGGAATCACACATTAATTTTCATTGTTATGCTGACGACAACCAATTATATTTATCGATCAAGCCTGATGAATCATTTAACCAAACTCCAAGCATGCCTTAGGGATATAAAAAGTTGGATGACCTACAATTTTCTGATGTTGAACTGTTAACCCAAACACCTCAGAAACTCTCTTTCTGGAGACTTGGCTACCTTAGACGGGATCACCCTGGCCTCCAGCTCCACTGTTTTTGATCAGGATTTGTCCTTTAATGTCAAATCAAATCAAATAAAATTTTATTTGTATAGCCCAAAGTCACAAAACACATTTTGCCTCAGAGGGCTTTAGAATCTGTATAGGGAGTGACACCCTCTGTCCTTAGACCCTCGGTTCGAGTGAGGAAAAACGTGCCCACAAAAAAAACCTTTTAACAGGGAAAAATGTGGAAGAAACCTCAGGAAGAGCCACAGAGGAGGGATCCCTCTTCCAGGACGGACAGACGTGCAATGGATGTCGCATGTACAGAGCAATCAACATACATAAAACAAATTTCAAGGACTGCATTCTTCCACTTATGCAACACTGCCAAAATCAGACGCATCTTGTCCCAAGCGGATGCAGAAAAACTAGTCCATGCATTTGTTACTTCTAGGCTGGACTACTGTAACTCTTTATTATCAGGCTGCTCTTGTGGTACAAATTACCACCCCGGATTCGCTGACCACATGGACTTCAGAGAGAGAGAAGAATATACAGAGAATGAGACACAACACTGATTCCAAGTTCACCTTTGCAAAGGGAGAATCCGCTCTACAGACTCCGCAGCCTGTCTCTACCGTCCACTGCTGAATTTTGCCTTTCACACTTTTCAGGCTTGTTTTATTAAGTCACACAAATGGGGAGGTCCCATATACAGTGTCACAACATTATTTCCAGTACACAGTGTTAAACCCACAGCCCTCCCCGCCTGTCCGGTTTTCTCGAGATAAGGTGTTTTTCACCTCTGTTTTTCAGAACACAGGCTCGTTGTCTCATCCTGTCTTGCTACAGGCGGAGGGGAGTAATCTACTGTTATGCTCGCAATGTTTCAATCCACAACCAGTTCATTGTTCTCAGCAAAAGTACATCAGTGATACATTTTATATGCAGGCCCTAGGCATAGGTCAAATGACCAGCTCCTTTCATATCATAGTCAAACACTTTATAATATCTCTTCACAGTTTATTGCTATAACAGTAATAAAGTAAAACATATATAATCCACACTGCCCCAATAAATCTCTTTGGACTTTGCAGCTAATTCAGAATGCTGCTGCACGTGTTCTGACAGGAACCAAGATCAGAGATCACATCTCTCCCATTTTGGCTTCCTTGCACTGGCTACCTGTTAAATCTAGAATAGAACTTAAAATTATTCTCCTTACATACAAAGCTCTTCATGGCCAGGCACCATCATATCTAAAAGAACTCATAGTACCTTACTATCCCTCTAGACCACTGTGCTCTCAGAATGCTGGGTTCCTTGTGGTTCCTATAGTTTCCAAAAGTAGTTTGGGAGCAAGAGCTTTTAGCTATCAAGCTCCTCTTCTGTGGAACAAACTATCTTTCTGGGTTCAGGAGGCAGACACGGTCACCACCTTCAAGAGTAGACTTAAGACTTTCCTTTTTGTTAGCGCTTATAGTTAGGGCTGGCTCAGGCCTTCCCTTAGTTATGCTACCATAGGACTAGACTGCTGGGGGACCCCCGCCCCGTCTCTTTCTGGGTTATGCCTAGTCAGACATGGTACTGGTTGAAGATGTAGTCACATCTCCCTTTACTGAAAACTCTCTCTCTCCCTCATTCTCTCTCTCTCTCTCTCTCCCCCCCCCCTCCATCACTCTCTCTCTCTCTCTCTCTCTCTCTCTCTCTCTCTCTCTCTCTCCAGTCATCATTACCATCAATGCATGTTACTAACTAAACTTCTTCCCCGGAGTTTCTGTGCTTTCTCGTCCAGCAGGTTCGTATGGATCGTGGCTACTGCTGTGGTCTGCTGCTGCTCCACCATATGTAGCATAGTCATTATTTCAACCATATCTCCACTACAGTTTAGTTGGTTAATGATTTACTGCTGCTGTGCATCTGTGTCTCTCTATCTGTATCACAGGTTCCACTGCTACTGTAATCATTCTACCATTTATTGTAATTCATTGTAATTGTACAATACGTTTGTGTTGATTGTTCTGTACATGTGACATCCATTGCACATCTGTCCATCCTGGAAGAGGGATCCCTCTTCTGTGGCACTTCCTGAGGTTTCTTCCACATTTTTTCCCTGTTAAAAGGTTTTTCTTTTGTGGGCAAGTTTTTTGTCACTCGAACCGAGTGTCTAAGGATAGGATAAGGACAGAGGGTGTCACTCCCTGTACAGATTGTAAAGCCCCCTGAGGCAAAATGTGTTTTGTGACTTTGGGCTATACAAATAAAATCAAATCAAATCAAATCAAATTTTATTTGATAAAATTTGATTTGATTTGATTTAGCATGTTTTGCCACATCTTCGGGCTTCGTTTGGTTTCTCTCTCTCTCTCTCTGTATTTCCAACTGACATCCTAACAGGTGCTCCTAACTGCTCTGCTGATTAGGGCCCAGCAGATGGCCCTGGTTGCTTGGCAACCTTAAGCCTGCCTGAGGGAGGAGAGGGGGGAGGGGCTATTTTCAATGTTGCTGATATAATCAATGACTATCAAGGCTACATATTTAATGTCAGCCATTTCATCCTTCTCTCTCACAGACACAAACACAGACAGATAGACAGAGACACAGAGAGACACACCACACACAGAGACAGACAAGACAAACACACCACACACACACACACACACACACACACACACACACACACACACCTAACAACTTCCACAAGTTTGTACTACAGAAATAAAAATTATATCACTTAGGTTTGGCTCATTTAGGACATTACTACTACACTGACCTTCTACAAACATTTTTAAGCTAACATATTCATCCTCTTGTAGTCAGGTTTCAGTGACACAAAATAAACCACATCGTTTGCTGGACACCACCTCAATAGCCAGCGGTGAAATGACAACATGCAAGTAAACATGTTATCACTGGTCACATTGGGCAGGGGTCCAGAGAAAACTGGACATCGTCTGACAGCATATTCACACACCAATGAAACATTAATTTTAATGACCTCCGATTGGCGTAACCAACAATCTTACTGTATCTACGTTTAGCCTTAGCCAGCAGTTTCAAATTTGACTCAATGTCGCCCACTCTGGTCCCCGGATGCTTTTGACTATGACCCCCGGTGTCGCTAACTTCACGTTTCGTAAAATGGAGCTGCCAATGACCAGAGTTGGTTTCTCAGCAGGTGTGTCGCTCAGTGGGGAAAATTTGTTTGAAATGCGGAGCAGTTGGTGGTGTACCATGGGCTTCAGTTTGGGGCTATGCCTCCTTCAGTCACCCAGCCTCCCGGCTGCACAGGAAGCTGAAGCTACCTTCGGTGGTACCGCACCGGCTCCAGGTGACTATAGCGACCGTACCGTGCCTCTAACTCACTGAGCCTCGCCTCCAAAGCTAAAAATAAATTAAACTTATTACGTACCATTTTTTTTACCGTTAAAGGAGGATGAGGAGTAGCTAAACATGTGGCACACCGGGCAGGAGAGGAGAGAGCAGGAGAGCAAAGAGAAGCCATTGCTTTAGCTAGGCTAGTTAGTGTGACTTTTACCAGAAACTGGTAAAAATATCGGATTGTGGTTACTAGAATTAAGAAACCTGTTCGTGCACAAACAGAACAAGTCTAAAGGTAGTGTAGAGTTATGTAGATAATCACTGATGTGAAAAATATATGAAAATCTGTTTAAGTGAGCAGAGCAGAGAGCACCGAGGCACTAACACTGATAACCGGTGACAGAATATGGGTAGGAGGGGGATCTTTCCTGGCGCAACCAAACAATAGTTAACACTGTTTTACCCACAGATATTCACAGACACGTTACCTCATCATAATCAAAATCAAATTTAATTTGTATAGCCCAAAGTCACAAAACACATTTTGCCTGTCTGTACAGGGAGTGACACCCTCTTAGAACTTTGGTTCGAGTGAGGAAAAACTTGCCCACAAAAAACCCTTTAACGGGGAAAAAATGTGGAAGAAACCTCAGGAAGAGCCACAGAGGAGGGATCCCTCTCCCAGGATGGACAGACGTGCAATGGATGTCACATGTACAGAACAATCAACACAAACATTTACAATACAATTCAATACAATTATTACAATGTAATTGTATTTGTAATTGTATTAATTGTAATTGTACAATGTATTACAATTATTCATTGTAATTCAATACAATTACAATGAATGATAAAATGACAATGAATTACAATAAATGGTAGAATGATTACAGTAGCAGTGGAACCTGAGATGGAGAGAGAAATGCACCCCCGAGTAGGCGACTGGCTGTCTTGCTGCCAAATCTGCGCTAGTTTATGGTGTTACTTCAGATATGGGCAAATGTAAGTTTTCAGACCTCTGGCTGGAGGAAGCTTCGTTTAAAGACTGGCTTAGGCAACAGCCGAGAGGCTTATTGCAACGTATGTAAGAAAGCTATAAATGTTACGTTGATGGGGGTGAAGGCGGTGAAATCACACATGGAATGGAATAGCCATCAAACAAGGATGCGGGGACGAAACGTGCAGCTACCGCTGTCTCTGTTTTGCGTTGGGACTACGGCTACATCTACGATCTCGACCTCCACTGCTCCCTCAACCTCCACAGCTACCTTAACCTCCACTGCTCCCACCACCAGTGATCCCACCAACAGCATTCAGCCGCTCTGCACTACCACCGCTACACTGCAGGCCAAGGTGCTATGGTGTTTAGATTTAGCAACGAAACACCACTCGTTCAAGTCGAATGATGGCATAGGAGAGCTGTTTGGCAAGATGTTCCCGGATTCCCAAATCGCCAAATCGTTTGCTTTGGCCAAGGACAAGACCGGCTACATTATCAATTTTGGCATTGCCCCGTATTTTAAGAGGGAACTGGTTGAGGCCATAAATCATGCCGGCCCTTACGTCCTTATGTTTGATGAGAGTTTAAATGAATCGTCAAAGAAAAAACAAATGGACATACACATTTGTTTTTTGGAGGATGGGTGTGTTCGGTCGAGATATTTTGGTTCACAATTCCTGGGGCACGGAAGAGCTGATGATCTGTTGCAGCACATCAAAGTAAGTTTATTTTCCTGTACTATTGGTTAGGGAGACATTGTTTATCATTTTATTTATTTAGCCTTCTGTTGAATTTCTGTATTGGAAAATGTAGCCTATAATTAAAGAAATGTAACCTTTGAATAGGGAAATTTGGTAAAGCAGTCATTGGCATGGGCCTATAGGATGGCAATGAAATTGGACAGTATAGGCCCTATACTGTCCATCACTGTCAAAGTATTCCAACACTTGACTCATGTTTTACTTAAGATAATAAAGCTAAATGTTTTAATTTGAAGCATAGGCTGTACCATATTACTGTCTTTATATTGAATGTGATTTTCTTAAGTAATATGTTATTTAAACAAACCTTTTTCTGTCTGAATTCATAGGAGTGCATTGCTCAACTCAATATGAGGCGGCTCCTCTCAGTTGGAATGGATGGGCCCAATGTAAATTTTAAATTCCTTGATCTCCTTCAAAAGGAGCATGCTGAGCTTAATGGAGGTGCCCAAGTCCTGGTGGTTGGGAGCTGTGGACTTCACACTCTCCACAATGCCATGAAGGCAGGCTTTACAGCCTGGCAAATAGACAAGCTCCTGCGTGCGCTCCATTACCTCTTCCACAACGTTCCTGCCCGGAGAGAGGACTACACCAACATCACTGGGTCGACCTGCTTTCCCCTCTCTTTCTGTGGCCACAGATGGGTGGAAAATGTGCCAGTTGCGGAGAGAGTCCTCAAAGTTTGGCCCATGGCTCAGAGATATGTCAGTGCTGCGGAAGAAAAGAAAGTCCAAAAACCGAGCACAGCCTCTTATGACGCCATCCTGACAGCAAGAGAGGATCCGCTCTTAATCCCAAAGCTGCAATTCTTTCTCTCAAAGTTTTAACCCTTTTCTTCAGAAGTACCAAACAGATGAGCCAGTGTTGTCTTTTTTGGCTAAAGATTTAACTGAGCTTCTGTTGGTAAGTATCACTATAAACATTTTGATGAATTCATTTGAATGTAAACCTATATTAATTGATGGAATGGCTTGGTAACTATCTGATTGTTGCCATCATCAGAGTTTACTGCGGCGCTTCATCAAAAGGGAGCTCCTACAGGACCAAACCCTGTTGCAGCTCATTAAGTTGGACATCTCTGATGAGAAGAACTGGGTCTCCCTCAAAAGGGTAGACATTGGCTTGGGAGCTGAATCAGCCATCAAGGTAATTTCATTGTTCTTTAATTGTTTGGTGAGATAAATCAGTGAATTTATGACTGCATAAATCTATAGTAGTAAATGCAATTTACATTATGTACGTTTGTGGCCAAAACTGGTACTACAATGCTTTTCAAAATACCCCCCCCCCCCCCCCCCCCCCCACACACACACACACACACACACACACACACACACACACACACACACACACACACACACTGTAGGTTGCCAAAATCAGATAGGTGAAGGGTGGCACAACAGGCTAAAACAAATAACACACACACACAATGCACACATATCGACAACATCAATGTAAGTTGAGGGCTGCAACTTCTACTTGTAATGGGAATAATCTGACTGGATTGCTGTTGTCAGTGATAAAAATATTTGAAATGATCATGATTCCTTAATGTCTAGTCATATACCAGGGCCATTTAATGATTATTTTGCATGTATTTCTAACATGGGCTATTGTTCCTTACAAAGGCTACTGTAATATTAAGCAAACATTTCTTTTCAAAGAGAGCATTGACATGCATGTTCCTTAATGTTCCTTAATAGGCACTCATGGGCAAACCAGGAACCAAGATAGGGGAACATTCTGTGCTCAGCCTGAGAAAAGAGTGTTTGCAGTGTCTGGTTCGGATCATAAAGAAACTGCAGGAAAGGTCCCCGTTGAAATTCCCCATTGTTAGGCAGATTGCCTGCCTGGATCCCACAAAGATGGCCAAAGATCCAGAGTGGTGCATCGTACAGATGAAGGCATTAGTACAGACATTCATCCAGGGGCAGCAGTTGGCGTTGCAGCTGGTAAGAGAATATTGTATAGGGACAGTAGAAGTCAATAGGTTATTCTAATTGATTAAGGTCTTGTGCTAGGAATCTCCCTTGGTTCTCTTAATTCAAGAGGTGTGAAGGTGTCAATGATCAGTTTGTAATTTAGACAAGACTTCTGTGCCCAAAGGTTGAGAACCACTGCTTTAGATACTGCTGTGTATCTATGATGTACTGTATGTACTTTTGTTGAATGGTTGATGTAGCAGTGGACTGGAATGTGTTAATGTAATGAACACATCTTAATTTTCTTCTTTTCTCTCGGATGGGAGCAGAGATGAAGAATTTGTGTCCTTCCAGACCCTTAGCCAGCGTCTGGATGTCTTCCTCCATTCCAAACTGCGCACGTCCCACCCTGACCTGCTGAAGTTTTGCCAAAGTGCTCTCCTCCTGTCCCATGGGCAGGGCACAGCTGAAAGAGGCTTCTCGGTCAACAAGGAGGTGGAGACGTGCAACCTCCATGAAGAGTCTCTTGAAGCCCTCAGGTTAATCTGTGACAAAGTGAATGTCTGTGGTGCTGTCCTGAATGTACCTCTGTCCAAGGAGCTCCTGGCCTCTGCTGGTTCATCAAGATCACAGTACAGGCTACACCTTGAGTGTCACTCAAGAGCTGAAGAGAAAAACAGCAGAGAAAGAGCTGGAGGACCTCCGGACTCAGCGGCAGGTGCTCCATAGTGTGTGCCATTCCCTGGAAAGTGATGCTGATAAGTTTGCGGAGATGGCAGAGGGTAAAGCGGGAACGAAGATGCTGAGCTCATTGCAAAGTCAAATTCCCTTCGACGAAGCCACAAGGGGAAAAAAGCAGAGCTTCTGACATTGGAAAAAATGATCGAGGAGAAGGCCACACAGCTCAGGCTCTTGTGATTATGCATTGCTGTCTAACCGTTTTAATGTTTATGTTTGCCTGTTGTGAATTACTTACTGGTAGGTTTATTCACCTTGCCTTCCCTTGTGTTTGTTCCTGCATGTTCCACTGGCTGACTCTAAGGATGGTTGCAGTTGATGACTTTTGTAGTTCCCCAAAAGAGTCCTACTGTATGCAAGTCAGACGCCTACTGGGAGTGTCTGTCTGTCTGTCTGTCTGTCTCTCTCTCGGCCAGTTTTATTGTCCAGTATTGAAGTTTAAGTTAAATTATTTGTTCCCAATTTATTTATTTTTTAATGAGATACTGTTTTTACAGTATAAAAAATTGCATTTTATTATTACGTTTCTTCCCATTTAAATACCCTGATTTTGCCATTTGCACATTATTTCAAGGTCCAATGTGTAGCTGTTCTAAAGGCCTGTTATGCAATTGTTATGCAATTATTACTTTGACTTATTGAGTAAAACCTATGGACTAATTCCTGGTCTGACATCTTCGACTCCCGACCCGCCAGGTTGGTGGGGAGAGTAATCAACCAGTGTTCTCCCCCATCCTCCTCCATGCCTGAGGTACCCTGAGCATGGTACCGTACTGCCGCACTGTTGGGGGCTGCCCCCTGTTGGTAGTAAAAAATATTGTGGAGGTAGTGAAAAAGGTAGTAAATTCAACTTAAGAATCTCTGTATAAACCCTGGAATTATAGACAGACATGTTGATGTGATATAAAAACTTGGATCATAAAGTCTGAAGTTACTCTACAGGTCTGTAATTTCTCAGTACAGACTGCAGTCCGTTAACAGACAGATGGCAAGGACTCAGAAGGTAGTTAAAGTTGTCTACTAATCAAATGAGCAGCGGTTTGATCCTCCTCCAGTCTGCATGTCGAAGGGTCCATGGGCAAGCTACTGAACCCCAAATCCCAAAGGCTGCTCCCACCCAAGCACTCCATTAGGTTCCTCTGTGTTTTCTGTTGCTTTCCTCTCCTTTGCAGGTTCCAGGTTGTGAGAGGGTCATCTTCTTGATGAGACAACTGGGGTCGAATAGTCAGTGGGTGTGGTCGAATAGTCAAATTTGCTTAGGAACCTTCCTAACTGAATAAAATGACTTGGAAGTATTAACATGTCCACCATGATAAGAACTGTTTGAATTTTCTAACTGTTAAGGAAAGGAGTTTTAGTGCTTCCTTTATTATCTCCTTTAGCATAGGATACACTTTACAAAAGGAAAGGAGGTAATGCCACCCCACAATTCCTTGTGGCAGCAACAAAAAAACAGCACATCGTTCAGTCATTCACAACCAGAAAACAATGTATGTATATAAAACTTTGATCATGCGTTCTGATCATGTGTGTTCTGTTGTTGACTGTGAAGCTGCGTTCACACAGAGTAAAAACTGTAACTGTGACATGCAGTGTCCTGCAGATCATCATGAAATTACCATTACTGATTAATCACATATCTTTGCCATAACATGTTAATATGTTTATACATGAGTGGACAGGAGGTTGACCAAAATTTGACTTCTGTGACAGCTGGACAATATTCATTTATTTATTTGAATTCTGACGTTGATAATTAAGTCATTTTTTCACGTTTATATTTCCTGCATTAAACCTCATGCTAAGAGCACACAGGGAGTATCTAGGAAGTATCTCAGATGTGCATTTTGTAGTCTATCTTTTGGACTTTGTAGTTTTGCCACAGATCACGTCAATAACATTCGCCGTCGCATAATGATGTAGTCTAAGTGTAAGAGCAGTTGGATTCTCTGAACACCGCAGTTGTCTTCTCCTAACTCCATATGAATTCTTTTCCACATCTTTCCTTGACTTTGTGACATTTTCTATCATGGTCAAGAAAAAGTGGTTAGGAAAGGACTTATGAGCATTAGCTTAGGAGAATTTTTGACTATTCGACCGTACCCCTGAGCTGCTCTGAGGTCTATATAGGGCTCTCTATAGTGCAGATTTCTTACCCTTGCTGCTGCAGCCACTGCTTTTGTTCTGTTTTCTTGGCACACACTCACACACATGCTTACACTACCAATTACTGACAAAAATTAAGAAAGTTGTCTTTTTGTTGTTGAGCTATAATTAACATTTTAACTAGATGGTGAATCGGAAAACAAATCAAATGCTAAACTTGGGAGTTAATGTGTTTTCTGTCTTGTATGAAACTCCACTTACGTTGTGATCAGATTCATCTGATCGACTGCAGCTTCCAGGTAATAATTGATATGCAATAAGGGGGCATGTGTTAAGTTCTCAAAGATGTGGACGCCAGAGCAGAGACTCACGCACACTGGTGAGTAAAAACTGAAAATACTTTAATTACAAGAACCAAAAAAAAAAAAGACTGAGCAGGCTGGCAGGAGGATTTCTTCTGAAGCCAGAGTGCAAGTGAATGGCATAAAGAGTGAGAGCGTGGAATGATCTGACAGCGTGCAGGATTGAAGGCCAGGATTAAGAGGTGGAGGAAATGGGCTGAGTGAAAACAGGTGTGCCTCTGCTGCCAACGGGAGGAGCCAGCCACACACAAGCTGTGCAAGGAAAACAGAAATGGGAGGGGGAACTGAAAGAGCACAAAAAGAAAAAACACAACAACCATAGACACTGAGACATAATAAACAGAACCATAACAGTGCAGTTCATGCCAGACTTGATGGGCACACTGGAGGGGAACTGCCAACTCAACCTCCTACTGTATGCGGGGAAGAGTGGAGACTGGAAACCATTAGCGGCCATAAAGGGGGACATGAATATGGCAGAGCAAACCAGGAAGTTATAGGGAAAGTGGGTAGACCAGGAGGCCGGTTGATGAGAGGCAACATAATGAAGTGCTGCCTCCAGACTTTGACTTGCCCACTCAGTCTGGCCATTAGTCTGAGGATGGTAACCTGGGCCTGGTATTTCAAAACTGATCTGACAGGATTAGCCTGGTTGGATTGGATTAAATCAAGATATGATCTGAAAACTGGATATTTCAACACAGATCCAGATAATCCAGCTCTATTGACCCATCTACTCCTCTGGGTCTAACTAGTAATGACTTCATGAGCTTCTTTAATGATAAAATTAGGACCATTAGAGACAAAATACATCATGCCTTGCCTTCGACAGGCACTGATCTGCATTCTGATACAGCAAGTTTGGAAACAGCTGCAAAACCTGATACATATTTAGACAGCTTCTCTCCCATTGACCTTCATCAAATAACTTCAATAATTTCTTCATCTAAGTCGTCAACCTGTCTCCTAGACCCCATCCCAACCAGGCTGCTCAAGGATATTTTACCTTTAGTTAGCCCTTCTTTACTGGATATGATTAACCTGTCTTTATTATCAGGATATGTACCACAGTCCTTTAAAGTAGCTGTAATTAAACCTCTTCTTAAAAAGCCCACTCTAGATCCAGAGGTTTTGGCTAACTATAGACCGATATCAAACCTTCCCTTTCTTTCTAAGTTACTCGAGAAGGCTGTAGCTAATCAGCTGTGTGAATTTCTTCACAAGAACAGTTTATTTGAGGATTTTCAGTCAGGATTTAGAGTCCATCATAGCACAGAGACCGCACTAGTCAAAGTCACAAACGATCTCCTAATGGCATCAGACAAAGGACTCATCTCTGTACTCGTCCTGTTAGATCTTAGTGCTGCATTTGACACCATAGACCATCAAATTCTTTTACAGAGACTGGAACATCAGATTGGCATCAAAGGAACCGCCCTAAGCTGGTTTAGGTCGTATTTCTTAGATCGATCTCAGTTTGTTAACGTCTATGATGAATCCTCCATACATACCAAAGTCTGTCATGGAGTCCCACAAGGTTCTGTACTAGGACCACTTCTATTCAGTCTATATATGCTTCCTCTAGGGAACATTATAAGGAATCACTCCATTAATTTTCATTGTTATGCTGACGACACCCAATTATATTTATCGATCAAGCCTGATGAAACCAATCATTTAGCCAAACTGCAAGCGTGCCTTAGGGATATAAAAAGTTGGATGACCTACAATTTTCTGATGTTGAACTCAGATAAAACTGAAGTTCTTGTAATTAGACCCAAACACCACAGAAACTCTCTTTCCGGAGACTTGGCCACCTTAGACGGGACCACCCTGGCCTCCAGCTCCTCCGTAAAGAACCTTGGAGTTACTTTTGATCAGGATTTGTCCTTTAATGCCCACATAAAACAAATTTCAAAGACTGCATTCTTCCACTTACGTAACATTACCAAAATCAGACGCATCCTGTCCCAAGCGGATGCAGAAAAACTAGTCCATGCATTTGTTACTTCTAGGCTGGACTACTGTAACTCTCTATTATCAGGCTGCCCCAATAAGTCTCTTAGGACTTTGCAGCTAATTCAGAATGCTGCTGCACGTGTTCTGACAGGAACCAAGATCAGAGATCACATCTCACCCATTTTGGCTTCCTTACACTGGCTACCTGTTAAATCTAGAATAGAATTTAAAATTCTTCTCCTTACATACAAAGCTCTTCATGGCCAGGCACCATCATATTTAAAAGAGCTCATAGTTCCCTACTACCCCTCTAGACCACTGCGTTCTCAGAATGCTGGGTTCCTTGTGGTTCCCATAGTTTCCAAAAGTAGACTGGGAGCCAGAGCTTTCAGCTATCAAGCTCCTCTTCTGTGGAACAAACTACCTTTCTGGGTTCGGGAGGCAGACACGGTCACCACATTCAAGACTAGACTTAAGACTTTCCTTTTTGATAGCGCTTATAGTTAGGGCTGGCTCAGGCCTTCCCTTAGTTATGCTGCCATAGGACTAGACTACCGGGGGACCCCCCCCCCTACTAACTAAACTTCTTCCCCGGAGTTTCTGTGCTTTCTCGTCCAGCAGGTTCTCATGGATCGTGACTGCTGCTGTGGTCTGCTGCTGACGTCTACGCCTTACTGTAAACCCTCTCTCTCTCTCTCTCTCTCTCAATGTAAAGCAGTTCGATAACCCTTAGAGTCCGCATAAACGGGGCCTGAGGTTTTATTGTTCTGTCAATCATTATCTCTCTTACACCTTTTCTTTGGATATTACTAACTACACCTCTTCCCCGGAGTTTCTGTGCTTTCTCGTCCAGCAGGTTCTCATGGATCGTGGCTGCCGCCGTGGTCTGCTGCTGACATCCACCATATTTAGCATTACATGCCATATATAGTCATTATTGCTACCATCCCCACTACAGCTTTGTTGGTTAATGACTTATTGCTGCTGTGCATCTGTGTTCCACTGCTACTGCAATCACCTCACCATTTATTGTAATTCATTGTAATTGTACAATATGTTTGTGTTGATTGTTCTGTACATGTGACATCCATTGCACGTCTGTCCGTCCTGGAAGAGGGATCCCTCCTCTGTGGCTCTTCCTGAGGTTTCTTCCACATTTTTTTTTCCCTGTTAAAAGGGTTTTTTGTGGGCAAGTTTTTCCTCACTCGAACCGAGGGTCTAAGGACAGAGGGTGTCACTCCCTGTACAGATTGTAAAGCCCTCTGAGGCAAAATGTGTTTTGTGACTTTGGGCTATACAAATAAAATTTGATTTGATTTTGATTTGATTTGATCCTGAAGATCAGAATGATCTGGCAATCCAATCCTCCCTTGAATCCAGATAAAAGGCTGGATTTGGGTATTTCAAAAGTTAAGGCAGATATCTGGATCAACTTGATAACAAAATTTCAGGATTATTTGAATCCCACCTCAGAGGTGGATTTCACTTAGACTGACAAAGTCTCAGCTCCACTTCTCCTAGATATTGTTACTCAAGATGTTCATTACAGTTAATCAAAAGTGTTAGTGATTTACTTTTAAATAATTAAAGTAGCCTATGTAAGAAATTTAAAGCAGAGTAAAAATATTTTGACCACACTTTCTGAAACTGCTGTAAATACAAGTTTGGTTTGAATTAGGTGACAATTCATTATCCTGATCCAGATTACAAGTTTTGAAATACCGGGCCCAGAAGAGAAGCTAGCCGACATTCCCCATAGCCTGGCAAAGAGCCTGCCAAACTCTGGAGGAAAAATGTGGTGGCCCTCTGTCAAACGCAATGTCCTGGGG
This sequence comes from Nibea coibor, assembly GCA_023373845.1. Lineage (NCBI taxonomy): Eukaryota > Metazoa > Chordata > Actinopteri > Sciaenidae > Nibea > Nibea coibor. The sequence goes on from CM041739.1 coordinate 27,411,910, forward strand.
TTTGCCATGCAGCCTAAAAATATGCTTTGTGAGTAAAGTAGCAGTCTCAAGGGCCAAGGGAAGTTTAGTCAGAGGGATAAAGACACAGATTTGGAAAAATGGTCTACAACTGGCGGAAGCACAACAGCTGGTTGGGTGGGGCTCCCTCAGGGGCTGGATGGTCCTTAATGGGCCTGTTGCACCAACTGCTGAATCTCCCACCTGGCTGCTCCCACCACAGAGGAGGATGGCAGGATGGTATCCTCAACAGGGGGAGAGAAGACAAGAGAGGGCATCTGGCTCGGCATTCCTGGAGCCTGGACGGTAAGTGAGTATGAACTCAAAATGGCCCAGGAACAAAGCCCACGGAGTCTGGTGAGAGTTGAGTGCGGGTGCAGAACAGAGGTAACATAAATTCTTGTGGTCAGTCCAAACAACAAAAGGGTAAGTTGAGCCCTCCAACCAGGGCCAGCACCACTGCCAGCAGCTCATGATTCCCCACATCGTAATTCCTCTCCATAGGTGTGAGACGACTGTCTGAGGCATCAACATCCACCACAAACTGGGCTGTGGGATCAGGATGAAATAACACAGGAGCAGAGGAGAACAGACTCTTTCAACTTATCAAAAGCGGCTTCAGCACTAGGTGACCAAACAAAGGGTGACTTAGCAGAGGTTAACGTTAACCTGATAAGTGGTGCAGCAACTTATAAATCGATGGTAAAAATTGGCAAACCCCAGAAATCTTTCGTGTGGTGGGTGTAGTCCATTGGACCACTGCGTTAATCTTGGCAGGGTCAGACTTGATCTGCCCCTTCTCCACCACAAAACCCAGAAATCTCAGATGAAACATGAAATTCACACATTTCCGCATTCACAAAAAATCTGTTAAGTCTCTGGAGAACAAATCTGACATGTTGGATGTGCTCTTTAAGTGTACGAGAAAAAAATCAAAATGTCATCTAGGTAAACAACAAACTTGTTGAACATATCACGCAGAACATCATTAATGAGACACTGAAAGACAGCAGGCGCATTTGTTAACCCAAATGGCATAACCATATATTCAAAATGTACTAGAGGAGTGTTGAACCCAGTCTTCCACTCATCCCCCTCCTCAAGTCTCATGAGGTAGTAAGCACTGTACTGGACTAACTTGGAGAAGATGGTGGCCTGGTGGAGAAGAGCAAAAGCAGAGTCAATGAGAGGAAGTTCTTGTTCTTGAGGATAATGTCATTTAAACCCCTGAAGTCAACGCAGGGACATAGAGTTTTGTCCTTCTTGACAAAAAAAAAGAATACTGCCCCCATGGGCGAGAAGGATGGACGAGTAAGACCAGTTTCTAGCGAGTCAGAAATACAGGTCTCCATAGCTTCTCTTTCAGGCCTGGAGAGGTTATAAAGTTTGCTGGTCAGATAGGGGGCACTAGGGAGCAGGTCAGAACAACAGTTGTATGGCCTGTGAGGTGGTAGAGACAAGGCACGGTCCTTGTTAAAACACTCAGGTCATGATCAGTGTTGGGCAGTTTACTGTAAAAAAGTAACTTGTTACAGTTGCTAGTTACTTCTCCCAGAAAGTAGCTGAAGTAGTTACTGAGTTACAAATATAAGAGTAACTAGTTACTTGGGAAACTATTGCCTTGCTTTCAAGTAATTTCTTAAGAGAGAGAGAGAGAGAGAGCGCGAGAGAGCGTTTTCAGTAGTGGGAGATGTGACTACATCTTCAACCAGTACCATGCCTGACTAGGCATGACCCGGAAAGAGACACAGGGGGTCCCCCGGCAGTCTACTCATATGGCAGCATAACTAAAGGAAGGCCTGAGCCAGCCCTAACTATAAGCACTATCAAAAAGGAAAGGAAAGGAAAGTCTGCTCTTGAAGGTGGTGACTGTGTCTGCCTCCCAAACCCAGAAAGGTAATTTGTTCCACAGAAGAGGAGCATGATAGCTGAAAGCTCTGGCTCCCAATCTACTTTTGGAAACTATAGGAACCACAAGGAACACAGCATTCTGAGAGCGCAGTGGTCTAGAGGGGTAGTAAGGTACTATGAGTTCTTTTAGATATGATGGTGCCTGGCCATGAAGAGCTTTGTATGTAAGGAGAAGAATTTTAAATTCTATTCTAGATTTAACAGGTAGCCAGTGCAAGGGAGCCAAAATGGGAGAGATATGATCTCTAATCTTGGTTCCTGTCAGAACACGTGCAGCAGCATTCTTAATTAGCTGCAAAGTCCTAAGAGATTTACTGGGGCAGCCTGATAATAAAGAGTTACAGTAGTCCAGCCTAGAAGTAACAAATGCATAGACTAGTTTTTCTGCATCCGCTTGGGACACAATGCGTCTGATTTTGGTAATGTTGCAATGTTGCAAGTGGAAGAACGCAGTCTTTGAAATTTGTTTTATGTGCACATTAAAGGACAAATCCTGATCAAAAACAGTGGAGCTGGAGGCCACGGTGATCCCGTCTAAGGTAGCCAAGTCTCCGGAAAGAGAGTTTCTGAGGTGTTTGGGTCCAATTACAAGAACTTCAGTTTTATCTGAGTTCAACGTCAGAAAATTGTAGGTCATCCAACTTTATATCCCTAAGGCATGCTTGGAGTTTGGCTAAATGATTGGTTTCATCAGGCTTGATCGATAAATATAATTGGGTGTCGTCAGCATAATGAAAATTAATGGAATGATTCCTAATAATGTTCCCTAGAGCATAAGCATCCAAAAATGTTTGGATAAGCATATATAGACTGAATAGAAGAGGCCCCAGTACAGAACCTTGTGGGACTCCATGACAGACTTTGGTATGCATGGAGGATTCATCACTGACGTGGACAAACTGAGATTGAGCTAAGTAATACGACCTAAACCAGCTTAGGGCGGTTCCTTTGATGCCAATCTGATGTTCCAGTCTCTGTAAAAGAATTCGATGGTCTATGGTGTCAAATGCAGCACTAAGATCTAACAGGACGAGTACAGAGATGAGTCCTTTGTCTGATGCCATTAGGAGATTGTTTGTGACTTTGACTAGTGCGGTCTCTGTGCTATGATGCACTCTAAATCTTGACTGAAAATCCTCGAATAAACTGTTCTTATGAAGAAATTCACACAGCTGATTAGCTACAGCTTTCTCAAGTAACTTAGAAAGAAAGGGAAGGTTTGATATCAGTCTATAATTGGCTAAAACCTCTGGATCTAGAGGGGCTTTTTAAGAAGAGGTTTAATTACAGCTACTTTAAAGGACTGTGGTACATATCATGATAAAGACAGATTAATCATATCCAATAAAGAAGGGCTAACTAGAGGTAAAATATCCTTGAGCAGCCTGGTTGGAATGGGGTCGAGGAGACAGGTTGACGGCTTAGATGAAGAAATTATTAAAGTTATTTGATGAAGGTCAATGGGAGAAAAGCAGTCTAAATATGCATCAGATTTTGCAGCTGATTCCAAACTTGCTGTGTCAGAATGCAGATCAGTGCCTGTCGAAGGAAAGGCATGATGTAGTTTGCTTCTAATAGTCCTAATTTTATCATTAAAGAAGCTCGTGAAGTCATTACTAGTTAGACCTAGAGGAGTAAATGGGTCAATAGAGCTGTGGTTCTGTTAGCCTGGATACAGTGCTGAAGAGAAATCTGGGGTTGTTCTTGTTCTATTAAAGAAGAGTAATAAGCTGTTCTGGCATTACGGAGAAACTTCCTGTAGGTTTTAAGATTGTCTTGCCAGACTAAGCGAGATTCTTCTAGTTTAGTGGCACGCCATTTGCGTTCAGAATTACGTGCCACTTGCTTTAATTTACGAGTCTGCTGGCTATACCATGGTGCTAACCTCCTCTGTTTTAATTATCTTCTTTTTCAGAGGTGCAAGAGTCGAGTGCTGTCTGTAATGAGCCAGTAGTACTCTCAACAAGATAATCTATTTGTGAGGGGCTAAAGGAAGCAGACAAGTCCTCTGCTACATTGAGACAAGGCATTGAATTCAATACTGAAGGAATCACTTCCTTACACTGTCAGATAAACATCTGCTGTAGGAGTTTCTACAAAAAGGCTTATAGTTCAGTAATATGAACTCGAAGGTTATTAAAAATGGTCAGAAAGAAGAGGATTCTGTGGATAGACTATTAGATGATCAAGTTCAATGCCATATGAGAGAACGAGATCAAGTGTGTGGTTGAGACAATGAGTCGGTTTATTTACACTCTGACAGAAGCCAGTTGAATCTAATAAAGAGATAAATGCAGTACTAAGACTATCATTGTGGTTGTCCACATGAATATTAAAGTCACCTACAATGATTACTTTATCTGTTTTAAGGATCAAGCCTGGTGCAAATTCAGATAAAAATTCAGAGTAAGGGCCAGGAGCATGATATACTATAACAAATAGTATTGGCTGTAATGCTTTCCATGTTGGGTGAGTGAGGCTAAGAACAAGACTTTCAAATGAATTAGAATTTAGTTTAGGTTTAGGATTTATTAATAGACTTGAGTCAAATATGGCTCCAACTCCACCACCTCGACCATTACTTCCAGGAATATGAGTATTACAATGACTGGGAGGAGTGGATTCATTTAAGCTAACATATTCACCCTCCTGCAGCCAGGTTTCAGTGAGGCAAAATAAATCAATATCATAATCAGATATTACTTCATTGACTAAAAGAGCTTTAGAGGACAAGGACCCAATATTCAAGAGTCCACATTTAATGCTCTTATTTTGTACTGGTGGAGATGTTGATTTAATTTTTATTAAGTTTTTATGATGAACTCCTCTTCTGTTTCTTTTATCTTTAAACAATGTAGGTGGACGGGGGACAGACACAGTCTCTATACTAAAGTACTGGGTGGGCAGCTGCTCTAATGGAGGCGCAGAGAAGCGTATAAGACTGCAGCTCTGCTTCCTGGTCTCAACTCTGGGTTGTCACGGTTTAGGTCATCTCTCCTAATCCGACCAGGTTTTTCCCAGAAAGGTGTCCAATTGTCAATGAAGCACACATCGTTTGCTGGACACCACCTCGACAACCAGCGGTGAAATGACGACATGCGGCTAAACATGTCATCACTGGTCACATTGGGTAGGAGTCCAGAGAAAACTACGGAGTCCGACATCGTCTTGGCGTATTCACACACCGATGAAACATTAATTTTAGTGACCTCCGATTGGCGTAACCGGGAGTCATTACCGCCGACGTGGATAACAATCTTACTGTATCTACGTTTAGCATTAGCCAGCAGTTTCAAATTTGACTCGATGTCGCCCGCTCTGGCCCCTGGGATGCATTTAACTATGGCCCCCGGTGTCGCTAACTTCACGTTCCGTAAAATGGAGCTGCCAATGACCAGAGTTGGTTTCTCAGCAGGTGTGTCGCTGAGTGGGGAAAATCTGTTTGAAACGTGAAGCGGTTGGTGGTGTACTGTGGGCATCAGCTTGGGGCTATGCCTCTTTCGGACAGTCACCCAGCCTCACGGCTGCTCGGGAACTTCTGGGGGACTGCTAGCTGAAGCTACCTTCGGTGGTACCGCACCGGCTACAGGGGACTGGCTGACTATAGCAGCTACTGACTGTTCTGTGGTGCGGTACCGTGCCTCTAACTTACTGAGCCTCGCCTCCAAATCTACAAAAAAACTACATTTATTACAGGTACCATTAGCGCTAAAGGAGGACGAGGAGTAGCTGAACATGTGGCACACAGGGCAGGAGAGAGCAGGAGAGGAGAGAAGCCATTGCTATAGCTAGGCTAGAGAGTGTGACTAAGAGAGTTTAAGAAACCTGTTCGTGTAGACAGAACAAGTCTAAAGGTAGTGTGGAGTTATGTAGATAATCACTGATGTGAAAAATGTACGAAAAGTTGTTTAAGTGAGCAGAGCAGAGAGCACCGTGGCTGTAACACAGATAACCGGAAGTGACAGAATACGCTTACCGCAAAGCACAAGTATATTACTTGTTACTGAAAAAAATAATACTGTTATTCCCATCACTGGTCAGATGTGTCTCCAGCTGTGGCTCCTCAGAGTTTGCAAGTGCAGAGAGAGAAAGCTCATGTGATCAAGTGAGTACGAGCATATGAATATGGACATAAATGTTGACCTGATTTAAAAATATTTTGGATCATTATGACCTATTTGATTTTTCTCTGCAGTTTATCAGTGCAGACTGGACTCTGACAGTGACAAACATACTTATTGCTGATATTGAAAATTTCCAGCCATTGTTACATGTAAAACAAAATGCAATGCACACAAGGCATCCCTGTGCTTCTGTTCTCTATCCATGAAAATAAGCATGTCTCTGTGAAACCTGCTTTGTATCTTTACTTTTGTAACGCTGGTTACTCTTCGTGTTATCTATAAACTTGACTTACTGAATTAGATTACTTTCAACTGAAGGTAAAGCAAAAGCACTGGAACTTCTTCCTCTGTGTAACTAGGTTACTGCTTATCACAGACATGTCCAATGTCTGACCCAGGGGCCAGTCATGGCTTGCAGTTAGATGTGGCCCATGAATTTGTCTTTTTTGATTGACATAACAAAGCATCTGAACGAGCTAAACGTTATCGAAGTAATAAAAGTCAAACCAACCATGAAATGGTAACAAAAAAAAAAACAAAAAAAAAAACACAGACCTGGGACTAGACTGTATAAGTGGGGGAGGGAAAAACCTTGTGGAGTTGTGGATGTCAGAGAAAACTGTCACAAACACGAGGGAAAATGAGTTAAAATGAAGTCAAACATTCAGCTTGCCATTCACAGCAATCTTAAAGTGTCTTAAATCAATAAAATACAATAAAATACACAAATGGTTGCACTCCTACTACTCAGTCTCCCCCCTTTAAGATGGCAGAAAACTCCCAAAATAAGAGCATAATGGCCTGTTCAAGGCAAAACTTAAGAAAAAACTTGGATCAAATTAGTGTGGGAAAAACAGTGGTTGGCTTCTTTAAAAGCAGCTTTGTTGGAAAGTAAAAAACAGAAACACATATGCCAGGAACTTTACAATAAACATTTTTACACAACATATGCAGTATCAAAATAAATTATGCACCTTTTTAACCTGGAACCTAATCCCTTCTCCCAGGTGGACATGCAGGTGCCTGGAGTCTAATTTAAAAGTGATCATGTGTTTTTGAAGAAATAAAACCAGTTTAAAAATATCACTCAGCTCTGCTTGAGTGTACTTTTCGGCTGAGGTCTTTAAACAATCATTAAGTCCCTCACCAGCATGGATTTCCAATCCACTCCAAACAAAACCTTGGCTCAGCTGCTCTCTATAAGGTGTGTAGTGCAAGAAGAAAGGCCCAGGTGAGCATCCCTGCCCTTTTTATAGACTCCACCCCATTTGCCTGATCATAAGACTAAACTTCCTGTTTCCTTCCCTTCGACATACAAAATATTACTTTCTGAATGATTTTTTTAAAGACAAGAGCAAGAGTGATTATCTTTTAAACTTAAATGTTAACAGACTTTGCATTGTGTAACAGAGTTAAAAATGCGCCTTATGAAATATTTCCAATTTGTATTTGTAAGTTTTATCAATTTGGTTATTTTGAGTATTTGTGAATTTTATCTCAATGAGTTGTTTTCATTTACCATTATTTTATAAATTCCTTTTTTTGTGTGTGTGGAAATTACCTGCCTGCACTCTTCCTATTTTGTACCTTCTGGGCTTCTGTTGCCCCTCCCTTCTGCCCTCACAGTTGTGTTTATGCTAGTGAGGGTAAGTCGTGTGGAAAAATGCTGCTGTAATATTTCACTATTTCTTTGGAAATTGAGCCATTTATGTTGTAATCTTCTATGCATATTGTTTACTGTCGTGTACTGTTATGTTACCACGTTTTGACAATTAACATACGTTTTACAGACGTTTTTAGTTTTACTTTTTTTTTTGGCGCGATGTGTACCACTCGGCCCATCTTGTTGCTATGTAATCTGTGCAGTACAGCTCGTATTTCTGAGTGTAAACATGCTTCATGCTTGTATGTTTAGAAGTCGAAACTATGTGTTTTATTGTTTTCTGCAGGTATGTGTTTTTCTTTCGAGGTAAAAATGCTGTTTTTGTTTAGCTACTTCACCCCCATGTTCTGTGTTCCTTTCACCACCAGGTGGCGTTGTTTCTCTGTAAAATCTAAAGCTCTGTCCAGACAGTCGTGTTTTATGTTAGTGAGGGAGCAAAGGTGCAGAAGAAAACGGCAGAAGTCGAAACTATGTGTTTTATTGTTTTCTGCAGGAATAAATGAGCAGAGGAAACAGAGCTTGAGTCCAGACTCTTCATGCCCCGAACACACACCCGTTACAATTGCTCATAATAAAGTCATGTTTAAAATGAACATGTGGTTAAGATTTGTATCAACTTCATTAAAATTAACATATTCCATGCAATTTATTCTTTGTTATCCGACTCCAGATGTGAAAGAAAGACAGAATTGTTTTTAGATTGATGTTTGGACACCCCTGGCTTACTACATAGGACATCTGGACAATGAGATGCTACCTCACCTCAGTGTTTCATCTTATATCAGATCAAATCAAATCAAAGTTTATTTTGTGTAGCCCAAAGTCACAAAACACATTCCACCAATGTATGGGTGCAATCGAGTAGTAAAAAAAAAGAAAAAAAACTCTTCCTGTTCTAAATGAAGCAACAGAATACAAGTAGTAGTAGTATCATTACTTAAATTCTTCCAGTTTCCTCATGAAACCTTTGAAAACTATTATAATCTACAAATTAAATCTCCACAAAAATAAATCTTTGTTTTACACTATATTTTATCTGCACCCTAGGGTCACAGAGGAGGTCTGTGGAGCATCCCAAGTCGTTTGCCTGAGTTTTCAGTAGATGGCAGTACGTCCCTTAGTTGGTGGAGTTGGGGAGAGTCGCGTAACCGAAGAAGACATTTATGAGGAAGTAGAGTAACGTAAATAGCGACAGTCCTGTTAGTGAACTTAGAGTTTAGTATGGAGAGCCCCGAGGTAACTTTTACTTTAGTCTACATCGTGTTCTCTTTCTGTTTTGTGTGTACACCCAACGAATTTCGTTCAGCCGGTTTAACCATCCAGAATCTGTTTTCGTCCTGGCTGGGGAGTGAGGACGTGGGCTTCACTCAGTACCATATAAGGAGGACCAGCATTACCGTTCTGGTCCACTCCGCGCTGCCTTTAGGTAAAACCGTATTCAGACAGACATAAGGACAGTCGGTATAGCGCTAGCTAACAACCTTTGTTAAGTACACCATCTGCTAGTTTAATGTGTTAACAGTGACATCTGACACCTGTATTTGGGGAGTGGACAGTTTTGTTGTTTGTTAGCACCGACGTCCTACTTTTGAATATGTCGGACGTTTAAAAGGTGCATTTAAGTCTCACACTCTTCACTTTCTAAGAATGCTACGGTTTGCGTCTTACATTTTAGAGTGCATGTTTGTGTGTGGAGCAGGGTTGTGAAGATAGATTGTAGTGAATATATTCTGTTTATGATGGGTTATTTGGTGTTATTATTGACTGTATGTGTGTTTTGTTTATATCCATGTTGTTATTCATCTCTCTAGGTTATTACATGGGGATGTGTATTGCTGCTCCGGAAAAAAAACTTGGATACATTCACCAGGTCGGCCTGCCTCTCTGTTATATTGATATTTAGATTGATGAACACATTTGGTGTTCTATCAATCTCAGTAACTGTTTAAACTCCCCAGAGTAGGATAGCACATTCTATCCTAGATTCATGTAAAACATTTGGTACTAAGTAGGCTAGTAAGGAGCCCTGGAATTTCGTCATTTTAGGGGTAAGGCCACTTGGCCTTTTGTGCACTTTTTGAGGGCACAAAAGGCCAAATGTTTTGTATTATAATGTTTTCATAGTTTATTATGGTCTATTTTTTAACCTGCAATCTGCAAGCCAAGTTTCCCTTAGTGGACAATAAAAGCAACTGAACTGATCTGAAGTACACAAGAAATTTTGGTAATTTTTACAGCAGGTGGCTAGCCCTCTTGTGGGCGTTGTAAAAAAGGCCACTGGTCTCAAACACTTAACACTGAAGGCAACACGGTTTGCTGACAAAGATAATAAACAAAATGTCACAAGTAATTCAAACCATGTGAAAACCTAGAAAAGTAAATCCACACCACATTAAAGTGACTGTGTCCTGTATCCTCCCTGCCATTGTTGATTAACACGAACATACTGATCGTCACACAGCCTGAGCTGCCTGTCGCCTGACAAATGAACGATCCAGATGAGCGAGAACCGAGAGCGAACCATTCATTTGTCATGTGATAGGCGAATGAACAGTTCGCTCTCGGTTCTCATTAATGCAGTTAAATGTGGTGGTATTAGAATACCTGTAGAGTGGAGTGATACATATAGTTAAAGGCCCTAGGGCTGTTGTGCTCATATAATCAAATAATATATCAGTGCTCATGGAATGCCAACATTAGTTGTATAATTTTGGAACTTGTATAATTTTGGAAATTTGGAAAGCTCAAATTTTTTTCTTGCCTTTGTTAATGCTTATGGTGTGCTTTCAACTTGATTTTTTTCCAACTGGAAATACTTAATTAATCACAGACACTATTTCACCCCCATGTTGTGCAAAGTGAAAAAAGTGCATCAGTGACTTGTCTGAGCCAAACCTAACCCAGATTCAATTGGTTTTCCCAATTGCAGTCTAAACTCGCAAGCTAACACAAAGCTACTTTAGATTACTAGATTTTGTGTTCAGTCATGAGCAAATAAAAAAACAACAACTCTACAATGTATTGATTGATTAAGTGTACAGTGGGTATATTCAAATCTGCTGCTTTGTAAATACACACTAACATACGATTTAAAGGTACAATATGTGATATCTGGTGGTGACTTCTTGACTATAGTCAGTACATGGCTTATGCTGAAGCTCTGGGTGGCCAGGTATGAAACAGTCCTGGAAGCAAACAAAGTGGACCAACAGAGTGAACGTTAGATTCTGCCTGACCTATGAAGCTCCATGAGATTTTTTTTTTTTGTTTACATTTTTTCCCAGTGGATTTCCACCTGATTTCCTCTGTAAATAAAAAATATCTCCACCATCATCATCCCTCTTTGTTTAATCTCATGGACACTGTTAGACTGTGTTGTGACAGCAATCCTGACCCACAGTGCATTGTGGAAAGTGACAAAGACTTTGTAAAAGTTACAGACTTACCCAGTTCTCACTGTGGGAGCCAGAGGCTGTTTTCCAGGACAGAGTTCACCGTTGTGTCGGTATGGAGGACTGGGCAGGTAATGATTACTTTTCCACATTAAAAATTATGAATTATTTCCCTTGTAAAGTTTCCAAATACACTATCTACAACACAACTGTGGGAAGTTATAGTGTCACTAAGTTCAAGTACTGAAATCACTACCAATCATCATCGGTAAACAGCAGGACTTGGCTCTTACTGTCAGAAGGAGACTGCTTTCCTGGGGGTAGTGAGCCGTAGATTCTGTTGGGAGGACTGACCAGGTCACAGAGACTTTTAGCTCAATATTTGATGATTTTTTGTTTTCGACTCAGAAGTTCTCAAAAAGTTACTTAAACAGTTGTGTGTGATGTTTCTTTTTCTTGAGGAGGTCTAGAGGAGTTTATTTATACTGAACTTTACCCCTGTAAAATAATTAGAAAGTAATGTTGAATTTCTCTCTTTCCCTGCGTGTGTGTTTGTCACTCTATCCGTGTGTGTGTGTGTGTGTGTGTGTGTTTCTCTCTCAAACAAACAGACACAAACCAAATTAAATTGTCAGACTCAGATGTAGAAGCTGCTTCATGAACTAAACCTTGTTGCACACGATTTGCCCTCATGAAGGTTCAGTGTCTTCAACCTGGCAATCTGCATTAGCTGCAGTCTGGGGAGAAAGGAGTGAGGGCAGACTGCTCTTTAGTGTTTTGAATTTGACCCTGCGGTGTCCATTTTTAACAGCTAGATATCGGTATTCTGAACAGTCTTACATATTGTACCTTTAAATAATCATGCCAATATATTGTTTTGTCATGATTGCCATTCAAAGACACTGTGTATATCATATACACAGGCACGCATACACGCATATGTATAGCATATAGATGCTTTTAGATGTTTTTTTCCCCTCAGCAATTAAATGTGTAATTTTTGACTGCATATCTCCTTACCCTGATGATGTATAGAGCATTTAAGATGTTCTCCAAGTCAACCTTTTGGCATGTAGTTAAAAGTTGGTTAAGATCTACGTGTCTCAGTTATATTATCATGCTCTTTCACCAGGTGAGTGACAGCTGGAGAGCATTTCTCTTCTTCTCTCTCTGCCTTCAGTTGGCCAGCTGGACACTTGTCATCTACTGGTCCCGCTCTCACTGGCACAACCATCCAATAAGCCAGGCCCTACAAGCCCACATACAGCCATCTCACACCAGTTGGGGCGCTGTGGCAGCCAGCATGAACACTGAGTTCAGACGTATAGATAAGTTTGCTACAGGGGTGCCTGGATCCAGAGTTATAGTTACTGACAACTGGGTCCTAAAGGTGAGTAAAAACACTTATCTAGGTTCATGTTGTTTTTGTTGACATTGGGGGTGTCCAAATTTCAATGCAAGGCCTTATGCTGATTGTCTCCCTGTGTTCAATATTCATGTCAGTACAAGCAGGCGTAAAGTCGGAAATGTCAGCCGTGTGACACTTCTGCATTCATTCATGGTTGATTTAAATGGTGCATTGTATTCTGCCTTCATCTGGTGGGCTCCCATCACTCTGGTGAGAGCTGTGTCACCCACTAAGAGGCCGCTCTCTTGTCGAAGGAAGAGATTTCCTCTACTCCTGTCTCCCCGCCTGTTGCGGTCAGGCTTCGGCGGTGGGCAGAAACCCTCTGCTTCACTTCACTTCACCTTGAGATCTGATTTTTTTTGAAGAAGAAGAAGTTGTAGCTCAGAAATTCCTTTTCTTTCCTTTGTTCATTGCGGTATCTGATCGGACAAAGAGGTGACTCTTAGGTCCAGGGCCTATTAAATTGATTTGCATATTTAAATGGAGGTGTGTACAGGGAGGAGTTTGTTATGTATGTATTATATTATATATTTATATTATATATTTATTTATGTAGCATTAAATCTTATGAGAACAGTTTTCATATAGTTAACTGGTCTAGTACTCTATATAATATTAACAGAGACCCAACAAAGCCCATTATAGAGAAGCACTTCCTTATCAACCAGAACCAAGATCATGGTGGGTGGCCATTGGCTGCAACTATGGCTACCATGTTGCAGCGTGGTTGGTAGACAGGCACACAGACAGACAGACCGACCATTCACTTTTCTGTCTTCATAATGGCTTGTCCCTTTTTGGAGGATGTACTGGATGAGGAAGCCCTAATCCTCAGACATACATGTACTGAGAGAACTTGAATTTCACAGGACATACCAAGACTGTGATTTCAATACAATATACTAAGAGCATCATCTTCTTCTCTTGGCTCCAAAAGTGTGTTCTCAGACACTGCAAGGAAATCCAGTGAACAGTATAACATATTTATCTCATTGTGTTCCATGTGCAGTAGAAGTGGACTGTTTCTGTGGCTGGGACAGAGTTAGAGAGTTAGAGAGAGTTAGTTACTGCTACAATCATACAGACATTCAACATGTCAGCAGACACCTAATCTATTCACCTCATTTGTTCACTGTTATCTACTTTAAAGTCATCTGCAGTCAGCCTGCAAAATGTTCTTATACGTAATTTTAACTTGCTGCCAGGTCCTTTTATGGACAGACAGGTTTGTTCTTTATGAAGGACAGAAAGATAAAATAGATAAAGACGAAACATGAGAAAAATAGATTAAATGACACATTATGGATAATTGTTTGCACCTAATCATACTCTACATTACCTGCTTGCTATTTTTAAAGTAAAGTGTACAGCAGTTAGTGGACTTGAAAAGTAACTCTTTTAGTTGTAGGCTAATTATGACAGTTCCAGTGGAGCACTGTTTATTAATTGTACAGTTTTGGACTACTCCCTTTGTGCACAGAGCCAGCAGTTCCTCGCTTGGTTCAATCGGTAGAGCGGCCACCCCATATGCGAAGGCTCGCTGCGGCTGGCCAGGTTCGAGTCCCGACCTGTGGCCTTTTCCCGCATGTCATTCTCTATCTCTCTTTCCCCACATTTCCTGTCACTCTTCAGCTGTCTCTATCAATAAAAAAAAACTTGGAAAGGCCAAAAAAAAAAGAAATATCCACAGGATAGATATAAAATAGGTTAAAAGGCTCAAGAAAAGAGTGTAAAACTTAAATAGAGCATAAAACTGGAGAGCTACTGGAGAGGCAGCGTCTCCCATAGTGCCCCGCTGAACTAACTAATATTCAGTGTTAAAGTGCTGGCCTATTGTACCCATATTTGCAAACTCCTAGTTTCACCCTGCATGTGGTCTATTTGAACAAACTCCTCCTAGGGATTTTACCTAATCAACTTCAACCTTGGTAGGTGCATTCATATAGACTTCTTGAGTAAAAGTTAATAATAATAAAATAATAAAAATTATGAATTTTGATGAAACGATGTGGGTGGGGCACACCACAGACGCATTTGGCTGACGGTCGCCAATTAATGTGGTCACAAGTTAGTATGGAACGGCGGTGTTGCCTGTCTGCATGCAGCTGTGTGTGCTGAACATAGCGCTAGGTAGCTGTTAGCATTAGCTCATGGTAACAGCTCATGGTGGGACAAAAAAAAACAAAGCACACTTACATTTTCATCGTTGGTATTGCCGTTCCGTGTTCTATGGGTTATACGCACCCCAAAATCGAAAATATTGGTGTGAAGACCTGGAAAAGTGATTTTTGCATAATATGTCCCCTTTAAAATGCACCTCTTCAAGGTCAGGCACCATCATATCTTAAAGCTGGGAAAAATCTCTCAAACTCCAGCACATTATCTCATCAAGTCCACCTCTTTTTCTCCTCCATTCTTCTCCCTGTATACCAACAGCTGCACCTTCAGTCATCGAGACGCTGAAGACCATGTGATGACCTAATGATTTAGTGCAGCCATAACAATTTGGAGCTCAATGCTCTGAAGATAGTGGTAGTGGCTTCATATTTTGTGAGTCCTTCCACTTCCTGGGCACTATCATCACCCAAGGACCTCAAGTGGAACCTGAATCTGTGGATGTACTTCCTGTGTCAGCTGAAAAAGTTAAACCCCACAAACCTCTCACCCAATCCTTTATAATGTGCACAGTGATAGATATTGTACCAGACCACAGGTTTACTGTGTTTTTATTTTGATATTCTTCTTAATTCTAAAACTATTTGCATTCATCTACAGACCTAATCCTATTTGTATTTCTTTAGGTGACCACCTATTATGTCTACATGGCTTTACAGAGTGAATGTCATGTGACAGTAACAGAGTCTAAACAGCACCAGCTGAGTCCAGACTCGGCCTACCCTGCGCAGATCTTGACCTTGAGAGTGGGAAGCATCAATCCTGCTGTCAAACCTTTTGCTATCCGGTAGGAGTGTGGCAGTGATTGAGTGTGTGTGTGAGGCTGGCTGTCAGGAAAAAAAAGCTTATGCCACATCTAAAATAGCCAAGTTACTTTTCCACTGTTTCCAGGCTCAACTCTACAGAGTACCCAGAGCTCAGAGAAAAGCTCCATGTACCTATCAGAAACTCTGCCAATGTAGTGATCCGCCACACTATCAGTGAACTCTTTCTAGAAACTTTCAGAGCTCAGGTGGACCTCAATCAACCATACACACTCCCCAGTGGACAGGTACACTACTGCACGTGTATTATTTAGCTAAGCTAATTGCAATAAAAATGCAAAATTAATAATCATGTTTTTTTCCTTACACAGGAGATAGAGCCCTGTATCGGCTGTATGCAGGTTCCAGCAAGCACCAAACTGGTCAGACTCTGCCACGTAGAAGGTGTGTGCGTGCATGCGTGTGTGTTCACCCTCTGGGGGGGGGGGGGCGGCTTTAGTACAATAGTGACATATGCGTTAACACCTATAGCATGTGAACGCCTACAGTATAACTCATAACTAGAAAATGTCATTTCCCCTGCTGCGCCCCACGACCTGCTGCTGCTTACATTTTCTACTTATAATACTAATTGTGAAGCGAAGCAGCTACTAAACTCAAAATTTGTCATCATATAGTAAATAATTATTTGTACACTGAAACAAACATGCGCACAGGCATCCACTGCGTTCGCACGTCGCACAGCACAAATGACCCCTCGCTATTTGATTCCCACAAACACTACACAGTGTGTGCCTGTATGCTCATGTAAAATTGTACTTGAACAGTCACGTGTGTTCTTCAAGTCATGTATTTGAGGTGTAGTTCACCCGTCATGCACCCGTCACCTAGGTGTATGCGCAACAACGTGTGTGCAGCATCTGCGTGACGCCCGTCTATCCATTGAAAATGGAATTTACACATGCACTTTAGAGGTTTGATGTTGTCGCATAGGTGCTGTACACGTTTTTAGTATGGTGTGTTGGCATAAAATGCTCCTCATAGTGTACATGCGAGAGTGTATAGTAATTGATACCTCATCAGTTAATGACTATACCTGTGTGTTCAAGGATCTGATGATGACTCAGAGTGCCAGCAGTGTTTCTGCAGACCCATGTGGTGTCTCTCCTGTCTGGGTCGATGGTTTGCCAGCCGCCAAGATCAGCAAAGGCCCGAGACCTGGTTGTCCAGTAGAGTCCCCTGCCCCACCTGTAGAGCCAAATTCTGTATACTGGACATCTGTATTGTCCGCTGACAACACCCCCATGTATATAAAATAATTGCATTTTTTCCCTTTCTCTCAACATACAGCACCAAATATCTGGAGGGGGAAAAGGGGACATGATACAGAATATTACAGTTATACATAGTCTTTGCTTTACCCAGTGCAAAAAAATATGCCTCCCAGCAATTCTATAACCATGACCATGACCTGATCAGTGTACATACTGAAACAAAATGCACTAAATAGCCAAATCAAATGTTATTTACACCTGCTTACATCGAAATTTAAAGGTTACGTGATTATTCATATGTATGCTCTGAGTAGGAATAGTTAATCATAAACAATGATTTAACTTACATTTATATTTGACACTTCACTGTCAGTCAGTGATAATGTTATTATTCAATGTGATTGATTTTAACTTGTATAGTGTAGTGTATTTGTCACTTTTATTTCTAATTTATTAAGATATACTTTGAGCAGTTTGATCAGTGGTGGCCAATAGCCCCAGTTTTTATCCCATAGTTCTAAAACATGCAAATGTAAGCATGCAAAGTAAATTAGAGACATTGTATTTCTTTTAAATGTTAATGTTTGTTTTTGTTAATGTAAGCTGAGAGATTGTGTGTGCTGAGAGTTGTTAAAACATGTTTTTATTAAAGGTCCTGCAAACCATTGTGGGAGTTTTTCACTTAGACTTGTGCTTAGGTTGCTCTTGAGCAGAGCTAAACTGGACATTAAGTGAGGTCTTCAGACTCCATACAAATAAGAACAATCAAAGGTGCATTTGTCCTGCAACATTAGGTGTAATAAAGCAAGAGAACAAGGCAATATCAACCAAGCCCAGTCTGTACATGCCCACAAACCTAGTCTTATAAGTCAAAATAATTCAGATCACCGATGTGGGTTTCTCAAGGATGGACTTCTGTGTTATGTATGCCAGCAGTTGCTCCTACCTGCAGTCTCTGAGCTAAAGTCAGCAGATTTCAGTCTCAGGCTTACAGTCTTTCTATACAGGCTGCACGCTGATGAAGCTGCCCTGCCTTTCTTTCATCTGTTATTCATGATATGCTGCTTTTTGTGTGCATATCCTGTTTAGCATTTGCTGGTACAGTGTCATCTTAGAGCATTAATGCTCCTTGTTTAAACCTCTACTGGAGGTGTTTTGTGTGTGGGTTCTCTCTGGGTATTTGCATTTCCTCCTACAGTCCAAAGACATGTACTTAAAAGGTTAATTGGTGTCCGTGGGTGTGAATGTGTCTGTCAGCTCTATGATGAACTGCCAACTTGTCCAGGTGAGTTCCAGGTGTACCATGGACACTTAATCATGTGGTTGTAAAACCAGGGCTCTATTGCAGTGCAAATAATATTTATGACTTTCCTCAGTGGAGAAGTGCAGCCGAGTCTGTGTTTATGCAGAAAAATACTTTGATACTCATTTTGGCATGAAATAACAAGGCACAATTAAAGCCGCAAGCGGCCTTGAACGGACAAGTTTTAAGCCAATCAGATGAAGTCCATGGGAGGAATTTGTTCAAATTTGATGGAGTGCCATGCCATGAGTTTCATCAAAATTCATCATTTTAATAACTTTTACTCAGAGAGTCTATATGAATGCAACTACCAAGTTTGAAGTCAATTGGATAAAATCCAGAGGAGGAGTTCATTCAAATATGACCCCTTCTCAACCCAAAACACCAAAATGGTGATTTTCATTCTTAAATATCTCGCTTCTTGTTCATTTTAGCCCATTGCTCCAAGAGACTTTTTTGTAGGTCATGTCTTCATCTACAATTCGGCTGAGGTTTCATAACTCTGTGTATAAAACTGTGGTGGGGCTGCTTGAAAGAAAAATTCAAGGGGGCGCTGTAGAGCAATTTTGCCCCACCACCTAATTAATTATGCATCTTAATAACCACAAGACATTTCAGACAGCTCTGAGAAACAATATGTAAGCCCACTTTTGCCTGAAAATCAGCTAAAAAAAAGTCAATGGTCATTTTTTTCGAATAAAATCAGCGTTTTTGACTTTGACAGGCCACCGTGTCTACATAGTTTCTTCCCAAGGTTGTTTCTGATATTTCCACTCAGTTTCAGACAAGTTTCAGGCAGTTTCAGGCAATTTCAAAATCACCAAATGTTGTCATGGAAATGTTTTCTAGGCCAGACTACTATTACATATGAGAGGTTTGGTGAAGATTGGACTATTTTTCACAAAGTTATAGCATGTAAAAATTTCATGAAAACATGCCGAATTTCGTGGCCCCGCCCCTCCCACACAGTAAATCCAAAACTCACGATTTTGATAACTTTTCATTGTCAAGGCCTTAAGAACACGCACGTCAAGTTTCAAACAGATAGGATGAAAGCCCTAGGAGGAGTTCGTTCACATACAACCCCTGGAAATGACCTGAAAAACACAAAAACACCAATTTTGAAGCAAAATGGACACCGTACACTTCGTTGTAGTCTCTCTCACCAAGAGACTTTTTTGTGAGTCATAGCTGTGCTCACTTACTACACCCTCAATCTTGCTCAGGCTTAAAGACAGAACTACTGAAATAAAACATTTAATAATCTTTCCACAGATTACTTTTTTAACTGACTAACGTGTAATAACCTTTAATTCTTTTTACTTACTGAACTAGAAAACGACACAAATTTGTTGCCATTTTTTAAAAACGATAATAAAACAAAGGAGGTTAGTACCATGAACTGGTGACCTTTCCAGGGTGTACCCCACTTCTTCAAATTCAAATCAAATCAAATTTTATTTGTATAGCCCAAAGTCACAAAACACATTTTGCCTCAGGGGGCTTTACAATCTGTACAGGGAGTGACACCCTCTGTCCTTAGATCCTCCGTTCGAGTGAGGAAAAACTTGCCCACAAAAAAACCCTTTTAACAGGGAAAAAATGTGGAAGAAACCTCAGGAAGAGCCACAGAGGAGGGATCCCTCTTCCAGGACGGACAGACGTGCAATGGATGTCACATGTACAGAACAATGTTTCCTTTCACCCTGTTTCCAGGATAAGACTTAAACCGGGTGAAAGTCTTTGTGCCAGCTGCACCAGATACAGGATCTTGGATGTCACCAAACAGAGGATCAGAAAGAATTTTAACATGACGCTCCAAAAATACAACCAAGTCAGTAAAGTGAGCTCTCTGCTGTGTCTGTTCCATGATTCCATGAGCGATGGATCACCATTGCTCCCTTATTTGGCAGCTTTGCAAGAATGGCTCTCATATTTGCAGGCATATCCAACTCTTGCATACACTCCAATTCCCCCATTACATTACAACTGCCAGGCAAAAACAAAGAATACGCTTGGAGTGCTTTAACATCTTCACCCTTTATGGACTGCGAGGCTAGAACTTTTTCCATATAAGCATTAGCAATTTTATATTGATTTCCAAAATGCTCCTGCAGCAGGTCCTTAGCCACTGCATAGCCGCGATCAGGAGCCAAGTGCTGGCAGCTACGTACCAGTTGTTGTGGCTGTCCTCTCGTAAATTGCTCCAGATAGAAAAGACAATCTGCTGCCCCTGCTTTATTCTCCACTCCTTGCTCGAATGCTTTTATGAATGCTCTGTACTGCAACGGGTTCCCTTCAAATATAGGAATGTCTCTCGGTGGCAGAGATCTTGCGGTTTGTTGTTGCACTAAAGCAGCTGTTATTTCGTTTTTGTCTGTGCATGACGGTAAGTATGTCCTCAGATGCAATTTGATTTATGCAAGGTTGAGTGAATTGATGAGTGATTTGGGGTTGACTGGTTTCCTTGTTTAATTCAAAAGTTGTCATTTGACCTTTAAGTTGGTGTGAATTTCCCATGCTCTCCTGGTGGTCACGCATATTGTAGTGATGTTCAGAAGCCATTTTAAAACTTGAGCCCCGTTCCTTTGATCGCACATTCAGTGGTTTATTTGGATTTATTGAACATTGTTGTTGCTTTGATTTCCACAATCCTGGCTGATATTCATTTGCCAAAGGATTTAATACAATCACAGACCCATTTTCCCTTTTTTATTTTCCAGGTAAGAGCCCATTGCATTTTTGGATCCTGAACCAACACTTCACACACCAGAGGATTGCAATACTGCCAACTTAGCATTTGTTGCAGCTATTTCCACTTCCAAGTCAAGCTGTTCTCGTTTCCTCCTTAATTGTTGCTCATGCTCCTCCAATGCGTGCCTTTCTTTAAGAGCTGAGGCACGGGCAGTAAGAGCAGCTCTATCTGCTTCAGCTTTTATGCGTGCTGAAGCGGTGCTTGATCCTCCACTGGGTCTACTTCCTTTACTTGAACGTTTGCTTTCCACAGTAGAAATGCTATCATCTGGGCTAATGTCATCCACCAACAGGCGAGTTGCATGTGCATTGTTTTCAATGCTTGTGACATCACCATTTTGATTGATACCAACCTCATTTTTTATTTGCATTACCCTCATTGTTTGTAACACCAACATTTTCTTGTATATTACCTTCCAAGTTGGAAACCCACATTTCCCACATTTCTACATCAAACGCTGTTTCCGCACTTCCTGTTTTTTCAGTCGCTCCACAGTTCGCAACAACCAACAAAGTTAACGCAAAGTCAATCACGTATTCATTTCGGCCACCAATGCATTGGATTTATGCCCCACTAATTGTGTGCACACAGGTACAATGGCCATTATTCTGCAGCGCTATTCATACCTCGGCATCAGTGAGCTGGGCGCCATGCGGTGATCAGCTGATCCGATGCTCCGCTGCCTCGCCTGGTTCTGGTCTCCGCCGAACCGTTGTGGCCCTCCGTAGCCGAAATCCGACCGAATCGCTGCGGCCCTCCGTAGCCGAACTCCACCTCACGCCACGACCCAGCAGCAACAGCAGCTCCTTTCTATTGTCCTCCCACGATCACCTCCTCCAGGCGCCATGCGGTACGGGCCGCTTTCCAGCCACAGCGAAGGCCCAAAGAAACCACAAGGACGCTTTCCCCACGAGTCCAATAGTGGCCCTTAGTCACTATCTGCGCATGCTGGTGGTTTAAAGGGCTTGTACGCATGCCAATGTAGGTGCATGCAGGTCCAAATGCACGACACATCCAAACACAAACATATCCACACTACTGACTTGTTTTAGGTTTATTTAGGCTACATACAACCACTGCAACAGGACTCACTTTCACTATAACACCACGTAATTTCCTGACCTGTGAAGCTACACCATGGCACAGTCAAAAACCGTATGGCTTCCCCAGCGTGCGCCCCCTACTCTGATTAACCCACCTCCCCATATAGACTATATGTGGCTAAAAAGATACTGCCACCTACTGTCAAAAAATGTATACAACATAGAAAATGACCAATTTGGCTCCTACAGTTTGTTTTGTTGCTTCCGAAAGACTTTTTAAATTTGTTTTTTTTCCTTTGTTCTAGTAATTGCATCATTTTAACTCTGCGTTGTGTTTTTATTTTGATCGGAAAGCAATTCTTTTTGAGATTCTGCATTACTGCTACTACATTTCTGCTTTCATCTCTCCGCTTGTTTCGATCTGGATGAGAACTTAATCTCTCTTTCAGCTTTTTTCAAATCTGATCCGGTCAAACGACCCGTTTTTGAGAAATTTGAGAAGAACGTTATTTCAACACATGACATGACAATAAATTTAACAAAAACAAACACTTGGTACCACAAATCTCATACATATACTTTGCACGACCGCTAAATCCAATCTTAGACCTTCTGCTAAAATACCTTCCCATTGTCCTTTTAAATGATCCCGCCACACGCTTTAAAAAAAACTTACTCGTACCCTCAAATCACTTGCAAAACTTTCAATCAACAGTTTACTCAGAAAACACAAATCATTCCTATTCACGTAAGGAGAGTAAATCGGATCCCTACAGAAATGAATTATATCCCTAAGTATTGGGAGAGCGAATCGTTCTTATTCCCACCAGCTGCTTTTCCACCAGACCCCAGGCCTCTAGTCCCTCACTCTCTTCAGTGTTCTCTTGTGGGTGATAGAAGCTAGAGCCAGACAGGCTGGTATTCAGAGAAAGAAAATTGAGAAAACAGAGGAAAATATAAGTGAATAGAAAGACGCTCAACAGAGCAGTGAAAAACAAACTAACGTATATCCTGTCTTGTTTTCTGCCCGAGACCCTCAGGGTGATGACGAGTACGTGCCATATGGGCTCCGTCCGGATCCTTCGCCTTATCCCGTGCCTCAGCCTTGTCCTCCTCCGCCTGCACCATCAACTGTTCCGCCGCCTCACGTCCATTCACCCTACAACCCCTTCCAGAGGGTTAAGGCCACTCCACGAAAGAGAGAGATGGCCCTCCGTTGACAATCTCATAAAGAGATGAAGCGGTACAGTATAAATGTATTTTTGTGTTATGATACTAACACTGGTGAACTTTTCTTCCGATACAACCAAGGAAGGGGGAGAGGACGTGGATGTGGTGAGAACAGAAGAATGGACAACAATGTGTGTTACAATTGTGGAAGATTTGGACACTACGCGAGAGACTGCAGAGCTCCAAAGAAGAGAGGGAGGAGGGGTGGATGGAGAGCGGGAGGAGGCGAAGGAGCGGAGCCCTGGCAGGACAGGAGAGAAAAGGATCGCACCGCATGACTAACTCCAGAAGCAGGTTATGCAGACACACACATGCACACACATAGAGGTAGATGGGATTCTATCGTTACAGACAGCTGAGATTTTATTATCACAGGAAGGAACTAAACCATGGATAAAACTAGAAGTGCAAGGCAAAATAATAACTTTCTTGTGTGATACAGGAGCCTGTAGAACAGTTGTGCGAGGTAGCAAAAAAGGAACAAATTTTCCTTTGCAGCTAAATAGTGGTTTGAGAGTTAGGTCGGCCACAGGGCATGTAACTACTGAACCGTTGACGAAACCACTAAAAATAAGTGATCCTAAAACAAAGAAAAATGTACTGGCTTCAGTGGCGTCATCACAACTGTGTCCTGTTAACCTCTTAGAAAGGGATCTGATGACGAAACTAGGAATAGTGGTGGTACTGGACAAAAATGGTCTTGGTATTAAAGCGTGCCAATTTTAACTTTATTTTGTCAACATTTTGAACTTTTTCCCTCAGAAATCTGACGTTTTCCCCCCAGAATTTTGACCTTTTTTTTCAAAATTTTGACACCACCCCTCTTTATTTTCTCAACATTTTGAACTTTTTCCCTCAGGAATCTCACATTGTTCCCCCAGAATTAGCCTCTTTTTTCTAGAATTTTGAATTTTTTTTTTTTTCAAAATTTTGACACCACCCCCCCTTAGAAATTTTGACCTTTTCCTGAGAATTTTGATTTTTTGTTTCAGAAGTCTCACGCACTTTTAACTTTATTTTTTCAACATTTTGAACAATTTCCCTCAGAAATCTCACGTTTTTCTGCCAGAATTTTGACTTTTTTTTTTTCAAACTTTTGACACCACCCCCCATTAGAAATTTTGACGTTTTCCTGAGAATTTGGATGTTTTGTTTCAGAAGTCTCACGCAATTTTAACTTTATTTTCTCAACATTTTGAACTTTTTGCCTCAGGAATCTCAAGTTTTCCCCCCAGAATTGGCCTCTTTTTTTCTAGAATTTTGACTTTTTTTTTCCAAAATTTTGACACCACCCCCCCTTAGAAATTTTGATGTTTTTCCTGAGAATTTTGATTTTTTGTTTCAGAAGTCTCACGCAATTTTAACTTCATTTTGTCAACATTTTGAACGATTTCCCTCAGAAATCTGACGTTTTTCCCCCAGAATTTTGACTTTCTTTTTTTTCAAAATTTTGACACCACCCCCCCTTAGAAATTTTGATGTTTTTCCTGAGAATTTTGATTTTTTGTTTCAGAAGTCTCACGCAATTTTAACTTTATTTTGTCAACATTTTGAACAATTTCCCTCAGAAATCTGACGTTTTTTCCCCCAGAATTTTGACTTTTTTTTTTTTTTCAAAATTTTGACACCACCCCCCCTTAGAAATTTTGTTGTTTTTCCTGAGAATTTTGATTTTTTGTTTCAGAAGTCTCACGCAATTTTAACTTTATTTTCTCAACATTTTGAACTTTTTCCCTCAGGAATCTCACATTGTTCCCCAAGAATTGGCCTCTTTTTTCTAGAATTTTGACTTTTTTTTTTTTTTCAAAATTTTGACACCACCCCCCTTTAGAAATTTTGACATTTTTCCTGAGAATTTTGATTTTTTGTTTCAGAAGTCTCACGCAATTTTAACTTTATTTTCTCAACATTTTGAACAATTTCCCTCAGAAATCTGACGTTTTTCCCCCAGAATTTTGACTTTTTTTTTTTCAAAATTTTGACACCACCCCCCTTAGAAATTTTGTCATTTTTCCTGAGAATTTTGACTTTTTGTTTCAGAAGTCTCACGCAATTTTAACTTTATTTTCTCAACATTTTGAACTTTTTCCCTCAGGAATCTCACATTGTTCCCCCAGAATTGGCCTCTTTTTTCTAGAATTTTGACCTTTTTTTTTCTTCAAAATTTTGACACCACCCCCCCTTAGAAATTTTGACCTTTTCCTGAGAATTTTGATTTTTTTTCTTTCAGAAGTCTCACGCAATTTTAACTTTATTTTCTCAACATTTTGGACAATTTCCCTCAGAAATCTGACGTTTTTCCCCCAGAAATTTGACTTTTTTTTTTTTCAAAATTTTGACACCACTCCCCCTTAGAAATTTTGACGTTTTTCCTGAGAATTTGGATGTTTTGTTTCAGAAGTCTCACGCAATTTTAACTTTATTTTCTCAACATTTTGAACAATTTCCCTCAGAAATCTCACGTTTTTCCCCCAGAATTTTGACTTTTTTTTTTTAATTTTGACATTTCTCCTGAGAATTTAGATTTTTTGTTTCAGAAGTCTCACGCAATTTTAACTTTATTTTCTCAACATTTTGAACGATTTCCCTCAGAAATCTGACGTTTTTCCCCCAGAATTTTGACCTTTTTTTTTTTTCAAAATTTTGACACCACCCCCCCTTAGAAATTTTGATGTTTTTCCTGAGAATTTTGACTTTTTGTTTCAGAAGTCTCACGCAATTTTAACTTTATTTTCTCAACAATTTGAACTTTTTCCCTCAGGAATCTCACGTTGTTCCCCCTGAATTGGCCTCTTTTTTCTAGAAATTTGACTTTTTTTTTTTTCAAAATTTTGACACCACTCCCCCTTAGAAATTTTGACATTTTTCCTGAGAATTTTGATTTTTTGTTTCAGAAGTCTCACGCAATTTTAACTTTATTTTCTCAACATTTTGAACGATTTCCCTCAGAAATCTGACGTTTTTCCCCAGAATTTTGACTTTTTTTTTTTTTTCAAAATTTTGACACCACCCCCCCTTAGAAATTTTGACCTTCTTCCTGAGAATTTTGATGTTTTGTTTCAGAAGTCTCACGCAATTTTAACTTTATTTTCTCAACATTTTGAACTTTTTCCGTCGGAAATCTGACGTTTTTCCCCCAGAATTTTGACTTTCTTTTTTTTTCAAAATTTTGACACCACCCCCCCCTTAGAAATTTTGATGTTTTTCCTGAGAATTTTGACTTTTTGTTTCAGAAGTCTCACGCAATTTTAACTTTATTTTCTCAACAATTTGAACTTTTTCCCTCAGGAATCTCACGTTGTTCCCCCTGAATTGGCCTCTTTTTTCTAGAAATTTGACTTTTTTTTTTTTCAAAATTTTGACACCACTCCCCCTTAGAAATTTTGACATTTTTCCTGAGAATTTTGATTTTTTTGTTTCAGAAGTCTCACGCAATTTTAACTTTATTTTCTCAACATTTTGAACGATTTCCCTCAGAAATCTGACGTTTTTCCCCCAGAATTTTGACTTTTTTTTTTTTTCAAAATTTTGACACCACCCCCCCTTAGAAATTTTGATGTTTTTCCTGAGAATTTTGACTTTTTGTTTCAGAAGTCTCACGCAATTTTAACTTTATTTTCTCAACAATTTGAACTTTTTCCCTCAGGAATCTCACGTTGTTCCCCCTGAATTGGCCTCTTTTTTCTAGAAATTTGACTTTTTTTTTTTTCAAAATTTTGACACCACTCCCCCTTAGAAATTTTGACATTTTTCCTGAGAATTTTGATTTTTTGTTTCAGAAGTCTCACGCAATTTTAACTTTATTTTCTCAACATTTTGAACGATTTCCCTCAGAAATCTGACGTTTTTCCCCCAGAATTTTGACTTTTTTTTTTTTTCAAAATTTTGACACCACCCCCCCTTAGAAATTTTGACCTTTTCCTGAGAATTTTGATGTTTTGTTTCAGAAGTCTCACGCAATTTTTACTTTATTTTCTCAACATTTTGAACTTTTTCCCTCAGAAATCTGACGTTTTTCCCCCAGAATTTTGACCTTTTTTTTCAAAATTTTGACACCACACCCCCTTAGAAATTTTGACATTTTTCCTGAGAATTTGGATTTTTTGTTTCAGAAGTCTCACGCAATTTTTACTTTATTTTCTCAACATTTTGAACTTTTTCCCTCAGGAATCTCACATTGTTCCCCCAGAATTGGCCTCTTCTTTCTAGAATTTTGACCTTTTTTTTTTTCAAAATTTTGACACCACCCCCCCTTAGAAATTTTGACATTTTTTCCTGAGAATTTTGATTTTTTATTTCAGAAGTCTCACGCAATTTTAACTTTATTTTCTCAACATTTTGAACTTTTTCCCTCAGGAATCTCACATTGTTCCCCCAGAATTAGCCTCTTTTTTCTAGAATTTTGACTTTTTTTTTTTTTCAAAATTTTGACACCACCCCCCCTTAGAAATTTTGACCTTTTCCTGAGAATTTTGATTTTTTGTTTCAGAAGTCTCACGCAATTTTAACTTTATTTTTTCAACATTTTGAACAATTTCCCTCAGAAATCTGACGTTTTTCCCCCAGAATTTTGACTTTTTTTTTTTTTCAAAATTTTGACACCACCCCCCCTTAGAAATTTTGACCTTTTCCTGAGAATTTTGATGTTTTGTTTCAGAAGTCTCACGCAATTTTAACTTTATTTTCTCAACATTTTGAACTTTTTCCGTCGGAAATCTGACGTTTTTCCCCCAGAATTTTGACTTTCTTTTTTTTTCAAAATTTTGACACCACCCCCCCCTTAGAAATTTTGATGTTTTTCCTGAGAATTTTGACTTTTTGTTTCAGAAGTCTCACGCAATTTTAACTTTATTTTCTCAACAATTTGAACTTTTTCCCTCAGGAATCTCACGTTGTTCCCCCTGAATTGGCCTCTTTTTTCTAGAAATTTGACTTTTTTTTTTTTCAAAATTTTGACACCACTCCCCCTTAGAAATTTTGACATTTTTCCTGAGAATTTTGATTTTTTTGTTTCAGAAGTCTCACGCAATTTTAACTTTATTTTCTCAACATTTTGAACGATTTCCCTCAGAAATCTGACGTTTTTCCCCCAGAATTTTGACTTTTTTTTTTTTTTCAAAATTTTGACACCACCCCCCCCTTAGAAATTTTGATGTTTTTCCTGAGAATTTTGACTTTTTGTTTCAGAAGTCTCACGCAATTTTAACTTTATTTTCTCAACAATTTGAACTTTTTCCCTCAGGAATCTCACGTTGTTCCCCCTGAATTGGCCTCTTTTTTCTAGAAATTTGACTTTTTTTTTTTCAAAATTTTGACACCACTCCCCCTTAGAAATTTTGACATTTTTCCTGAGAATTTTGATTTTTTGTTTCAGAAGTCTCACGCAATTTTAACTTTATTTTCTCAACATTTTGAACGATTTCCCTCAGAAATCTGACGTTTTTCCCCAGAATTTTGACTTTTTTTTTTTTTCAAAATTTTGACACCACCCCCCCTTAGAAATTTTGACCTTTTCCTGAGAATTTTGATGTTTTGTTTCAGAAGTCTCACGCAATTTTTACTTTATTTTCTCAACATTTTGAACTTTTTCCCTCAGAAATCTGACGTTTTTCCCCCAGAATTTTGACCTTTTTTTTCAAAATTTTGACACCACACCCCCTTAGAAATTTTGACATTTTTCCTGAGAATTTGGATTTTTTGTTTCAGAAGTCTCACGCAATTTTTACTTTATTTTCTCAACATTTTGAACTTTTTCCCTCAGGAATCTCACATTGTTCCCCCAGAATTGGCCTCTTCTTTCTAGAATTTTGACCTTTTTTTTTTTTCAAAATTTTGACACCACCCCCCCTTAGAAATTTTGACATTTTTCCTGAGAATTTTGATTTTTTATTTCAGAAGTCTCACGCAATTTTAACTTTATTTTCTCAACATTTTGAACTTTTTCCCTCAGGAATCTCACATTGTTCCCCCAGAATTAGCCTCTTTTTTCTAGAATTTTGACTTTTTTTTTTTTTCAAAATTTTGACACCACCCCCCCTTAGAAATTTTGACCTTTTCCTGAGAATTTTGATTTTTTGTTTCAGAAGTCTCACGCAATTTTAACTTTATTTTTTCAACATTTTGAACAATTTCCCTCAGAAATCTCACGTTTTTCTGCCAGAATTTTGACTTTTTTTTTTCAAACTTTTGACACCACCCCCCATTAGAAATTTTGACGTTTTCCTGAGAATTTGGATGTTTTGTTTCAGAAGTCTCACGCAATTTTAACTTTATTTTCTCAACATTTTGAACTTTTTGCCTCAGGAATCTCAAGTTTTCCCCCCAGAATTGGCCTCTTTTTTCTAGAATTTTGACTTTTTTTTTTCAAAATTTTGACACCACCCCCCCTTAGAAATTTTGATGTTTTTCCTGAGAATTTTGATTTTTTGTTTCAGAAGTCTCACGCAATTTTAACTTTATTTTCTCAACATTTTGGACAATTTCCCTCAGAAATCTGACGTTTTTCCCCCAGAAATTTGACTTTTTTTTTTTTCAAAATTTTGACACCACTCCCCCTTAGAAATTTTGACGTTTTTCCTGAGAATTTGGATGTTCTGTTTCAGAAGTCTCACGCAATTTTAACTTTATTTTCTCAACATTTTGAACTTTTTGCCTCAGGAATCTCAAGTTTTACCCCCAGAATTGGCCTCTTTTTTCTAGAATTTTGACTTTTTTTTTTCAAAATTTTGACACCACCCCCCCTTAGAAATTTTGACATTTTTCCTGAGAATTTTGATTTTTTGTTTCAGAAGTCTCACGCAATTTTAACTTCATTTTGTCAACATTTTGAACGATTTCCCTCAGAAATCTGACGTTTTTCCCCCAGAATTTTGACTTTCTTTTTTTTCAAAATTTTGACACCACCCCCCCTTAGAAATTTTGATGTTTTTCCTGAGAATTTTGATTTTTTGTTTCAGAAGTCTCACGCAATTTTAACTTTATTTTGTCAACATTTTGAACTTTTTGCCTAAAAAATCTGACGTTTTTCCCCCAGAATTTTGACTTTTTTCTTTTTCAAAATTTTGACACCACCCCCCCTTAGAAATTTTGACATTTTTCCTGAGAATTTTGATTTTTGTTTCAGAAGTCTCACGCAATTTTAACTTTATTTTGTCAACATTTTGAACTTTTGCCTAAAAAATCTGACGTTTTTCCCCCAGAATTTTGACTTTTTTCTTTTTCAAAATTTTGACACCACCCCCCGTTAGAAATTTTGATGATTTTCCTGACAATTTTGATTTTTTGTTTCAGAAGTCTCACGCAATTTTAACTTTATTTTCTCAACATTTTGAACTTTTTCCCTCAGGAATCTGACGTTTTTCCCCCAAAACTGGCCTCTTTTTTCTAGAATTTTGAGGGTTTTTTTTTTTTTTAATTTTGACACCACCCCCCCTTAGAAATTTTGACATTTTTCCTGAGAATTTTGATTTTTTGTTTCAGAAGTCTCACGCAATTTTAACTTTATTTTCTCAACATTTTGAACAATTTCCCTCAGAAATCTAACGTTTTTCCCCCAGAATTTTGACTTTTTTTTTTTTTCAAAATTTTGACACCACCCCCCCTTAGAAATTGATATTTTTCCTGAGAATTTTGATTTTTTGTTTCAGAAGTCTCACGCAATTTTAACTTCATTTTGTCAACATTTTGAACGATTTCCCTCAGAAATCTGACGTTTTTCCCCCAGAATTTTGACTTTTTTTTTTTTTCAAAATTTTGACACCACCCCCCCTTAGAAATTTTGATGTTTTTCCTGAGAATTTTGACTTTTTGTTTCAGAAGTCTCACGCAATTTTAACTTTATTTTCTCAACAATTTGAACTTTTTCCCTCAGGAATCTCACGTTGTTCCCCCTGAATTGGCCTCTTTTTTCTAGAATTTTGACTTTTTTTTTTTTTCAAAATTTTGACACCACCCCCCCATAGAAATTTTGACGTTTTTCCTGAGAATTTGGATGTTTTGTTTCAGAAGTCTCACGCAATTTTTACTTTATTTTCTCAACATTTTGAACTTTTTCCCTCAGGAATCTCACATTGTTCCCCCAGAATTGGCCTCTTTTTTCCAGAATTTTGACCTTTTTTTTTTTTCAAAATTTTGACACCACCCCCCCTTAGAAATTTTGACATTTTTCCTGAGAATTTTGATTTTTTCTTTCAGAAGTCTCACGCAATTTTAACTTCATTTTCTCAACATTTTGGACAATTTCCCTCAGAAATCTGACGTTTTTCCCCCAGAAATTTGACTTTTTTTTTTTTCAAAATTTTGACACCACTCCCCCTTAGAAATTTTGACGTTTTTCCTGAGAATTTGGATGTTTTGTTTCAGAAGTCTCACGCAATTTTAACTTTATTTTCTCAACATTTTGAACAATTTCCCTCAGAAATCTGACGTTTTTCCCCCAGAATTTTGACTTTTCTTTTTAAATTTTGACATTTCTCCTGAGAATTTTGATTTTTTTGTTTCAGAAGTCTCACGCAATTTTAACTTTATTTTCTCAACATTTTGAACTTTTTCCGTCGGAAATCTGACGTTTTTCCCACAGAATTTTGCCTTTCTTTTTTTTTCAAAATTTTGACACCACCCCCCCTTAGAAATTTTGACATTTTTCCTGAGAATTTTGATGTTTTGTTTCAGAAGTCTCACGCAATTTTAACTTTATTTTCTCAACATTTTGAACTTTTTCCCTCAGGAATCTCAAGATTTTCCCCCAGAATTGGCCTCTTTTTTCTAGAATTTTGACTTTTTTTTTTTTCAAAATTTTGACACCACCCCCCCTTAGAAATTTTGACATTTTTCCTGAGAATTTTGATTTTTTGTTTCAGAAGTCTCACGCAATTTTAACTTTATTTTGTCAACATTTTGAACTTTTACCGTCAGAAATCTGACGTTTTTCCCCCAGAATTTTGCCTTTCTTTTTTCTCAAAATTTTGACACCACCCCCCTAGTAATTTTGACGTTTTTCCTGAGAATTTTGATGTTTTGTTTCAGAAGTCTCACGCAATTTTCACTTTATTTTCTCAACATTTTGAACTTTTTCCCTCAGGAATCTGACGTTTTTCCCCCAGAATTTTGCCTTTCCTTTTTTTCAAAATTTTGACACCACCCCCCCTTAGAAATTTTGACGTTTTTTCTGAGAATTTTGATGTTTTGTTTCAGAAGTCTCATGCAATTTTTAATTTATTTTCAAAACATTTTAAACTTTTTCCCTCAGAAATCGGACGTCCCCCCCCCAGAATTTGCCTCTTTTTTTCAGAATTTTGACTTCTTTTTTTTTTTCAAAATCTTGAAACCATCCCCCTTAGAAATTTTGACATTTTTCCTGAGAATTTTGATTTTTTGTTTCAGAAGTCTCACACAATTTTAACTTTATTTTGTCAACATTTTGAAATTTTTCACTCAGAAATCTGACGTTTGTCCCCCCAGAATTTGCCTCTTTTTTTCAGAATTTTGACTTTTTTCATCAAAATTTTGGCACCAGCCCCCTTAGAAATTTTGACTTTTTTACTCAGAATTTTGAATTTTTTTCAGAAATCTCACACAATTTTAACTTTATTATCTCAACATCTGAACTTTTTCCCACACAAATCTGTTGTTTTCCCCCCAGAATTTGCCTCTTTTTTTCAGAATTTTGACTTTTTTTTTCAAAATTTTGGCACCAGCCCCCTTAGAAATTTTGACTTTTTTACTCAGAATTTTGAATTTTTTTCAGAAATCTCACACAATTTTAACTTTATTATCTCAACATCTGAACTTTTTCCCTCAGATATCTGTCGTTTTCCCCCCCAGAATTTGCCTTTTTTTTCCAAATGAAGTGTTTATGACAACTTACCAACTTTCCAGCCTTGTGATGAAGGTGTTGGTACTGCACTTGAGGTCGATCTGGTGGTGGCAGGGATGTTGGCAGCGCAGGAGCCTCTGGAAACGGTGTCTCTGACAGCACTTTCAGGTGAGTCGTTACTTTTGGCATTACTGTTGCCCTGTAGTTGGCCCTTTTCTCCTTTGCAGTGAAGGTCGAGATGGACTTGGAGTTCAAGTTGGGCAGAGGAATGGTGAGACCGCCAGGGATGGGGTCCTCTCAGATTCAGTCTGGCTCATGAGCACATCTTGCAGAGCAGGACTATCCTCCTCCCCCAGATGCTATCGATAGGATCCCCCTCTGACTCTGAAGACACGCCAAGTCCCTCATCTGCCATCTCTTCAACTTCACCTTGCTCCTCAGCCAACTCCGACTCCTCCTCCTCACGTGACTGCTCTTCCTCAACTGCAAATATGTAATTGTATGGATCACAAAAGTGTCTGTGTAGTTACAACAACCACCTGTGGACTCATTCAATAATCTCCAGGGTTTCTTTGCTTCATGCTTTTAACAGTTAACTTTATACCATCTTCATCATCATTCCTAGAAAATGCATGAAAAACTATGGATTAATAAGGATAACGTTGCTTCATGTGTTCTAATACTGTTTAAGTGTGTGATTAAGTACTGTACCTTTCTGCACATAGTAGTCCCTAGCAGTGAAGCTGGTGGATTGGCACATGGCATACTCCACAACAAGGAGCTCCTCCTCGTCAGGCTGCTCGTACTCATCAGGGATGGGCATTGGAGCAGCGAAGTTGGGCTCCAGGACAAGTTCCTTGCCAAAGAGAACCTCAGCCTGCTGACTGATGCACTGTCAACCTGACAACCAGCAATTAATTATAGTGTATGATGTGTTACATGGACTGTGTCTGCAATAAAGCTTTATATATATATATATATATATATATATATATATATATATATATATATATATATAAATATAAAACACTGTCTCCAGTTTCAGCCAATTATAGACCGATATCAAACCTTCCATTTCTTTCTAAGTTACTTGAGAAAGCTGTAGCTAATCAGCTGTGTGAATTTCTTCATAAGAACAGTTCAAGGATTTTCAGTCAGGATTTAGAGTGCATCATAGAACAGAGACCGAACTAGTCAAAGTCACAAACGATCTCCTAATGGCATCAGACAAAGGACTCATCTCTATACTCGTCCTGTTAGATCTTAGTGCTGCATTTGACACCATAGACCATCAAATTCTTTTACAGAGACTGGAACATCAAATTGGCATCAAAGGAACCGCCCTGAGCTGGTTTAAGTCGTATTTCTTAGATCAATCTCAGTTTGTTCACGTCAATGATGAATCCCCCATGCATACCAAAGTCTGTCCCACAAGGGTCTGTACTGGGACCACTTCTATTCAGTCTATATTTCTATTTCCATTGTTATGCTGATGACAGCCAATTATATTTATCGATTAAGCCTGATGAAACCAATCGGTTTACTAAACTCCAAGCATGCCTTAGGGATATAAAAAAGTAGGATGACCTACAATTTTCTGATGTTGAACTCAGATAAAACTGAAGTTCTTGTAATTGGACCCAAAGACCTTAGAAACTCTCTTTCCGGAGACCTGGCTACCTTAGACGGGAGCACCCTGGCCTCCAGCTCCACCATAAAGAATCTTATTTTTTGATCAGGATTTGTCCTTTAATGTCCATATAAAACAAATTTCATGGACTACATTCTTCCACTTATGCAACATTGCCAAAATCAGACGCATCGTGCCCCAAGCGGATGCAGAAAAAACTAGTCTATGCATTTCTTACTTCTAGGCTGGACTACTGTAACTCTTTGTTATCAGGCTGCCCCAATAAATCTCTTAGGACTTTGCAGCAAATTCAGAATGTTGCTGCACGTGTTCTGACAGGAACCAAGAACAGAGATGACATCGCTCCTATTTTGGCTTCCTTGCACTGGCTACCTGTTAGATCTAGAATAGAATTTAAAATTCTTCTCCTTACATACAAAGCGTTTCATTGCCAGGCACCATCACATCTAAAAGAACTCATAGTATGTTACTACCCCTCTAGACCACTGCACTCTCAGAATGCTGGGTTCCTTGTGGTTCCTATAGTTTCCAAAAGTAGATTGGGAGCCAGAGCTTTCAGCTATCAAGCTCCACTTCTGTGGAACAAACTGGGTTCAGGAGGCAGACACGGTCACCACCTTCAAGAGTAGACTTAAGACCTTCCTTTTTGAGAGCGCTTATACTTAGGCCTGGCTCAGGCCTTCCTTTAGTTATGCTGCCATAGGACTAGACTGCCTGGGGATCCCTCATTCTATCTCCTGTTCTCTCTCCCATTCTGTCTCTCTCTCTCTCTCTCTCTCTCTCTCTCTCTCTCAGCATCATCATTACCATCAGTTTGAAGTCGTGACTTTGATGTTGTGACTTTGAAGTCTCACTGTGTGACTTTGAATTTGTGACTCTGAAGACTAATTGTGTCACTGTGAATTAGTGACTTTGAAGTTATGACTTTGATGTCATGACTTTGATGTGAAGTCGTGACTGTTATAAAAATTGGGACTGCACTGCTATTTAGATGCTTATGTTTGTGTGTTCCCATATATTACATGTCTTAAGTGCACTGATGCTTTAACTTTTACATGTTTTCTCATTAGTTGCATGTCTTGAGTGCACTTCCCTTTGATGTTACTGAGACTGGCAGGGTGAGGTAAAGTTTAGGAACAAAGCTCAGATACAGATAAGAGAGGTGACATTCAGAGTAGGGGGCATGTTGAAGAGTAACAGTTTGCAAGCTATATATGCAAATTGTCTGTTAACAATTGGGAATGGTTCAGACAGCCCATTTTTAGAAAAAATGTAAAAGAACCAACCGTTAGAGCTCCTCAGGGAGCCTTTTTCTCTGTAACTCTTTTGGTGTGTTGCACTGCGAAACGCTGCTCTTGTACAAGAACAATAAATTCAACTTAAACTTTGATGCTTTGAATCCGGTCCTCCTTATTCAAGGATTTTCTTTAAAAAATTCCTGTAACATTTGGCATCCAACGTAGAGTTCGATATCTGTTCTCCTCTGGAAGTGACGGCACTGGAAAAAACTTGCCGGTACATTGACTAAAAAAAAAAAAAAAAAAACGCCACAAGGTTCTTAAAACCATGTTTTGGCGTAGACCAGGACCAGCTGAGAGAGAAGGCAGTGACGGGGTCAACCACACAGAAAAAGGCCAGAAACCTCAGTTCAGTTGGGAAGTTAGAGGGGAGACCCAGGGTGCCTCAGTCAGGGACTTGGAGGGTAATGTCTTTGGAACGAAAATTGAAAAAATTTATCCTTCAGGCCTGAGTAAACAAACAGACGTAGGAGAAGTCAGGGAGATGCCAAATGTATGGAAACATTAAATCCTGATAATGTTA
Source organism: Nibea coibor (assembly GCA_023373845.1). Taxonomy (NCBI): domain Eukaryota; kingdom Metazoa; phylum Chordata; class Actinopteri; family Sciaenidae; genus Nibea; species Nibea coibor. The sequence goes on from CM041739.1 coordinate 27,448,235, forward strand.
AATATCTAAAAAGATGGCAGGAGAAGTATGATTTTGTAGGAAGATTAGATGTAAAAGAATGTGAGGAGTTAGTGAAAACTATTAGTGAAAAGGAGAAATGGAAAGGTAAGTCAAGAAAAGATGGACTGTTACAGGCCAAGTTGTGGGTGATAGAAGCCAGAGCCAGACAAGCTGGTATTCAGAGAAAGAAAATAGGAGGAGCAGAGAAAATTGAGAAAACAGAGGAAAATGTAAGTAAACAGAAAGATGCTCAACAGAGCAGCGAAAACCAAACTAACATATATCCTGTCTTGTTTTCTGCCCGAGACCGTCAGGGTGATGACGAGTACGTACCATATGAGCTCTGTCTGGATCCTCCGCCTTATCCCATGCCTCAGGCTCGTCCCCCTCCTCCTGCACCACCAACTGCTCCGCTGCCTCCCGTCCACTTACCACACAACCCCTTCCCAAAGTTTAACGCCATGCCACGAAAGGGATGGCCCCCCCGTTGGCAATCTCCTCTAAAGACACGAAGCGGTACAGTATACGGACACACTGCACATGCAAATAAGACACAAAGTTGTGAGGGAGGAATAAGTTTAGATGGTGATGAAAATAATACAACTCTCATCGCACCCATGATTGAGTTACCAAAACCTATGGCAGGCATAACTGTCAATGGAGTAGTGCAGCCACTCACAGTGAGCGTATTTAGAGCAACAGACCAGGATGCCAGAGACGCAACAAAAACCATAATTCGTCAACAAGAGGATGGTGAAGCTTTTAGTCAAGAAATGAATCATCTCTTCAAAAGCTTCGGTTTAAATACTATAGAAGTAGAAAGGGCAGTTAGAACAATAGTGCCAAAAGTGTGGTGTCAAATAAGGGGAAATTGGGACCCCCTTATGAATCAAGAGCCAATTCCATTTGGTTCATGCAAATTATGCTGCTCAGGTAGACCCACTACTGGCAAGGGTGGTTGCGCACTACAGAGGACAGGCAAATTACTCAAGAGTGTCGGAATGCAAACAGGGACCTGCAGAGCCGGTGCCACTTTTTGTTGAAAAAATGAAAAAGGTGTTCCGCATAAACAGTGGAATACCTGTAAATAATGCTGATGACAGCCCATACAGCATGCAGTTAAAGAACGCACTCATGATTGGATTCAGACCAGAAATCAGTCAGTTCATAAAGAAACATCTGATTGCTTGGAAAAATGAAGGATTGCAGAGAACCATTGATTATGCAAATCATGCAGACAAAACAATTTAAGCAAAAAATATATAAATGCATTTTTGTGTTATGATACTAACACTGGTGAACTTTTCTTCCGAGATAACTAAGGAAGGGGGAGAGGATGTGGAGGTGGTGAACAGAAGAATGGACAGCGATGTGTGTTACAATTGTGGAAGATTTGGACACTACGCGAGAGACTGCAGAGCTCCAAAGAGGAGAGGGAGGAGGGGAGTATGGAGAGTGGGAGGAGGCGAAGGAGCGGAGCCCTGGCAGGACAGGAGAGAAACCGCATGATCACACCGCATGACTTAACTCCAGAAGCAGGTTATGCAGACACACACACGCACACACATATATAGATAACATTACAGATATGAGTACAGCAACACATGATGAGGCAGAGGTCAAAGAGATCCGTTACAGACAGCTGAGATTTTACTATCACAGGAAGGAACTAAACCATGGCTAAAACTAGAAGTTCAAGGCAAAATAATAACTTTCTTGTGTGATACAGGAACCTGCAGAACAGTTGTGCGATGCAGCGAAAAAGGAACAAATTTTCCTTTGCAGCTTAATAGCGGTTTGAGAGTTTGACGAAACCGTTGACGAAACCACTAAAAATAAGTGATCCTAAAACAAAGAAAAGTATACTGGCTTCAGTGGCGTCATCACAACTGTGTCCCGTTAACCTCTTAGGAAGGGATCTGATGACGAAACTAGGAATAGCGGTGGTACTGGACAAAAATGGTCTTGGTATGAAAGCGTGCCGTACAACTCTAAAAACAGCAGACAGCGATGGCGAGGATGAAGTAGAAACTTTTGTGCGCAAAGGATTAACATTGAATTACTGGTACAGTTTAGATTTAATTCAAACAGAACCAAGTAGTGTAACTCAAGAATTAATGAGATTGGTAAAAACCTTCTACCTACATTCCTTCTACTGAGATGAAAAATGCTGAAACGCACACACCCGAACAGTTACATTGCACAATGTACTTTCGACACGAGCACGGATCAGACGATGAATATCATGACAAATTCTTTAAAAAGCCCAGTTGTAAAGTAACTCTTACTGACCTATACTGGGACAAAAAAGGAAATTGTGCTTGTGCAGTGAGCCTCCAGAAACCAGAAATTAAATTGTTTAGGGGGGGACTCACACCACACATTTCATGTTCAAAAATGATTAATTCACAGTGGAAGGATTTTGGTGAGTTTATCTCAAAAATAAAAAGATCAAACTGTGAATGGAAAGAACTGGGGGGAAAAGTGCTATTTGCACCTAAATTGAATGTGTATTGTACCCATTTGAACTGGGTCACAAAGCAGTCAAGGCTGTACACCTTAGTGGAGAAACTAGCCTGGACTCAATCACCGATTGATACACTTTAACTGCTGAAGAAGAGTTAGAATTAACCAATATACCTCAAGAGTTGTGGTCCAAGGGGTCAGCTAATGTAGGACTCATTAAGGGGGTAGAACCGGTTAAAATAACTCCAAAAAGCTCTTATACGCCGTATCAGAGACAGTATCGACTTAAACCAGCAGCTGAAGAGGGAATAGCACCAATAACACAGGATTTACTAAGTGCAGGAGTTATTGGAGAGTGTGCAAATGCAGCATGCAATAGTCCTTTGTTTCCTGTAAAGAAAGCCGCCCCATCGACAGGATGGAGGATGGTACAGGATTTGCAAGCAGTCAACAAAGCAGTAATATCACATGCTCCCCTTGTACCAGACCCACACACTCTGTTAAATTAACTCAATTCAAAAGCTAAATATTTTACAGTGATAGATTTAGCTAATGCATTTTTCTCTACACCACTTCATAAAGAAGATCAATTTTGGTTTGCTTTTCAGTATAGAGGTAAAAGGTATACATTTACAAGACTCCCACAAGGATATTGTGAAAGTCCAACCATCTTTTCAATGGCAATGTCATCTAACTTAATTTACTCCCGAGAGGAAGTCAGCTATTATTGTACGTTGATGATATTTTGCTAGCCTCTGAAAATGAACAGGACTGCAAAACTGACACTGTTGCTCTTTTAAAATACTTAGCAGAACAGGGTCACAAAGTAAGCAAAAATAAATTGCAATTATGGAAAGAAGTGGTGAAATATCTAGGTTTTAATATCTCTCTTGTAGGTAAACATCTAGATGAAAAATTGAGATTGAGAAAAACTGCGATATTACATGGGCCCAAACTACAGACTAAAAAAAAAAAAAAAAAAAAAAGATGTCATTTTTGGGAATACCTAATTTCTGTAGAGCATGGATTGCAAATTATGCTGAAGTAATACATCCACTTTAAATGCTTATCTATGATCAACCCATGGCAGCTAACGATGTGATCACATGGACTCCAGAGGGAGAACATGCCTTTGTACAAGTAAACCAATTGCTAGTGGGTTCAGGAGTTTTAGCACTCCCGGATTATAAGAAGCCATTTATACAAATGTGTGATGCTAGAAGTGGATTTATGACCAATGTGTTAACCCAACCTTTTGGAGGAAAACTTAGACCCATGGCATACTATTCGTAATCCAATAGCCAGAGCAATGCCACAGTGTCTGCAAGCTGTACAGGCCGCAGCCTTAGCAATACAGAGTTCAGCTGCAATTGTCTTGTTCCATCCATTGACACTGAAGGTGTCACATGTTGTAGACGCTCAATTGACTCAGTCAAAAATAGCCTTCATGTCTCCAGCTCGACATCTCAATTGTATGACTATCCTACTCTCTCAGCCCCATCTAACTATTGAAAGGTGTACAATTTTAAATCCAGCTACGCTACTACCAAACGAAACAGAAAGTGCTAAACATGATTGTGTAGCTGAAACAACAGAAAAAGCGTTGCCAAGAGTGGATTTAACTGATGTGGCGTTACAAAATTCGGATGTAGTGATGTTCGTAGATGGATCATGTAAAATGAACCCAGATGGAACTAAAAATAGTGGATATGCAGTAGTAACTATAGATAAGGTGTTAAAATCTAGAGCACTTGAATCCTACCTCTCAGCTCAAGCAGCAGAATTGATTGCACTAACTGAGGCATGCATATTAGGAGAATAATACCTTGCATTAATACCTGAATTAATACCTTGCATGTTTTTGCACAACATCCACAGGTAAACCAATTTTGCATACAAATCTGATTTTAGCCTTATTAAAAGCTGTACAATTACCACTTCAGATTGCCGTATGTAAGTGTGCAGCTAACACATCAGGAATAGACTTGGTTTCACAAGGAAATCGTAAAGCAGATGAGGAAGCAAAGATAGCTGCTGCGAGACAAGATTATGAAGACATATACATGGCTGAAGAGATCACACATATTGACCATGACATCTTAAAAGACATGCAACAAAGCTCACCTGAATTAGAAAAACGATCTTGGGCAAATAGGGGGGTAACATTGTCTGATAATGAGTTATGGAAATGACCAGAGGGCAAGTACATACTTCCAAAAAATTTATTTCGATTTGCAGCGGTATTGACGCATGGATTAACTCATGCATCAACAGGGGGGATGTATGAGCTAATAAATAAGATATATATGGCATATGGATTCCAAAATTATGCAAAAAAATTTTGCGCATCATGTCTAGTGTGTGGACCAAGACCAGGTAAAATGCTCACTATCCATTTCATGCGATATGTATGGATTTCATAGAATTAAATAAATGTGAAAATAAAAAGTACTGTCTAGTGATCATAGATTTATACTCAAAATGGATTGAAGTTATTCCAACCACACAAAATGATGCAATAACAGTAGCTAAAGCCTTAGCAACACATATTGCACCAAGATTTGTATTTCCAGAAATCATGTATAGTGATAATGGACCACATTTTAGAAATGATGTAATTGCTAAATTGAGTGAACTGTTTTCCATTAAAATGAAATTTCATTGTTCTTATCATCCACAATCAGCAGGACTAGTGGAAAGAGCGAACGGCACAATCAAGGCTAAACTTAGGAAAGCCATGGACGAAACAGGAAAAGGATGGGTAACCTGTTTGCCAGCAGTAATGCTGAGTCTTCATATACAACCTAATAATACAGGACTGTCACCTTTTGAAATTTTGTATGACAGACCTTACAGAGTACCTTTGATTAACTTCAAGGGAGATGACTCAGAATTGACAGAAACAATTGTAGATTATATGAGCAAAATGTTGAAAAACAAATAAACTATGTCTACAGTTCTCTCACCCACAGAGCCTGTCCCTGACCAAGAGATACCTGTGGAGCCAGGAGATTGGATATTTACCAAAACACTCAAACGGAAAAATTGGAGTTCTCCGAGGTGGGAAGGTCCATTTCAAGTACTACTCGCAACACCCACAGCAGTACGTATAGCTGAGAGAACAACGTGGATACACCTGACGCATTGCAAACGAGCACCGATACCTACAGATAAGTAATAAATGAAACAGTCACTTGCACCTTAGGTAAGATGACAGAGCATCCATGGCACCCATTCAGAAGAATGGGATGCGGAATGAGGGGGTTCATAAGAATTTTAGTAATACTTTTAATAGTCACATTGATACTAATCATCCGATTCTCCGAGCAGAATGACTATGGAAAAATGATGTAATGTAACTCAAACCCAAAATAATAACTCATATCCGCTTTTCAGAGCAAAACGAGGTACTTTAATTCCTAAAGTAACTATTTATTGCAAACACTGGGAGTCTCCCTGTGTGGCTAAAATTGAGTGTCTCCAGCTCAGCGAGTATAGGAGTTAATCTGTAAATGAGAGGAGAAGCACCTGCTGAAAATGACACACTGTTTAGTCTTTGTTCCACAGCACAATGAAGAACCTATAGAAAATCTGAATTGAAATTATAGTGTTCTGATGTAATGTATGCTTAAGAGAAAAGGACTGATGGCAAATTGTATATACATTTAAAGGTTTTTTGTTTATTTCTCATTTTAGGGACAACACCCGTAGGCAGGGAAAGATTATTTTTTCCTTATTAGATTCATAAATGTATGTATACATTTGCTGTTATCTGAATTAATATTTTTTGCATTTATATTTTACATCTTCATGAGGGATTAAGTATACTGAAGTGATTGTAACAAGTGTTAACACAAGTTAGTGGCCGCCGGGGCAGCGGGGCCGTGTGGAGAATTTTCCTGTCTAGAAAGTCATAGTATGAAACAATAAGAATGTTAAAGAACTGCCAGACAGGTTTTTCGCTCCCACACCATCGATGATTACTTGTAACAACCACTGACCACTGATTATTTTTCATTCTTGTAATTATATTTTGTACTTTTCTAAAAATAGTACAAATGGGGGAAATGTTATAAAAATTGGGACTGCACTGCTATTTAGATGCTTATGTTTGTGTGTTCCCATATATTACATGTCTTAAGTGCACTGATGCTTTAACTTTTACGATGTTTATGTGATTTCCCATTAGTTGCATGCCTTGCGGAACAAAGGTCAGATACAGAGAAGAGAGCTGACATTTAAAGAGGGGGCATGTTGAAGACTAACAGTTTGCAAGCTATATATGCAAATTGTCTGTTAACAACTGCAATGGTTGAGACTGCCCATTTTCAGAAAAAAATGTATAAGAACCAACCGTTAGAGCTCCTCAGGGAGCCCTTTTCTCTGTATTTTTTGGGTGTGTTGCACTGCGAAACGCTCCTCTTGTACAAGAACAATAAATTCAACTTAAACTTTGATGCTTTGAATCCGGCCCGCCTTATTCAAGGGTTTTCTTTTAAAAAAATCCAGTAACAGTGACTTTGATGTTGTGACTCAGGAAAGCACGCTACCACCCGTCTACGAGTAACGTTCATTCATTCACTCACCTTATCGTGTATATGAACTTCGCCTCACTTCCATCGCAGGATAATCAGACGAAACCAGGACGATCGCATCTAAAGTTTCCATTGACACACGCCAGCAGATCCAGCAACAGAAGCTTAAAACTTCTCCTCGGCCTCCGTCCACGAGGCGCCTCTTCCCGTGATCCAAAAGCTGATCAAGAAGCGAGCCAGTCCAGCGAGCCTCGCTCAGTCTGTTTCACTCGTCAACATACAATCAAACTTTAATCCACCTGTTGAATTAATCACGCCTCCCAGCTCAACTCCGTCTTCAGAACGAGAGACGAGACATCCGACGACACTCCATCGTTCCAGTTCTCCAACTCACCGCCTCCGTCGACAACTCAGGCCCCTCACCATCTTCCCAAATACACCGGCTCCACAACACAACGTCAGCCGGTGGCAGCGGCACTACGCTTCCGTGTGGTTCTCCGACGACCAGCCTTCGCCATGTCTAACAGATAAGTATTTTTACAAATCACTTGTTACAGAAACGCTCAGTGTATCATGGTTCCGTCAACAATTCAAGTTCCGGGTGACGTTGCCGCGCATTCGCTGTCAAAGGTCACCACCTCTCACCCCTCATGTGTGCAGGTGCGAACGCTCATGCGTGACGTCATTACGTAGTCTTCCGCTGTCAAGTCATTTAAGTTTCAGGTTTATTTCGTCATGTGCAGGTAACACAGGGTCAACAATACAATCAAATGTCTTTGGCGTTCCCCATCGTTTAAGGGTCAAATCACTTTCTACCAAGAGGCTGGCTACAAGCCACTCACCACGCACCATATCTGAACAAGCCCTCACGCATGTACTCACGCACACGTAGGAGTGACGTCACCATGCATCCCTCCGCTGTTTAAGGGCTATTCACTTTCCATCAAGAGGCCGACAAGACGCCCATGTACATGCGCACGCACTTATGCACGCGCACACACGCACGTAATTAGAGGGAGTGCTTTGCTCTGTAAAGTGAAGTCATCGTTGATGCAATTTACCCAGTTACTTAGTACCAGTAGCATGTATGTAGTAGTAGTAGTAGTATGTATGTACATATATACATACATACACACACACACACACACACACACACACATATATATATATATATATATATACACATATATATATATGCATGTGTATGTATGTATATATGTGTGTGTATGGAAGAGTATATATATATATATATATATATAGTTATAGTTGATTTATTGTAAAAACAAAAAAATAAAACGTGAAATGTGTTGTTTTAATGGTATAACGAATGCCACCACTCAGGACAGCTTGTTTTCAAAGCCGGCATATGTGAATACGTGAATACAGGAGGCTGAGGCAGACTCAACCTCTGCCTTTGTCCTGTGTGAAATGTACGCGCACAGTTTAGAAGGCTTGCGCATGCGTAGTCTGTTCTCATGCTGTCTTCAGGGGGCATCATTGAGGCACAATGCTTCTCTGCCGCCACTGCTCTGCTTCCCGTGCATAAGTTCGTGCAGAAGGACAGGCGCAATGAAGTAAGTGCCCCCTCACTTGTTTGCCAATGGTGTCGAATGGTGTGCCGACACCAAAACTTTAGTTTCCTCTCTCCTTCTTTTCAGACAGTGCAGCTCTCTCTCTGGTTATAATGTCTTCCAATGCTGTGCTCTCATGTGAGTGATGTCATACAGTAGTTATTTTAGGCTTTCAGACTTATTTTCACTTAGAGGTTTCATGGTATGTGTTTATAATGTTGGTCTTATAGATGTGTCGGAGCTGTAAGCACTGTGTCGAGATACAGGTGATTTCTTGTTGTGCTCCTGTCTTTGGGTGCTCTTATGCTGTAAATCCTGTAGAAATGCAGGTGAATGTATGTCTCTGAAAATTAATTGGCACTATAATATGCTAATGTCAATAACCAGGCTACATGTTTGACAGCGGCATTTGACTGACTTTGCAGAGGTTTTAATACTGACTTCTACATAATTTATATTTTTGTATGCAATCTAAGCTCTGACTGATCCTGCCTACCCAACCATGGACCCCACTGCACGTTACTGCTTAGTACCATGCCCGTGTCAAAGAAACCTACCCAAACAAACACAAACGGACACGTACGCACGCACAATAAAGGCAGTGCTTTGCTCCGTTATGATCGTGTGTAGTCACTGTTGACTCAACCTACCCAGTTACTTTAAAAATAAATACATGAATCATTATTATTATTATTGTTATTCATTTCCAAAAAATCATTATCAAACCGTTACCTCGGATTGCAGACTTCTCTCCAGATTTCATTTCAGTACCGCCCCTGCACTAAGAAACCTACCCAAACAGTAGTTGGAAGCGCACTTCTTTCTTCATACTAAATTAACTGCCTCATAGTAGCTCATAAGACTGACCAGGATCACACAGTCAACATAGGTTCATAAACAAGCCTATTTCCCCTGACATGGCAGCACATACACAACCTTTAATATATTTAGGCTCAAGCATCAGTCAACCTGAACAGCTAACCCGTCTCTCAGCACTGTAACATGCTAAACCGCTAACTCGTTCAGAAGAACTGAACCAAACGTGCTGGTCACTTCACTTCCGAGTAAGCAACCATTCTAAATTCAAAGCCATGACAAACACAGTAATTGCAACCAAGGCAATAAACATAGACGCCAGGCACCAGGATGCAACCTCAGCAGCTGACTGCAGCGGGGGTGTCCGGCACCAGGATGCCAGTGCCACCTGCCGCCCACTTGCAGCAACAACAGCAGCAGACTGCAGCGGGGGTGTCCAGCACCGGGATGCTGGTGCCACCTGCTGCCCAACTACAGCAACCAGCAGGTCACCGCGGCAGGGGCATCTTCCACCGAGATGCCACCGCATGCCACCAGGATGCTTGTGCCACCTGCAGCAACCACAGCAGCTGACTGCAGCGCAAGCGTCTGGCACCGGGATGCCAGCACCACCTGCTGCCCACCTACAGCAATGACAGCAGCAGACCACAGTGGCTTCAAGCTTCCCCACACAGCAGCATCAGACCCAAGAACTTCACGGGATCATACTTCATTCGCAATCATTCATTTTGTCAGTAAATAATTTCAGCATATCTTGTTGATGGTGTGGTCCAAGCTAGTGAATTGGAGCTTAAAGTGGAGTTTCAGGAGCCAGGCCACACCTCAACCGTGCCATTTCCAACAGTCCTATAAATACCCTCCTAACCCCATGGTTCCCATCACGCTCGTATTCCACACGCCCTTCCCACCCACCCCATTTCTTTCATCTTTTCACCTCTCTTTCTTAGGGCCTGTCAGGGGTTCCGTCATGCCCGGATACTGCAGCAGATTCCCTACCGAAGCTTTCCCACGCCGCAGCATCAGACCCAAGAACTTCACAAAATCATACTTCAGTCGCAATCATTAATTTTGTCAATAAATAATTTTAACGTATCTTGTTAATGGTGTGCTCCGAGCTAGTGAAAGTTGTGACTTTGAAGTCTTATTGTGTCACTGTGAAGTTGGGACCTTCAAGTCGTGACTTTGATGTTGTGACTTTCAAGTTGTGACTTTGATGTTGAACACTGAATCAAGATAAAATTAAAATCAAGAAAGACCACAACAAATGTGAAAAATGTAAAACTTAAACAAACAAAAACAAAACCACAAAACAAAACAATAGAAAATTCAGCTTTTCAGTTAGAGTTAAGCAATTACAACAAAATTCAACATTTTCTTTCATTTGTGAGCAGGCTGAGTTGTAGTGATGTTAATAACTGAAGTGGTTGATTCAGTGGTGGTCACTTAGGTGGTTTAAAAGAGTGTTGAGAGAAACAATCAAAATGCTTATAACAATGGGGACAACAGAACCAAGGAACCAAGAGGGACACTTATAAAACTAAATAACCAATGTCTCTATCTTTTCCTAAAAAGTCAAACAAACCAATGGTTACCAGATTGTCTCGGCTGTATGATTCCAATTGTTGATCGTATATCATTCAGTTTTGATGACAGCATAATTTTCTCTGTGAGAGGCCGATAGAAAATCTAATCTGGCAGGGTGTGGTAAAGCCATCATTTTTACTGTATGTTGTCTTCATGTTGTCTTTTGTGATGAAAATTGCAAATCTTAAACTTTTTGGAAAGAGTTTCGTATGTGATCTGGGGTGACCATAACTCCATAAGATGGAATAAGGGTACCAAAGATCCATAGTGTGTGTGTGCGCACGATTGGTGTGCACCGGTGTATGCGTGTATGCATGCGTGTGTGAGTCTCAAGTGACAACCTCTTTCGCTGTAAAGTGAAGCTCAGTGGTTGGACAGCTATTTGAATCTTGTGGCTCATACCGTCTTTCATGGTATCTGGAGGTTGTGGATTTTTCTTACGAGTAAACTGGTTGTTGCTCTGCTGCTCTGATGCGGTTGTCCAGCTTCATAATCAAGTTGTTGCTCTGCTCCTCTGATGTGGTTGACCAGCATCTTCACCTGGGCCTCTAGGCCTTCTGCTCCTCTGATGACTCTGGTTGTCAGACATCTTCTTCTGGGCCTTTGAGCCTGCGTTGTCCTTTAGAGGAGGAGATCTTTCCCAGGGATGTGACCAACATCCTATACAGCCATACATCCTATGGCTCTGTTGGTGATGAGGGGGAAGACTCACAGGATGAAGAATGAAGACCCACAGGATGAAGAAGGAAGACCCAAAGTGTGATGAGGGGTCTTGTTGATCTCTGGTGGAGATGTTTTCTTCCATGGATGTGTGGATCCAGATGGAGTGGTCTTAACAGACAACTGCCATGCTGGTGGTCAGCAGGAGATCAAATTAAAACAAATCAAATTTTAATCAAATATTATTTGTATAGCCCAAAGTCACAAAACACATTTTGCCTCAGAGGGCTGTACAATCTGTACAGGGAGTGACACCCTCTGTCCTTAGACCCTCGGGTCGAGTGATGAAAAACTTCCCCACAAAAAAACCCTTTTAACAGGGAAAAAATGTGGAAGAAACCACAGGAAGAGCCACAGAGGAGGGATCCCTCTGCCAGGACGGACAGACGTGCAATGGATGTCACATGTACAGAACAATCAACACAAACATATTGTACAATTACAATGAATTACAATAAATGGTGGAATGATTACAGTAGCACTGGGACCTGTGATAGTGTAATGGAACATTTATATTACATTATTGTGTGATCTTTTATAACCATATATAGCCATGTTTGATCTCAGTGATATGTCAAATGGTTTTTTAAGTACAAAACGTTGTGCCTTATACTCTTGTTTGGTTTTACTCAGTACCTTGCACTGTGTGGCAGTCTAGTCCTATGGCAGCATAACTAAGGGAAGGCCTGAGCCAGCCCTAACTATAAGCACTATCAAAAAGGAAAGTCTTAAGTCTACTCTTGAAGGTGGTGACCGTGTCTGCCTCACGAACCCAGAAAGGTAGTTTGTTCCACAGAAGAGGAGCTTGATAGCTGAAACTTCTGGCTCCCAGTCTACTTTTGGAAACTATAGGAACCACAAGGAACCCAGCATTCTGAGAGCGCAGTGGTCTAGAGGGGTAGTAAGGTACTATGAGTTCTTTTAGATATGATGGTGCCTGGCCATGAAGAGATTTGTATGTAAGGAGAGGAATTTTAGATTCTATTCTAGATTTAACAGGTAGCCAGTGCAAGGAAGATCTAACAGGACGAGTACAGAGATGAGTCCTTTGTCTGATGCCATTAGGAGATCGTTTGTGACTTTGACTAGTGCGGTCTCTGTGCTATGATGCACTCTAAATCCTGACTGAAAATCCTCAAATAAACTGTTCAAATTCACACAGCTGATTAGCCACAGCTTTCTCAAGTAACTTAGAAAGAAAGGGAACGTTTGATATCGGTCTATAATTGGCTAAAACCTCTGGATCTAGAGTGGGCTTTTTAAGAAGAGGTTTAATTACAGCTACTTGAAAGGACTGTGGTACATATCCTGATAATAAAGACAGATTAATCATATCCAATAAAGAAGGGCTAACTGGAGGTAAAATATCCTTTAGCGGCCTGGTTGGAATGGGGTCCAGGAGACAGATTGACAACTTAGATGAAGATATTATTGAAGTTATTTGATGAAGGTCAATGGGAGAAAAACTCTAAATATGTATCAGGTTTTGCAGCTGATTCCAAACTTGCTGTGTCAGAATGCAGATTAGAAGGAAAGGCATGATGTATTTTGTCTCTAATAGTGCTAATTTTATCATTAAAGAAGCTCATGAAGTCATTACTAGTTAGACCCAGAGGAGTAGATGGGTCAATAGAGCTGTGGTTCTGTTAGCCTGGCTACAGTGCTGAAGAGAAACCTGGGGTTGTTCTTGTTTTCCTCTATTAAAGAAGAGTAATAGGCTGTTCTGGCATTACGGAGAGCCTTCCTGTAAGTTTTAAGATTATCTTGCCAGACTAAGCGAGATCCTTCTAGTTTAGTGGCACGCCATTTGCGTTCAGAATTACGTGCCACTTGCTTTAATTTACGAGTCTGCTGGCTATACCATGGTGCTAACCTCCTCTGTTTAATTATCTTCTTTTTCAGAGGTGCAATAGAGCCAAGTACTGTCTGTAATGAGCCTGTAGTACTATCAACAAGATGATCTATTTGTGAGGGGCTAAAGGGAGCAGACAAGTCCTCTGCTACATTGAGACATTGAATGGCATTGAATTCAATACTGAAGGAATCACTTCCTTGAATTTGGCAACAGCACTGTCAGATAAACATCTGCTGTAGGAGTTTCTACAAAAAGGCTTATAGTCGAATAATATGAACTCGAAGGGGATTAAAAAATGGTCAGGCAGAAGAGGATAGACTCTAGATTCTGTGGATAGACTATTAGATGATCAAGTTTAATGCCATATGAGAGAACGAGATCAAGAGTGTGGTTCAGACAATGAGTCGGTTTATTTACACTCTGACAGAAGCCAATTAAATCTAATAAAGAGGTAAATGCAGTACTAAGGCTATCATTGTGGTTGTCCACATGAATATTAAAGTCACCTACAATGATTACTTTATCTGTTTTAAGGATCAGGCCTGATGCAAATTCCGCAAATTCAGATAAAAATTCAGAGTAAGGGCCAGGAGCGCGATATACTATAACGAATAGGATTGGCTGTAATGTTTTCCATGTTGGGTGAGTGAGGCTAAGAACAAGACTTTCAAATGAATTATAATTTAGTTTAGGTTTAGGATTTATTAATAGACTTGAGTCAAATATGGCTCCAACTCCGCCACCTCGACCATTACTTCGAGGAATATGAGTATTACACTGACTGGGATGAGTGGATTCATTTAAGCTAACATATTCACCCTCCTGCAGCCAGGTTTCAGTGAGGCAAAATAAATCAATATCATAATCAGATATTAATTCATTGACTAAAAGAGCTTTAGAGGACAGGAACCTGATATTCAAGAGTCCACATTTAATGCTCTTGTTTTGTACTGGTGGAGATGTTGATTTAATTTTTATTAAGTTTTTATGATGAACTCCTCTTCTGTTTCTTTTATCTTTAAACAATGTAGGTGGACGGGTGACAGACACAGTCTCTATACTAAAGTACTGGGTGGGCAGCTGCTCTAATGGAGGCACAGAGAAGCGTGTAAGACTGCAGCTCTGCTTCCTGGTCTCAACTCTGGGTTGTCACGGTCTAGGTCGTCTAATGAATTGGTCCATATTTCTAGATATGAGAGCTGCTCCATCCACCAACAAGTGGGATGGATGCCGTCTCTCCTAATCAGACCAGGTTTTCCCCAGAAAGGTGTCCAATTGTCTATGAAGCCCACATCGTTTGCTGGACACCACCTCGACAGCCAGCGGTGAAATGACGACATGCGGCTAAACATGTCATCACTGGTCACATTGGGTAGGGGCCCAGAGAAAACTACGGAGTCCAACATCGTTTTGGCGTATTCACACACCGATGAAACATTAATTTTAGTGACCTCCGATTAACCGGGAGTCATTACCGCCGACATGGATAACAATCTTACTGTATCTATGTTTAGCATTAGCCAGCAGTTTCAAGTTAGACTCGATGTCGCCCGCTCTGGCCCCTGGGATGCATTTGACTATGGCCCCCGGTGTCGCTAACTTCACGTTCGGCAAAATGGAGCTGCCAATGACCAGAGTTGGTTTCTCAGCGGGTGTGTCGCTGAGTGGGGAAAATCTGTTTGAAACATGAAGCGGTTGGTGGTGTACCGTGGGCTTCAACTTGGGGCTACGCCTCCCTCGCACAGTCACCCAGCCTCCCGGCTGCTCGGGAACTACCGGGGGACTGCTAGCTGAAGCTACCTTCGGTGGTACCGCACCGGCTACAGGGGACTGGCTAACTGTAGCAGCTACTGACTGTTCTGTGGTGCGGTACCGTGCCTCTAACTCGCTGAGCCTCGTCTCCAAATCTACAAATAGACTACATTTATTACAGGTACCATTATCGCTAAAGGAGGACGAGGAGTAGCTGAACATTTGGCACACAGGGCAGGAGAGAGCAGGAGAGGAGAGAGGAGAGCAGAGAGGAGGAGAGAGGAGAGAAGCCATTGCTATAGCTAGGCTAGAGAGCGCGGCTAAGAGAGAGACAAGTAAAACTTGCGGATTGCGGTTACTAGAGTTTAAGAAACCTGTTCGTGTAGACAGAACAAGTTTAAAGGTAGTGTGGAGTTATGTAGATAGTCACTGATGTGAAAAATGTACGAAAAGTTGTTTAAGTGAGCAGAGCAGAGAGCACCGTGGCACTAACACCGGTAACCGGAAGTGACAGAATACGCTTAGTGTACACTACAGAATAAAGGGACACACCGGCTGCACCTTTCGTCTCTCCTATTGTGGCTGCATTAAGTTATATGAAACTATCCACCTCCTTATGTTCATCTTCTTTTGTTTATTGAAAATAAATTACACTGAACGGCTCACTGGATCCTGGGTGTTTGAATGTGCACACCACATTGGATGTTCCTGAACCAACAGCAGAGCATTTATAGATAGTTTTTTCAATTACTTTATCTGTTTTAAAGATCAAGCCTGATGCAAATTCTGCAAATTCAGATAATTCAGATAGAGTAAGGGCCAGGAGCACGATATACTATAACAAATAGGATTGGCTGTAATGTTTTCCATGTTGGGTGAGTGAGGCTAAGAACAAGACTTTCAATGAATTATAATTTAGTTTAGGTTTAGGATTTATTAATAGACTTCAGTCAAATATGGCTCCAACTCCACCACTTCGACCTTCACTTCGAGGAATATGAGCATTACAATGACTGGGAGGAGTAGATTTGCTAACATATTCATCCTCCTGCAGCCAGGTTTCAGTGAGACAAAATAAATCAATATCATAATCAGATCAGAATTCATTGACTAAAAGAACTTTAGAGGACAAGGACCTGATATTCAAGAGTCCACATTTAATGCTCTTATTTTGCACTGGTGGAGATGTTGATTTCATTTTTATTAAGTTTTTATGATGAACTCCTCTTCTGTCCTCTCCATCTTTAGACAATGTAGGTGGATGGGGGACAGACACAGCCTCTATACTAAAGGACTGGGTGGGCAGCTGCTCTAATGGAGGCTTTGGTCGACTAATACATTTGGCCATATTTCTAGATATGAGAGCTGCTCCATCCACCAACAAGTGGGATGGATGCCGTCTCTCCTAATCAGACCAGGTTTTCCCCAGAAAGGTGTCCAATTGTTTATGTAGGCCACATCGTTTGCTGGACACCACCTCGACAGCCAGCGGTGAAATGACGACATGTGGCTAAACATGTCATCTCTGGTCACATTGGGTAGGGGCCTAGAGAAAACTACTACTAGTACGGAGTTTGACTGGGTGGTTGCAAATTGTAATTTAGACATTTTCTCACCAATTGAAGAATTCCCAGTGCTTTTGTTTCAGGAAGGTGTCTTTGTCCAAGTGGGACTAGAAGTGTGAATGACTTCTAGTCCCACAGCTTGTTCAAATTAACCCTTGTACAAATTAAATCTCTTGATTTAATTGTTTGTATAGTGGCCCTTAGTCACTATCTGCGCATGCTGGTGGTTTAAAGGGCTTCTACACGTGCCAATGTAGGTGCATGCAGGTCCAAATGCATGACACAACCAAACACAAACATATCCACACTACTGAGTTGTTTTAGGTTTATTTAGGCTACACACAGCCACTGCAACAGGACTCACTTTCACGATAACATCACGTAATTTCCTGACCTGTGAAGTTACACCATGGCACGGTCAAAAACCGTATGGCTTCCCCAGTGTGCTCCCCTTCCCAACCCACCTCCCCATATAGACTGAAACCACGTGGCTAAAAAGATACTGCCGCCTGCTGGCAAAAAATGTATACAACATAGAAAATGACCAATTTGGCATTGTTAATGGTGTGCAAGCATAACAATTCAAACAAACAAAAGGAGCCAAATGTTCTTCTTTAGCGATACATGTAGACATCATATCCTATGGCTGCCATATCTGTATCAACAGTAGTACGAGCCCTGGGTCGCCCCGCCTTCTTCTTCTTCCTCTTCCTCATCATCTGATCTATCAAAGCAGTAGCGTCTCCGGCCAGGAGGGCTGGAGCTCTTGAGACTGCCGTCATCTGAGAGGTTCCTGGCGGAACCTTTACTTTTGGACAACCAGGACTTCACCCCATCCACACGATCCTTCTCTTCAGAGTCTGTGTCTGAATCCCCCTGACTGTTGATAAGGTCTTCATTGTCATCATTATTCTCCATCTCATCTTCGATGGCCGCCTGGAGGTCTCCAATCCTTTTGAAGGCCAGCTTGAGGTCTGCCTGCAGGATCTGATTAGCAGCCTCTAAGCTCTCAATGTCCATTTCCAGCTCGTGTTTTTTGCGGCTAGCCCCGGCTTCTTTTCTAGCCAGTTCACTCATCTCCTCTCTGATGTCGCGGATCTGTCTCTGCAGACGCTTGCTCTGCTTCTTCTCTCGATTCTCACTGCTGCTGTGCAGGTCTCGTTCCTCTGTCTGCTTCTCCAAGTTTTCTTTAAAACGAGCTACAACGCTCTCCAGGCGTTTGACCTGGGTCTTTTCAAACTCCAGCTCGGTCTCGAGTTCACAGATCTTGGCCTCCTGCCGACTGACAAAGGATTTCTCCACCATGGACTGCTCCTGGAACTCCAGCTGGCTTTGGAGGGCTTGCATTTTCTCGTGAATCCCCTTGAGGGCCTCCTCCAGCTGGGCTTGGAGGTCACTGATCTGAGCCAGGTTCTGGGCTGACTGGGCCACAGCCTTGTGTTTCTTCATCAGCTCGTTGAGGTCGTCCTCCATCCTGTACTGCAGGTCGTTCTTCTCCCTCTGCAGACGACTCAGCTGCTCCTCCAGCGCCTGATTCGTTTTGGAGATGTCCTCCATCTCAACGTGCAGATCTTCAATCTCCACCTCCCTGGACTTCTGAGCTTTAACTACATCTGCGCAGGTGAACTCGGACTCCTCCAGCTGGAGGGAGCTGTGCGATCTCCCTCTTGCACGGTGCATTGTTCTTCATGTGGTCCAACATGATTTGGGCGTTGGCGAGCAGAGCCTGGGTTCTCTTCAGATCTTTTCTCAAAGTCTCTATGTCACCACTTCTCACCTTGTCCTGTGCTGACAGAAGCTTTGACTCCAGCTCTCTCTTCTCTTTCAGCACCTTCTGCTTCTCATTGTACTCTTCTTTAAGCTGAACGTCCATTTGTTTTAGCTTCTTGCTGCAGGACTGCCTGATCTCCTCCACCTCATCGTCTTTGCTCTCGATCTCCTTGGAATGTGTCTGACGTAGACGCTCCATCTCCATCTCCAGCAGTTTGGCCTGCTCCAGCTTAACATCTGGATGGTGCCGGCCTACTCATCCAGCTCTTCTTCCTGGTCCTTAACCTGGGAGTTGAGGTCCTGTAGCTCAGCATCCAGCTGGTCCAGCATCAGGTTGACTGCACACACCTTCAGGTCCTTGTCCTCCAGCTGCTGGCGGAGGCTGAAAGCCTCTCTGGTCAGCATATCTTTCTCTTGGGCTAGTTTTTCCTTCAGGCTCCTCTCCCCCTGCACCTCCTCCTGGGCTGCACTCAGCTCACTGTCAAACTTCCTCTGCTTCATGTCACCCTCAGGCCACGACAGGAAACAAAGAAAGTCTTTGTCCGTCTCTGCTACTTTGACCTGGTAAAACATCTTCTGTATGTCTCCCATAACTGCCACAGTCTCCTGCCTGAACCTGGTGAGCACTCCCAGAAGACTACTGGTAAGGTTGGGCCCCTGCAGCAGCTGACTATTAAATAATGTTCCTTTAGAAGATGCTGCACAGTCAAACACCACACGCAGAGTGTTCATCCTTGGATGGTAGACTCCGTGGTGTGAGATGTACCAAACCTTTCCTTCAGCACCATCCAACTGGTGCTGAGGAACTTTCTCTGCATAGCCACTGGAGATTACATCAGTGAAGAAGCTTGCATATTCCCGATGGAACCGCTCATCTCTCTGAAATCTCCTCTTGAGTCCTAATAACCTTTGCTTGGCCATAGACAAATTGTTTGGGAATGTGGGATGCTCTTTCCTGAAAGCCATTTTTAGACTGTAATGTCCATCCTGAAGCTTTGCAGAATGACTCACGATTTCCAAAAACCTCATGTCTTCTCTTGACATTTCCTCTTTATCATAAGTCTTCTCATTGAAGTCATGCATGTACTGACTGGTGAGCATTTCCTCCAAATTCCTCACAGAGATCCTGTTGTGGCAGAGGGAAACTGTCTCCAAGGCACCACTGCTTCCATTCAGCGGATCGTTAACTACCCATCCCAACACAGTTTTAATAGCATACGGGCCAATCCCACGGCTGTTGATTCCTCAGTTGTTACTATATTATTAGTGGAGCCTGGCATATTCCTTTGGCTCAAGACCTCTGGGAGACTATAAAAGTCATTGCCTTCTAATCCAGCCATTTCCAAACCAGTGATGGAATAAGATGGAACAACAGTTTCCTTGCCCATTGACAAAACACTGGTTCTTCTGCCTGTAATATTCAGCCTCTGCATTAGATCTTCGGAGCAGAATGTGGCCGAGCTACCAGGGTCCAGAAATGCATACGTTTGGATAATGTCACATCCTTTTGCAGACTTACAGGAAGAATTGGAAGAACACAGCCATACTTACCGGCCCTTATATGCCCACATGTTTGCAAAGAAGCTGGTTGTTTGCTGAGTGGGCCCTGTAACTGTTGTGAAGCTGGTTGTTTCTTTTGCTCTGGAGCAGGTGGTTGTCTGTTGATGTGCAGCACAGTGGGATGAGTTTGACCACAGACTTTGCATGTCAAGCGCCTCTCGCATTCCCGACTCATGTGACCATCACATAAGCATGCAAAGCAAACTCCCTTTTCCCTTGGAAGTTGAATTTTCTCCTTGTGTCTTTTATCATTAAACTGTTTACACTCCTCCAATGTGTGACTGTATGAACAGCAAAGGCATTCCAAGCTCTGCTGGTAGCTTCTCCCCCCTTTCTGATGAGGTCATACAGGCATGTGAGAAAATTAGGACACCCCATTAAATAATCAGCTCTTTATTTAGAAATGGTTCACATACCAATATCCAGTCATGTTTATATGTATTTTTCAAAAAGAAAGTGATTTGATTGCAATTTAACAACAAAAATGAACATTGTTTGACAAATCCAAAAAAAGAAAAAAAATAAAGTATGTATTTTAATGGAGGAAAAAGTTAGGACACCCTACCCCCTAATAGCTAGTGTTGCCCCCTTTGGCTGATATAACTTCAACGAGACGCTTTTTGTAGCCTTTTACCAGTCTCTGACATCGATCAGGAGAAAGTTTGGCCCACTCCTCAATGCAGAATTCTTTTAGCTGTGAGATGTTTGAGGGGTGTCTTGCATGTACAGCCCGTTTCAAGTCACCCCACAGCATTTCGATGGGATTAAGATCAGGGCTTTGACTTGGCCATTCCAGGACTCTCCACTTCTTCTTTTTTAGCCAGTCCTTGGTGGATTTGCTGGTATGCTTTGGGTCATTGTCTTGTTGCAGTATCCAGTTACGCTTCAGCTTTAATTTTTTGACAGATGGTTTCACATTTTCTTCAAGCACCCTCTGATACACAGTAGAATTCATGGTAGATTCTATGATGGTGAGCTGGCCAGGTCCTGCTGCAGCAAAGCAACCCCAAACCATGACACTGCCCCCTCCATGCTTTACAGTTGGTATGAGGTTCTTTTCTTGGAAGGCTGTATTTGGTTTACGCCAAACATGTCTTCTGTTCTGGTGTCCAAATAATTCAATTTTTAGACTCATCTGTCCAAAGAACCTTATTCCAGAAGTCGTGGTCTTTGTCTATGTTCTCTCTGGCAAACTTCAGTCTGGCCTTGATGTTTTTTTTAGAGAGCAAAGGTTTCTTCCTTGCACACCTCCCATGCAAGTCACACTTGCGCAGTCTCTTTCTGATCGTAGAGTCATGCACTTTCACATCGACAGTTGCCAGAACCTGCTGTAATTCCCTTGATGACACTTTAGGATTTTTCAGGACCTCTTTGAGCATCTTGCGTTCTGCTCTGGGGGTAAACTTGCCCGGACGGCCAGATCTTGGCATGGTGGCAGTTGTTTTAAATGTCCTCCACTTGTAAATAATTTTGCGAATGGTGGAATGGCTGATGTTAAATTCTTTTGAAATCTTTTTAAATCCTTTACCAGACTCGTAAGCGGCCACAATCTTCTTTCTGAGGGCATCAGGAAGCTCTTTAGACCTCACCATGGCGCTCACCTCAACATCTCAACTGTCAGGGCCACACCAAACTAAATCTGAGGTTTAAATAGGGCAAGGCTCCATTCAAATGCTGGGTAACAATGTACTAATCATGTGCACCTGACGTGATGCACCTGTTTGGGATTTTCAACATTTTAAGAGGGATAATATAGGGGGTGTCCTAATTTATTCCTCACCAGAAATTGCATTATTTTTTAATTAAATTTTACAGAAAGTTTTTGTCAGGACGACCCGGGGAACGAACCCGGGTCTCTGGTGTAGCAGGCAGACGGTTAACCACAAGACCAAGGGATGGACTCAAATGCAGAGAGAGGCAGACGAGGCAAGTCAGTTTAGAGAACTTTACTGAGTCAAAAAGGTGAGGTTTCAACAAGGAAAAAATAGGCAGGCTCCGTTCACAAAAAAAAAGTCCAAGGTCCATAAAAACAAAACCAAGGCGTCAAAAGGGTACTTGAGAAACACAAGAGAGACTTACAAGACGTGCGCACTTCAGGTTGACAATACCAAGACTGAGCACAGAACAAAAAACCAAGCAGGCATTTAAAGGGAGTCAGAACGAGGTACAGGTGGCAGTAATCAACTCAAACAAGGCATGGCTCAGGTAAAGGTGACTCAGCCCATAGAAATGGGAAAACTGAGGACATCTAGTGGTGAGTTCATAGAAATGTCCCAAAAACCTCACAGGACCCCCCCCACTAGGGACGTCTCCGGACGTTCCCACCCGGACGATCAGGGTGAGTCCGATGAAAGTCCGCAATGAGGTCCGCGTCGAGAATGTTCCGAGTTGGCACCCAGGACCTCTCCTCCGGACCGCAGCCCTCCCAGTCGACCAGATATTGCAGGCCCCTCCCAACACGGCGAGAATCAAGTAGGCGACGCACTGTGTACGCCGGCCCCCCATCCACCATCCTTGGAGCTGGCGGGTCCTTTGCGGGGGGAGCCAGAGGGCTGGTGACAACCGGGCGCAGGCGGGACACATGGAAGGTGGGGTTGATCCGCATGGACCGGGGGAGCTGCAGGCGGTAGGCCACGGGGTTGACCCTCCGAATCACCTTGAAAGGCCCCACAAACCGTGGAGCCAGCTTGCGGGACTCCACCCGTAGGGGAAGGTCGCGTAAGGAGAGCCAGACTCGTTGCCCCGGGTGTAGGGGTGGCGCAGGTCGGCGGTGGCGGTTGGCCTGGAGGCGGTATTGACGTGCAGATTTCTGTAGGGCTAATCGGACCCTTCGCCACACACGTCTGCATCGTCTGACGAACCTCTGGGCTGATGGGACGGCAACTTCTGGTTCCTGACACGGGAAGAGTGGGGGCTGGAACCCGAACTGACACTCGAAAGGACTTAGACCTGTAGCAGAAGAGACAAGGGTATTGTGAGCGTACTCGGCCCAGATGACATACCCGCTCCAGGTAGAGGGATTGCTGGAAGCAAGGCAACGAAGGGTGGTCTCCAGGTCCTGGTTAATTCTTTCCGTCTGTCCATTTGACTCAGGGTGGAAACCAGAGGAGAGGCTGACTTTGGCTCCAACCAACTTGCAGAAAGCCCTCCAGAACTGAGAGGTGAACTGAGGACCACGATCTGAGACCACATCCAAGGGTAGGCCAAAGGTCCTGAAAACATACTGGCAGACGATCTCTGCAGTTTCCGGGGCAGAGGGAAGCTTGGGCAGAGGAACAAAACGACAAGCCTTAGAAAACCTGTCAACGATGACTAAAATCACTGTGTTACCGTCTGATGGTGGGAGGCCAGAGATGAAGTCCATGGAGATATGTGACCAGGGACGGCTGGGAATGGGCAAGGGATGGAGGAGGCCTTGAGGAGCAGTGTGTGGATTCTTATTCTGTGAACAGACAAGGCAAGCAGCTACAAAAGACTTAACATCAGCATTCATTTGGGGCCACCAGAACCGCCTTCTGAGGAATTCTAGAGTTCTGCGGGAGCCAGGGTGGTTGGTTAGCCGAGAAGAATGCGCCCACTGAAGGACTTGGCCTCGCACAGCGGATGGCACATAGAGGCGATTGGGAGGCCCGTCTCCAGGGTCAGACTCCCTCTGCTGGGCGTCTAGCACCACTGTCTCAATTCCCCATCTAACTGGAGCCACGATCTTAGCAGGTGGAAGAATTGTGACAGGAGTTGGCTCTTCTGTAGACTTTTGGTGGAGTCTTGAGAGAGCATCTGGTTTCTGGTTTTTAGAGCCTGGTCGATAAGACAGAATGAAATCAAAGCGGTTAAAGAAAAGGGCCCACCTTGCCTGCCGTGGGTTGAGGCGCTTTGCTCCTTGTATATACTGCAGGTTTTTGTGGTCTGTCCATACCACAAAAGGATTCTGGGCCCCCTCGAGCCAGTGGCGCCATTCCTCTAGGGCCTTCTTGATGGCCAGGAGCTCTCGATCCCCAACGTCATAATTCCTCTCTGCATCCGAGAGTTGTGATGAGAAGAAGGCGCAAGGATGGAGTTTGCCATTATCTTGCCTTTGGGACAGTACAGCACCCACGGCCACCTCTGAGGCATCTACTTCCACAACAAAAGGAAGACTGGGGTTAGGCAAGGTAAGTATTGGGGCAGAGGTGAACCTCACCTTCAGGTCCTTAAAAGCCTTCTCAGCTGCAGCTGTCCAGGTAAAGGCACCAGATGTTTTCTTGGTCAGGTTGGTCAGTGGGGCAGCCACCGTGCTGAAGTTCCTGATGAACTTGCGGTAGAAGTTGGAAAATCCGATGAAACGTTGGACCTCCTTGACTGACGTAGGTTGGGGCCACTCCTTCACTGCCTCTAACTTCCTGGGGTCCATATGGAGACTCCCATCCTCAAGGATGAAGCCCAGGAAGGATACCTTGGAGACGTGGAACTCGCACTTCTCTGGCTTGACAAAAAGATTGTTATTTAGGAGGCACTGGAGAACTGATCTAACATGATGTACATGTTCATGGAGGGATTTAGAGAAGATCAAAATGTCATCTAAATACACAAAAACATAGCGATTCAACATGTCCCTGAGTACCTCATTGATCAGCGCCTGGAAGACTGCTGGGGCATTGGTTAACCCAAAAGGCATAACAAGGTATTCATAGTGCCCCGTAGGGGTGTTGAAGGCAGTCTTCCATTCATCGCCTTCTCGAATACGCACCAGGTGATAGGCATTTCGCAGATCCAGTTTGGTGTAGATTGTTGCCCCCTGAAGCAGCTCAAAAGCAGTGGACATCAAGGGCAAGGGATAGCGATTCCTAATGGTTACCTTATTCAGACCCCGGAAGTCGATGCACGGTCTGAGCCCACCGTCCTTCTTCCCAACAAAAAAGAAGCCAGCACCGCAGGCGAGGTTGAAGGTCTGATGAGACCAGCTTCCAGAGACTCCTTAATGTATGTCTCCATAGCCTGTGTCTCTGCTGGCGACAGGGAGAAGATGCATCCTCTTGGAGGAGATGTTCCTGGCAAGAGATTAATGGCACAATCATAAGGTCGGTGGGGAGGTAGTGACGTGGCCCTGGTCTTGTTAAATACCTCACTTAGATCGTGATACTCGGCTGGGACTTGGGATAACTCGAGAGGACTTGGAGGTGTAGAAACAGGGGACTGGGGTCTCGGGAGGAGGCATGAGGACTTGCAACCAGGACCCCATTCAATGATTTTTCCTGTTGACCAGTTGATATGGGGGCTATGGTGGGCAAGCCATGGAAAGCCTAGTACAACGGTAAACTCGGGAGAGGAGATGAGGTTAAACTGGATGTTTTCATGGTGACCGTCATTAGTAGACATATTAACAGTAGGTGTTAAGTGGGTCACAGTACCTTTTCCGAGAGGTCTTCCATCTAAGGCTGTGACTGGGATGGGGCACTCGAGACTGGTTAGAGGGAGGCGAAGGCTGCTGGCCAGGGAGGAATCCATGAAGTTCCCAGCAGCACCAGAGTCCACCAAAGCCTGCAGAGAGTGATGGTTTTGCCCCCAGGAGATGGTAACAGGGAGTCGCATGCAGGGGGATGACGCGTGAGGAGAGATTGTTGCCCCAGTCACAGTTCTCCTCTTCCTGGACGGGGCTCGGCTTTTCCCACAAGCTCTGGACATGTGGACCGGAAGTGGCCCTGGACCCCACAGTAGAGGCAACATCGTTCCCTCATTCGACGATCCCTCTCGGCTTGAGAAAGACGAGATCCTCCAAGCTGCATTGGTTCCTCAGCAGGGGGTGACTGCGAAAGACCTTGGGTAGGAACTTCAAGGCCAGTGGATGAATTCCTGGATGGCTGTCGCTCACGGCGTCTCTCCCTCAGACGGTTGTCAAGCCGAATGGATTGGTCGATCAGGGTTTCCAAGTCCTGAACTGAGTCTTTTGCAGCCAACTCGTCCTTAATGCAGCCAGAGAGACCATGGCGGAAAGCTGCCATCAAGGCCTCCATATTCCACCCGCTCTCGGCCGCCAGGGTGCGGAAAAGGACGGCGTATTCAGCGACACTGGAGTTGCCTTGGCGTAACTGGAACAGTCGGTTGGCTGGATCTCTGCCCCCCACAGGGTGGTCGAATACTCTGCGCATCTCCTCTGTGAATATTGCATAGCTGGTGCATGCTCTGCCCTGCTGTTCCCAAATGGATGTAGCCCATGCACGGGCCTTGCCAGTGAGCAGGGTTATTATGTAGGCGATGCGGGAGCGATCAGAGGGGAAGGAGGTGGGCTGTAGCTCAAAGGTCAGGGAGCACTGGTTCAGGAATCCCCGACAGTCTTTGGGATTCCCATCATACCTCTCTGGAGCCGGAAGCCTGGGCTCGGTGTGTGGGGTGCTAGCTGGGGTGGAACCAGTGGAAGGTGGAGAACGTGCCAGGAGAGCAGAGACATTCTGCTGAAGTTCTTGCAAGAGCTGCTCATGGCGGCTGTAGGCTGCCTCCTGTCCACGTAGACGGTTCTCATGGTGAGAGACCGTTACATCAAGGCTGGCCAACGCAGCATACATCTGCTCTATACTAGTGGGTGACCGGGCATGAGCATCTCTCGCAGTTCGGGTTGCTCTCATCTCTGCTGAGTCGTCTTCCATGGCTCAGTCTTGCTGTCAAGACGACCCGGGGAACGAACCCGGGTCTCTGGTGTAGCAGGCAGACGGTTAACCACAAGACCAAGGGATGGACTCAAATGCAGAGAGAGGCAGACGAGGCAAGTCAGTTTAGAGAACTTTACTGAGTCAAAAAGGTGAGGTTTCAACAAGGAAAAAATAGGCAGGCTCCGTTCACAAAAAAAAAGTCCAAGGTCCATAAAAACAAAACCAAGGCGTCAAAAGGGTACTTGAGAAACACAAGAGAGACTTACAAGACGTGCGCACTTCAGGTTGACAATACCAAGACTGAGCACAGAACAAAAAACCAAGCAGGCATTTAAAGGGAGTCAGAACGAGGTACAGGTGGCAGTAATCAACTCAAACAAGGCATGGCTCAGGTAAAGGTGACTCAGCCCATAGAAATGGGAAAACTGAGGACATCTAGTGGTGAGTTCATAGAAATGTCCCAAAAACCTCACAGTTTTAAAAAGGCTTTTCTTATTTTTTTATTGTTTAGTTATATTACTTGGATCCCTGAGTTTAATTAAAATTGACATTAACTACCCATATGTCCAAATATATTTTAAAATACACAGGATTTCATAAGATGTCCTAATTTTTTCACATGCCTGTAGATGTTACAGTGGTGGCAACAATGTTTCCTTTCACCCCGTTTCCAGGATAAGACTTAAACCGGGTGAGAGTCTTTGTGCCAGCCGCACCAGATACAGGATCTTGGATGTCACCGAACAGAGGATCAGAAAGAATTTTAACATGACGCTCCACAAATACAACCAAGTCAGTAAAGTGAGCTCTCTGCTGTGTCTGTTCCATGATTCCATGAATACGCTTGGACTGCTTTAACATCTTCACTCTTTATGGACTGCCAGGCAAGAAGCTTTTTTCCAGAATTTTGACTTTTTTTTTCAAAATTTTGACACTACCCCCCCCCTTAGAAATTTTGACGTATTTCCTGAGAATTTTGATGTTTTGTTTCAGAAGTCTCACGCAATTTTAACTTTATTTTCTCAACATTTTAGACTTTTTCCCACAGAAATCTCATGCTTTTCCCCCAGAATTTTAAGGGTTTTTTTTTTTCAAAACTTTGACACCACCCCGCCTTAGAAATTTTGACGTATTTCCTGAGAATTTTGATGTTTTGTTTCAGAAGTCTCACGTAATTTTAACTTTATTTTCTCAATATTTTAGACTTTTGCCCAAAAAAATCTCATGTTTTTCCCCCAGAATTTTGACTTTTTTTTTTTCAAAATTTTGACACCACCCCCCCTTAGAAATTTTGATGTATTTCCTGAGAATTTTGATGTTTTGTTTCAGAAGTCTCACGCAATTTTAACTTTATTTTCTCAACATTTTGAACTCTTTCCCTCAGAACTCTGACGTTTCCCCCCCAGAATTTGCCTCTTTTTTCCAGAATTTTGACTTTTTTTTTTTCCAAATTTTGACACCACCCCCCCTTAGAAATTTTGACGTATTTCCTGAGAATTTTGATGTTTTGTTTCAGAAGTCTCACGCAATTTTAACTTTATTCTGATGTTTTTCCCCCAGAATTTTGAGGGTTTTTTTTCAAAACTTAGACACCACCTCCCCTTAAAAATTTTGACTTTTTTCCTGAGAATTTTGATTTTTTGTTTCAGAAGGAAGTCTCACGTAATTTTAATGTTATTTTCTCAACATTTTGAACTCTTTCCATCAGAACTCTGACGTCCCCCCCCCCCCCCAGAATTTGCCTTTTTTTCCAGAATTTTGACTTTTTTTTTTTCAAAATTTTGACACCACCCCCCCCTTAGAAATTTTGACCTATTTCCTGAGAATTTTGATGTTTTGTTTCAGAAGTCTCACGCAATTTTAACTTTATTTTTTCAACGTTTTAGACTTTTTCCCAAAGAAATCTCATGCTTTTCCCCCAGAATTTTGACTTTTTTTTTTCAAAAGTCTGACACCACCCCCCCTTAGAAATTTTGACGTTTTTCCTGAGAATTTTGATTTTTTATGTCAGAAGTCTCACACAATTTTTACTTTATTTTCTTGACATTTTGAACTTTTTCCCTCAGAAATCTGATGTTTTTCCCCCAGAATTTTGACTTTTTTTTTTTTCAAAATTTTGGCACCACCCCCCTTAGAAATTTTGACGTTTTTACTCAGAATTTTGAATTTTTTTCAGAAATCTCACGCAATTTTAACTTTATTATCTCAACATTTGAACTTTTTCCCACAGAAATCTGTTGTTTTCCCCGCAGAATTTGCCTCTTTTTTCCAGAATTTTGACTTTTTTTAAAAAAAATTTTGGCACCAGTCCCCCTTAGAAATTTTGACTTTTTTACTCAGAATTTTGAATTTTTTTCAGAAATCTCACGTAATTTTAACTTTAATTTCTCAACATTTTGACCTTTTTCTCTCAGAAATCTTCCGTTTTCCCCCCAGAATTTGCCTCTTTTTTCCAAATGAAGTGCTTATGACAACTTACCAACTTTCCAGCCTTGTGATGAAGGTGTTGGTACTGCACTTGAGGTCGATCTGGTGGTGGCAGGGATGTTGGCAGCGCAGGAGCCTCTGGAAACGGTGTCTCTGACAGCACTTTCAGGTGAGCCGTTACTTTTGGCATTACTGTTGCCCTGTAGTTGGCCCTTTTCTCCTTTGCAGTGAAGGTCGAGATGGACTTGGAGTTCAAGTTGGGCAGAGGAATGGTGAGACCGCCAAGGATAGGGTCGTCTCGGATTCAGTCTGGCTCATGAGCACATCTTGCAGAGCAGGACTATCCTCCTCCTCCAGATGCTGTCGATAGGATCCTCCTCTGACTCTGAAGACACGCCAAGTCCCTCGTCTGCCATCTCCTCAACTTCACCTTGCTCCTCAGCCGACTCCGACTCCTCCTCCTCACGTGACTGCTCTTCCTCAACTGCAAATATGTAATTGTATGGATCACAAAAGTGTCTTTGTAGTTACAACAACCACCTGTGGATTCATTCAATAATCTCCAGGGTTTCTTTGCTTCATGCTTTTAACAGTTA
Source organism: Nibea coibor (assembly GCA_023373845.1). Taxonomy (NCBI): domain Eukaryota; kingdom Metazoa; phylum Chordata; class Actinopteri; family Sciaenidae; genus Nibea; species Nibea coibor. Next base: position 27,478,075 of record CM041739.1, read on the forward strand.
ACTTTATACCATCTTCATCATCATTCCTAGAAAATGCATGAAAAACTATGGATTAATAAGGATAACGTTGCTTCATGTGTTCTAATACTGTTTAAGTGTGTGATTAAGTACTGTACCTTTCTGCACATAGTAGTCCCTAGCAGTGAAGCTGGTGGATTGGCACATGGCATACTCCACAACAAGGAGCTCCTCCTCGTCAGGGTGCTCGTACTCATCAGGGATGGGCATTGGAGCAGCAAAGTTGGGCTCCAGGACAAGTTCCTTGCCAAAGAGAACCTCAGCCTGCTGATTGATGCTCTGGATCTGCTGCGCGTCCATGCACGATGTCTGCAATAAAGCTTTATATATATATATATATATATATATATATATATATATATATATATATATATATATATATATATATATATATATATCACAGTCACAAAGTCACAAACGATCTCCTAATGGCATCAGACAAAGGACTCATCTCTATACTCGTCCTGTTAGATCTTAGTGCTGCATTTGACACCATAGACCATCAAATTCTTTTACAGAGACTGGAACATCAAATTGGCATCAAAGGAACCGCCCTGAGCTGGTTTAAGTCGTATTTCTTAGATCAATCTCAGTTTGTTCATGTCAATGATGAATCCCCCATGCATACCAAAGTCTGTCATGGAGTCCCACAAGGGTCTGTACTGGGACCACTTCTATTCAGTCTATATATGCTTCCTCTAGGGAACATTATAAGGAATCACTCCATTAATTTCCATTGTTATGCTGATGACAGCCAATTATATTTATCGATTAAGCCTGATGAAACCAATCGGTTTACTAAACTCCAAGCATGCCTTAGGGATATAAAAAGTAGGATGACCTACAATTTTCTGATGTTGAACTCATATAAAACTGAAGTTCTTGTAATTGGACCCAAAGACCTCAGAAAGTCTCTTTCCGGAGACCTGGCTACCTTAGACGGGAGCACCCTGGCCTCCAGCTCCACCATAAAGAATCTTATTTTTTGATCAGGATTTGTCCTTTAATGTCCATATAAAACAAATTTCATGGACTGCATTCTTCCACTTATGCAACACTGCCAAAATCAGACGCATCGTGCCCCAAGCGGATGCAGAAAAAACTAGTCTATGCATTTGTTACTTCTAGGCTGGAGTACTGTAACTCTTTGTTATCAGGCTGCCCCAATAAATCTCTTAGGACTTTGCAATTCAGAATGTTGCTGCACGTGTTCTGACAGGAACCAAGAACAGAGATGACATCGCTCCTATTTTGGCTTCCTTGCACTGGCTACCTGTTAGGTCTAGAATAGAATTTAAAATTCTTCTCTTTACATACAAAGCGTTTCATTGCCAGGCACCATCACATCTAAAAGAACTCATAGTACGTTACTACCCCTCTAGACCACTGCACTCTCAGAATGCTGGGTTCCTTGTGGTTCCTATAGTTTCCAAAAGTAGATTGGGAGCCAGAGCTTTCAGCTATCAAGCTCCTCTTCTGTGGAACAAACTACCTTTCTGGGTTCAGGAGGCAGACACGGTCACCACCTTCAAGAGTAGACTTAAGACCTTCCTTTTTGAGAGCGCTTATACTTAGGCCTGGCTCAGGCCTTCCCTTAGTTATGCTGCCATAGGACTAGACTGCCTGGGGATCCCTCATTATCTCTCCTGTTCTCTCTCCCATTCTCTCTCTCTCTCTCTCTCTCTCTCTCTCTCTCTCTCTCTGTCTCTCATCATCAGTTTGAAGTGACTTTGATGTTGTGATTTTGAAGTTGTGACTTTGAAGTTGTGACTTTGAAGTCAGTCTTATGTTTGTGTGTTCCCATATATTACATGTCTTAAGTGCACTGATGCTTTAACTTTTACATGTTTTCTCATTAGTTGCATGTCTTGAGTGCACTTCCCTTTGATGTTACTGAGACTGGCAGGGTGAGGTAAAGTTTAGGAACAAAGCTCAGATACAGACAAGAGAGGTGACATTCAGAGTAGGGGGCATGTTGAAGAGTAACAGTTTGCGAGCTATATATGCAAATTGTCTGTTAACAATTGGGAATGGTTCAGACAGCCCATTTTTAGAAAAAATGTAAAAGAACCAACGGTTAGAGCTCCTCAGGGAGCCTTTTTCTCTGTATCTTTTTTGGTGTGTTGCACTGCGAAACGCTGCTCTTGTACAAGAACAATAAATTCAACTTAAACTTTGATGCTTTGAATCCGGTCCTCCTTATTCAAGGATTTTCTTTAAAAAATTCCTGTGACATTTGGCATCCAACGTAGAGTTCGATATCTGTTCTCCTCTGGAAGTGACGGCACTGGAAAAAACTTGCCGGTACATTGACTAAAAAAAAAAAAAAAAAAAACGCCACAAGGTTCTTAAAACCCTGTTTTGGCGTAGACCAGGACCAGCTGAGAGAGAAGGCAGTGACGGGGTCAACCACACAGAAAAAGGCCAGAAACCTCAGTTCAGTTGGGAAGTTAGAGGGGAGACCCAGGGTGCCTCAGTCAGGGACTTGGAGGGTAATGTCTTTGGAACGAAAATTGAAAAAATTTATCCTTCAGGCCTGAGTAAACAAACAGACGTAGGAGAAGTCAGGGAGATGCCAAATGTATGGAAACATTAAATCCTGATAATGTTAAATATCTAAAAAGATGGCAGGAGAAGTATGATTTTGTAGGAAGATTAGATGTAAAAGAATGTGAGGAGTTAGTGAAAACTATTAGTGAAAAGGAGAAATGGAAAGGTAAGTCAAGAAAAGATGGACTGTTACAGGCCAAGTTGTGGGTGATAGAAGCCAGAGCCAGACAAGCTGGTATTCAGAGAAAGAAAATAGGAGGAGCAGAGAAAATTGAGAAAACAGAGGAAAATGTAAGTAAACAGAAAGATGCTCAACAGAGCAGCGAAAACCAAACTAACATATATCCTGTCTTGTTTTCTGCCCGAGACCGTCAGGGTGATGACGAGTACGTACCATATGAGCTCTGTCTGGATCCTCCGCCTTATCCCATGCCTCAGGCTCGTCCCCCTCCTCCTGCACCACCAACTGCTCCGCTGCCTCCCGTCCACTTACCACACAACCCCTTCCCAAAGTTTAACGCCATGCCACGAAAGGGATGGCCCCCCCGTTGGCAATCTCCTCTAAAGACACGAAGCGGTACAGTATACGGACACACTGCACATGCAAATAAGACACAAAGTTGTGAGGGAGGAATAAGTTTAGATGGTGATGAAAATAATACAACTCTCATCGCACCCATGATTGAGTTACCAAAACCTATGGCAGGCATAACTGTCAATGGAGTAGTGCAGCCACTCACAGTGAGCGTATTTAGAGCAACAGACCAGGATGCCAGAGACGCAACAAAAACCATAATTCGTCAACAAGAGGATGGTGAAGCTTTTAGTCAAGAAATGAATCATCTCTTCAAAAGCTTCGGTTTAAATACTATAGAAGTAGAAAGGGCAGTTAGAACAATAGTGCCAAAAGTGTGGTGTCAAATAAGGGGAAATTGGGACCCCCTTATGAATCAAGAGCCAATTCCATTTGGTTCATGCAAATTATGCTGCTCAGGTAGACCCACTACTGGCAAGGGTGGTTGCGCACTACAGAGGACAGGCAAATTACTCAAGAGTGTCGGAATGCAAACAGGGACCTGCAGAGCCGGTGCCACTTTTTGTTGAAAAAATGAAAAAGGTGTTCCGCATAAACAGTGTGCGATGTAGCGAAAAAGGAACACATTTTCCTTTGCAGCTTAATAGCGGTTTGAGAGTTTGGTTGGCCACAGGGCATGTAACTATTGAACCGTTGACGAAACCACTAAAAATAAGTGATCTTAAAACAAAGAAAAGTATACTGGCTTCAGTGGCATCATCACAACTGTGTCCCGTTAACCTCTTAGGAAGGGATCTGATCACGAAACTAGGAATAGGTGTGGTACTGGACAAAAATGGACTTGGTATGAAAGCGTGCCGTACAACTCTAAAAACAGCAGACAGTGATGACGAGGACAAAGTAGAAACTTTTGTGCGCGAAGGATTAACATTGAATTACTGGTACAGTTTCAAACAATTCAAACAGAACCAAGTGCAACTCAAGAATTAATTAGATTGGTAAAAACCTTCTACCTACATTCCTTCTACTGAGATGAAAAATGCTGAAACGGACACACTCGAACAGTTACATAGCACAATGTACTTTCGACACGAGCACGGATCAGACAATGAAAATCATGACAAAGTCTTTAAAAAGCCCAGTTGTGGGGCGGCCCCGTGGCGTAGCGGGTTAAGCGATCGCCCCATGTATGGAGGCTACAGTCCTCGCTGCAGCGGCTCCGGTTCGACTCCTGCATCGGACGCCCATTTACTGCGTGTCACTCCCCCTCTCTCTGCCCCCTGTTTCCTGTCCATCTTCAGCTGCACTATCATTAAAGGCATAAAATGGCCAAAAAAATAATCTTTAAAAAAAAAAAAAAAAAGCCCAGTTGTAAAGTAACTCTTACTGACCTATACTGGGACAAAAAAGGAAATTGTGCTTGTGCGGTGAGCCTCCAGAAACCAGAAATTAAATTATTTAGGGGGGACTCACACCACATTCACAGTGGAAGGATTTTGGTGAGTTTATCTCAAAAATAAAAAGATCAAACTGTGAATGGAAAGAACTCGGGGGGAAAAGTGCTATTCGCACCTAAATTTAATGTGTATTCTGCCCATTTCAACTGGGTCACAAAGCAGTCAAGGCTGCACACCTTAGCGGGGAAACTAGCCTGGACTCAATCACCGATTAATATACTTTAACTGCTGAAGAAGAGTTAGAATTAACCAATATACCTCAAGAGTTATGGTCCAAGGGGTCAGCTGATGTAGGACTCATTAAGGGGGTAGTATTCTGTCCCTCAGTTTTTATGTTGTTTTATTCCCTTTCTGGAGGTTTATTTTCTAACAAATTTAAGCTTTCAGTCTGCAGCTAATTTGGGAAAAACTGGCTTTTAAGAGAATGTGGGATTTGAGTTTGTTGTCTAGCTTATACTGCCATCTAGTGGCATATGTTGGAAACAGGAAGGGATTACGCGGGAGATAAAACTGCAGCGGAGTACGAAGACATGTCGCTCCATGGTCGAGTCTGTCTACGTCCTTAACTTGTGCGCTTGTCAAAGGCATAATCTGTAAGTTAAACATAAATATGCTTAATTAGGAATGTTTACCAGCGCTTTCATCTTGTGTTTCATGTTTTGGAAGGCGGTACGCCTTTCGCTCAGTATAGCTGATGTTGTGTTACATTGCTAATGTTAAGACTTCAGGCTGGTTATTCTACACGCAGAAATAAGTGTGAATGTATGTTTTTACATGGAAACTGAACGTTTGTATTGTTATTCCTTTCTCACAGTTTTACAAAGTAAATGGATCAGTAAACTGAAGTGTGGTTCACGAGTGGTTACTGAAGCCATATGTTTAGCTCGCTGCATAGGCTAAAGCTCTTAGCCGAGGGCAGAAGAGGTAGAACCGGTTAAAATAACTCCAAAAAGCTCTTACAGGCCGTATCAGAGACAGTATCGACTTAAACCAGAAGCTGAAGAGGGAATAACACCAATAACACAGGATTTACTAAGTGCAGGAGTTATTAGAGAGTGTGCAAATGCAGCATGCAATAGTCCTTTGTTTCCTGTAAAGAAAGCCGCCCCATCGACAGGATGGAGGATGGTACAGGATTTGCAAGCAGTAAACAAAGCAGTAATACCACATGCTCCCCTTGTACCAGACCCACACACTCTGTTAAATGAACTCAATTCAAAAGCTAAATATTTTACAGTGATAGATTTAGCTAATGCATTTTTTCTCTATACCACTTCATAAAGAAGATCAATTTTGGTTGGCTTTTCAGTATAGAGGTAAAAGGTATACATTTACAAGACTCCCACAAGGATATTGTGAAAGTCCGACCATCTTTTCAATGGCAATGTCATCTAACTTAATTTACTCCCCCGAGAGGAAGTCAGCTATTGTACGTTGATGATATTTTGCTAGCCTCTAAAAATGAACAGGATTGCAAAACTGACACTGTTGCTCTTTTAAAATACTTAGCAGAACAGGGTCACAAAGTAAGCAAAAATAAATTGCAATTATGGAAAGAAGTGGTGAAATATCTAGGTTTTAATATCTCTCTTGAAGGTAAACATCTAGATGAAAATAGAACAACTGCGATATTACATGCGCTCAAACCACAGACTAAAAAAAAAAAAGATGTCATTTTTGGGAATAACTAATATCTGTAGAGAATGGATTGCAAATTATGCTGAAGTAATACATCCACTTTAAATGCTTATCTATGATCAACCCATGGCAGCTAACGATGTGATCACATGGACTTGAGAGGGAGAACATGCGTTTGTACAAGTAAACCAATTGCTAGTGGGTTCAGGAGTTTTAGCACTCGCGGATTATAAGAAGCCACTTATACAAATGTGTGATGCTAGAAGTGGATTTATGACCAGTGTGTTAACCCAGCCTTTTGGAGGAAAACTTAGACCCGTGGCATACTATTCATAATCCAATAGCCAGAGCAATGCCGCAGTGTCTGCAAGCTGTACAGGCCGCAGCCTTAGCAATACAGAGTTCAGCTACAATTGTCTTGTTCCATCCATTGACACTGAAGGTGTCACATGCTGTAGATGCTCTATTGACGCAGTCAAAAATAGCCTTCATGTCTCCAGCTCGACATCTTAATTGTATAACTATCCTACTCCCTTATCCTCATCTAACTATTGAAAGGTGTACAATTTTAAAAAAGCTACGCTACTACCAAACGAAACAGAAGGTGCTAAACATGATTGTGTAGCTGAAACAACAGAAAAAGTGTTGCCAAGAGCGGATTCAACTGATGTGGCGTTACAAAATCCGGAGGTAGTGATGTTCGTAGATGGATCATGCAAAAAGAACCCAGATGGGACTAACAGTAGTGGATATGCAGTAGTAACTATAGATAAGGTGTTAAAATCTAGAGCATTTGCATCCCACCTCTCAGCTCAAGCAGCAGAATTGATTGCACTAACTGAGGCATGCAAATTAGGACAAGGAAAGAAAATAACTGTCTATACTGATACATGTGCTTTTAATACCTTGCATGTTTTTGCACAACAGTGGAAAAATAGAGGTATGATTACATCCACAGGTAAACCAATTTTGCATACAAATCTGATTTTAGCCTTATTAAAAGCTGTACAATTAACACTTCAGATTGTCGTATGTAAGTGTGCAGCTCACACATCAGGAATAGACTTGGTTTCACAAGGAAATCGTAAAGCAGATGAGGAAGCAAAGATAGCTGCTGCGAGACAAGATTATGAAGACATATACACGGTTGAAGAGGTCACACATATTGACCATGACATCTTAAAAGACATGCAACAAAGCTCACCTGAATTAGAAAAACGATCTTGGGCAAATAGGGGGGCAACGTGGTCTGATAAGGAGTTATGGAAATGACCAGAGGGCAAGTACATACTTCCAAAAGATGTATTTCGATTTGCAGCGGTATTGACGCATGGATTAACTCATGCATCAACAGGGGGGATGTATGAGCTAATAAATAAGATATATACAGCATACGGACTCCAGAATTGTGCAAAAAAAATTGTGCATCATGTCTAGCGTGTGGAAAACAGAATGCAGAATGCAGAATCCAAGACACATTAAGACCAAGACCAGCTAAAATGCTCACTATCCATTTCATGCGATATGTATGGATTTCATAGAATTAAATAAATCATAGATTTATACTCAAAATGGATTGAAGTTATTCCAACCACACAAAATGATGCAATAACAGTAGCTAAAACCTTAGCAACACATATTGCACCAAGATTTGGATTTCCAGAAATCATGTATAGTGATAATGGACCACATTTTAGAAATGATGTAATTGCTAAATTGAGTGAACTGTTTTCCATTAAAATGAGATTTCATTGTTCTTATCATCCACAATCAGCAGGACTAGTGGAAAGAGCGAACAGCACAATCAAGGCTAAACTTAGGAAAGCCATGGACGAAACAGGAAAAGGATGGGTAACCTGTTTGCCAGCAGTAATGCTGAGTCTTCATATACAACCTAATAATACAGGACTGTCACCTTTTGAAATTTTGTATGACAGACCTTACAGAGTACCTTTGATTAACTTCAAGGGAGATGACACAGAATTGACAGAAACAATTGTAGATTATATAAGCAAAATGTTGAAAAACAAAGAAACTAGGTCTACAGTTCTCTCACCCACAGAGCCAGTCCCTGACCAAGAGATACCTGTGGAGCCAGGAGATTGGATATTTACCAAAACGCTCAAACGGAAAAATTGGAGTTCTCCAAGGTGGGAAGGTCCATTTCAAGTACTACTCGCAACACCTACAGCAGTACGTATAGCTGAGAGAACAATGTGGATACACCTGACGCATTGCAAACGAGCACTGATACCTACAGATAAGTAATAAATGAAACAGTCACTTGCACCTTAGGTAAGATGACAGAGCATCCATGGCACCCATTCAGAAGAATGGGAATGTGATTGATGGGGTTCATAAGAATTTTAGTAATGCTTTTAATAGTCATATTGATACTAATCATCCGATTCTCCGAGCAGAATGACTATGGAAAAATGACTCAGACCCAAAATAATAACTCATATCCGCTTTTCAGAGCAAACCGAGGTACTTTAATCCCTAAAGTAACTATTTATTGCAAACACTGGGAGTCTCCCTGTGTGGCTAAAATTGATTTTTGTGATGTAGCACTGTGTGGACGGACGAATCAGGAAGCCTTAGCTGGGGCAGACAAGTACCTATGTGTAACAAGGCACTTAAATGAAAAAGGAGGTGTGTGTAAGACTTTTGGATATCTATGTTGTACCATCATCCCAAATAACACAGCACGTGATGGCAGCATCACAAAGACACTGGAAGGACTGACCTCACTGTCAGACGAGCTGTCAGATAATTCAGGTATCACAGATCCAATCACAAAATGTATGGAGGACATGTTTGGGAGATGGGGAAACATCTTAAAAGGTACTGATCATGTATGAAGGAATTGCAATTACTGTCCTGGTCACTTGTGGATGTTGTTGTATTCCATGTATGAGAGAACTGATACAAAGATTGATAACTACCACACTAACGAAACAACAATTGTTCTATCAGCCTGTCTCCACAGTTGATGAGTTTGAGAGGTATGAGATGACTGAAGGACTGGGTGTGATTAGATATGAGAATGAGGACGAGTATGATGAGTGTCTCCAGCTCAGCGAGTATAGAAGTTCATCTACGCGTCCATGAGAGGAGAAGCACTTGCTGAGAATGACACACTGTTCAGTCTTTGTTCCACAGCAGAATGAAGAAATTATAGAAAATCTGAATTGAAGTTATAGTGTTCTGATGTAATGTATGCTTAAGAGAAAAGGACTGATGACAAATTGCATTTAAAGGCTTTTTGTTTATTTCTCATTTTAGGGACAACACCCGTAGACAGGGAAAGAGGGTCCAATGAGACGATGAGCCCGCTTTTATTTTTTTCCTTATTAGATTCATAAATGTATGTATACATTTGCTGTTATCTGAATTAATATTTTTTGCATTTATATTTTACATCTTTATGAGTGATTAAGTATACTGATTGTAACAAGTACTAACACAAGTTAGTGGCCGCCGGGGCAGCGGGGCCGTGTGGAGAATTTTCCTGTCTAGAAAGTCATAGTATGAAACAATAAGAATGTTAAAGAACTGCCAGACAGGTTTTTCGCTCCCGCACCATCGATGATTACTTGTAACAACTATTGAACACTGATTAATTTTATTCTTATAATTATATTTTGCACCTTTCTAGAAATAGTACAAACAGGGGGGAAATGTTATAAAAATTGGGACTACACTGCTATTTAAATGCTTACGTTTGTGTGTTCCCATATATTACATGTCTTAAGTGCAATGATGGTTTAACTTTTACAATGTTGATGTGATTTCCCATTAGTTGCATGCCTTGAGTGCACTTCTTTTTGATGTTACTGAGACTGGCAGGGTTAGGTAAAGTTTAGGAACAAAGGTACAGACACAGAGAAGAGAGGTGACATTTAAAGAGGGGGCATGTTGAAGACTAACAGTTTGCAAGCTATATATGCAAATTGTCTGTTAACAACTGCAATGGTTGAGACTGCCCATTTTCAGAAAAAAATGTATAAGAACCAACCGTTAGAGCTCCTCAGGGAGCACTTTTCTCTAATTTTTTTTGTTTGGTGTGTTGCACTGCGAAACGCTCCTCTTGTACAATAACAATAAATTCAACTTAAACTTTGATGCTTTGAATCCGGTCCTCCTTATTCAAGGGTTTTCTTTAAAAAAATCCCGTAACAGTGACTTTGATGTTGTGACTCAGGAAAGCACGCTACCACCCGTCTATGAGTAACGTTCATTCATTCACTCACCTTATCGTGAACATGAACTTCGCCTCATTTCCATCGCAGGATAATCAGACGAAACCAGGACGCCGCATCTAAAGTTTCCATCGACACACGCCAGCAGATCCAGCAACAGAAGCTTAAAACTTCTCCTCGGCCTTCGTCAACGAGGCGCCTCTTCCCGTGATCCAAAAGCTGATCAAGAAGCGAGTCAGTCAGTCAGTTTCACTCGTCAACATACAATACAACTTTAATCACGCCTCCCAGCTCACCTCCGTCTTCAGAACAAGAGACGAGACATCCAACGACACTCCATCGTTCCAGTTCTCCAACTCACCGCCTCCGTCAACAACTCAGGCCCGTCGACATCTTCCCAAATACACCGCCTCCACAACACAACGTCAGCCAGTGGCAGCGGCACTACGCTTCCGTGTGGTTCTCCGACGACCAGCCTTCGCCATGTCTAACAGATAAATGTTTTTACAAATCACTTGTTACAAAAACATTCAGTGTATCATGGTCTTAGTTCCGTTAACAATTCAAGTTCCAGGTGACGTCGCCGCGCATTCGCTGTCAAAGGTCACCACCTCTCACCCCTCATGTACACAGGTATGAACGCTCATGCGTGACGTCATTACGTAGTCTTCCGCCGTCAAGTCATTTAAGTTTCAGGTTTATTTCGTCATGTGCAGGTAACACAGGGTCAACAATACAATCAAATGTCTTTGGCGTTCCCCATCGTTTAAGGGTCAAATCACTTTCGACCAAGAGGTTGGCTACAAGCCACTCACCACGCACCATATCCGAACAAGCCCTCGCGCATGTACTCACACGCACACGTACGAGTGACGTCACCATGCATCCCTCCTGTTTAAGGGCTATTCATTTTCCATCACAAGCCGCCCACGTACGTGCGCACGCACTCATGCACGCGCACACACACACGTAATTAGAGGGAGTGCTTTGCTCTGTAAAGTGAAGTCATCGTTGATGCAATTTACCCAGTTACCTTCAAAACAAAACAATAGTCACCTCACTTTGCAGACTTATCTCCACAGTTAGTACCATGCCCGTATCAAAGAAACCTACCCGAACAAACACAGACACGACTTTCTAATACTTTTAGGCTCGAGTATCAGTCAACCTGAGCTGCTAACTGACTGATATAACTCGAGTATCAATCAATCTGAGCTGCTAACTCTCAGCCCTGAAACACGCTAAACCGCTAACTCGCTAACTCTCTGCCGCCCACTTGCAGCAACCTTAGCGGCTGACTGCAGCGGGGGTGTCCGGCACCGGGATGCCAGCACCACCCGCTGCCCACCTGCAAGCAGCTGACCATGGCGGAGGTGTCCGGCACCAGGATGCCAGTGCCACCTGCTGCCCACTTGCAACAACAACAGCAGCAGACTGCAGCGGGGGTGTCCAGCACCGGGATGCTGGTGCTACCTGCTGCCACCACAGCAGGTCAACGCAGCAGGGGCGCCTGGCACCGGGATGCTAGTGCCACCTGCTGCCCAACTACAGCAACCACAGCAGGTCACCGTGGCAGGGGCATCTTCCACCGAGATGCCAGCGCCACCTGCTGCCTACCTGCAGCAACCACAGCAGCCGACCATGGCGGGGGGGCACATGCCACCGGGATGCTTGCGCCACCTGATTAGTTTTAAAGCTCACTCAGCACGTCAAGGTTCAGGCCACGAGTGAGATGACGAGACAAGATGAGAGAGACAACATTTACTAACATTTAGTTAAACATGGAGCAGACAAAGACAAACAAACAGCACGAGGACATGTATGACAAACAGATTAACTCAGTGGTTCCCAAACTGGGGGGCGCGCCCCCTAGGAGGGGCGCGGAGGTATTGCAGGGGGGGCGCGGCAAGGCTACGGCTGAATGAATGAATGACTAGTTAGTTACAATGCTAGCATAACAGCATGGACAAGTTTGTGACATCGCTCCCAGCTAAACGCAAACCAGATGATGAATCTTCACCAAATGTAGCAACTTCAAAAGCAAAGACAAGAAAATATGACGAGGCATATCTCGCACTCGGCTTCACCAGCACAACAGTGGGTAAGGAGGAAAGACCACAGTGTGTTGTGTGTGTAAAAATACTAGCTTGCGACAGTCTAAAGCCGAACAAATTAAAACGCCACTTGGAGACAACACATCCCGAGCACAAAGACAAGCCGGTGGAGTTCTTCAGAAAAAAACTCACACACTGTCGTGCACAGCAGAGTCGCTTTACTAAAGCAGCATCCCTGCCTGCAAATGCTCAGCTCGCCTCCTACAAAGTTGCCTACAGAGTTGCTCAGTGTAAAAAGCCACACACTATAGCCGAGGAATTAATACTTCCCTCTGCGATCGACATGGTCTCAACTATGATCGACGAAGCCACTGCCAGCAAGCTAAAGGCCATTCCTCTCTCAAACAATACTATCTCAAGGCGTATTTATGATATGTCAAAAGACATAGAAGAGCAGCTAAATGACAAGATACGGGACCGACGCTTTGCTCTGCAGATGGATGAGGCGACTGACAGTAATAAAGACTGCTTATTGATAACATACGTCAGATTCATTGATGCCGATGATTTGAGGGAGGATTTGCTTTTCTGCAAACAAGTGACGAGCAGAGCCACTGCAGACGAACTGTTTAAAATAATTGACACTTACTTGAGAGAGGCCGATCTGAAATGGGAGGACTGTGTGGGGATCTGCACAGACGGGGCTCAGGCCATGGCTGGGAGAAGAGGGGGGCTGCAAGCGCTCATCAAGCGCGTCTCCCCTAACGTGCAGTGGACACACTGTATGATACATCGAGAGGCGCTGGCGTCTAAACAGCTGAGTCCCGACCTGCACGATGTTATGACGGATGTCATCACTACAGTGAACTACATTAAAACACGACCTGTCAAAGCACGTATTTTCTCTGCACTGTGTGAGGAAATGGGCTCCGACCACACAGCTGTTCTGTTTCACAGCGAGTCCCGATGGCTGTCACGTGGGAAGGTTTTATCCAGGGTCTTTGAACTGCGGGATGAGATCCGCATCTTTTTGGAGGAGGAGGAAAATGAACTTGCCCACAAGTTTAACAACAACAAGTTCCTCATGAAACTTGCGTACCTCAGTGACATGTTTCAAAAACTCAATGAGCTAAATCTGCAGATGCAGGGCAGCAACACACACCTTCCACATCTGGCAGATAAAATCACATCATTCACAAGAAAGCTTGAGATGTGGGAGCAGCGAGTTACAGAGGGAAATATAGACTCGTTTGAGAACCTGAAGTCATTCATTGAGGTCAACAAGCTGCAGAACACAGTAATCCCATGCATGAAAGCTCACATCTCTGCCCTCCAAAAGCATTTCCAGAGGTACTTCCCAGTGCAGGATCCTACACAATATGACTGGATCCGAGACCCCTTCGGTGCAACACCACCTGCCGAATTCAGCACTACAGAGAATGAACAGTTCATTGATGTCACCTCTGATTCAACAATGAGGCTGGAGTTTAAGTCTAAGACACTAGCTGCATTTTGGATTGGAGTGGAGAAAGATTTCCCACTGCTAGGTAAAAGAGCTCTGGCCACACTCCTTCCATTTGCCACGTCTTACCTATGTGAGATAGGTTTTTCTGCTGTGGCCTCCATCAAGACTAAATACAGATCAAAGCTGGACATTGAAAATGAACTAAGAGTAGCAGTCTCACAGCTGCAGCCCCGATTTGAGAAGATCTGCAGCATGAAGCAAGCCCACACCAGTCACTGAAAAGATGTGGACATTAAAGGTGCAGTTTTTGCAGAGTTAAATGTTCAGGATTTTGTTATTTTCGTCAGAGAGCTGGTAAAGTGTAAAAGGCCACTTTCATGCAGGAATGGAGTTTATAAGAAGATGTGTTGAAAGCCATGAACACCATTACATGGTAAAATTTTATGATACATGATGCAGTGTCACTTTTAATAATTGTAAAGGTGATTTGTCATTTTTTTTTAGTTTTGTTCAGGAAGAAGTTGCCATTTTGTATGACTTACAATGTTAAGTAAAGTCCAGTGGAGTTTAGAAACAAAGGATTTGTATGTTTGTGTCAGTGTGGGGGGGCTCGAAAATATTCTAATCTTCAGAAAGGGGGGCCCTGCAGAAAAAGTTTGGGAACCACTGGATTAACTGAACATAAACTAACCGTCCGTCCGTCTGTCTTCTTCCGCTTATCCGTCTAGGGCGGGTCGCGGGGGCAGCAGCTTTAGCAGGGAGACCCAAACTTCCCTCTCCCCAGCCACTTCGTCCAGCTCCCCCAGGAGGACCCCAAAGCGTTCCCAGGCCAGCCGAGAGACATAGTCCCTCCAGCGTGTCCTGGGTCTTCCCCGGGGCCGCCTCCCTGAGGGATGTGCCCGGAACACCTCACCAGGGAGGCGTCCAGGAGGCATCCTCACTAGATGCCCGAGCCACCTCAACTGGCTCCTCTCGATGCGGAGGAGCAGCGGTTCTACTCCGAGCTCCTCGCGGATGGCCGAGCTTCTCACCCTATCTCTAAGGGAGAGCCCAGCCACTCCGCGAAGGAAACTCATTTCGGCCGCTTGTATCCGCGATCTCATTCTTTCGGTCACTACCCAAAGTTTATGACCATAGGTGAGGGTAGGAACGTAGATTGACTGGTAAATCGAGAGCTTCGCCTTTCGGCTCAGCTCTCTCTTCACCACGACGGACCGGCGCAGAGTCTGCATCACTGCAGAAGCTGCACCGATCCGCCGGTCAATCTCACGTTCCGTCCTTCCCTCACTCGTGAACAAGACCCTGAGATACTTGAACTCCTCCACTTGAGGCAGGATCTCAACCCCGACCTGGAGACTGCACTCCACCCTTTTCCGGCTGAGAACCATGGCCTCGGATTTAGAGGTGCTGATTCTCATCCCAGCCGCTTCACATTCGGCTGCGAACCGCTCCAGAGAGAGCTGAAGGTCACGCTCCGATGAAGCCAACAGGTCATCTGCAAAAAGCAGCGACCCAATCCTGAGGCCACCGAACCGTAACCCCTCAACGCCCTCACTGCGCCTAGAAATTCTGTCCATAAAGGTTATGAACAGAATCGGTGACAAAGGGCAGCCCTGGTGGAGTCCAACTCTCACCGGAAACAAGTCCGACTTACTGCCGGCGATGCGGACCAAGCTCTGGCACCGAGAGTACAGGGACCGGACAGCCCGTATTAACGGGTCCGGGACCCCATACTCCCGGAGCACCCCCCACAGGGTTTCCCGGGGGACACGGTCGAATGCCTTCTCCAAGTCCACAAAGCACATGTAGACTGGTTGGGCAAACTCCCATGCACCCTCCAGGACCGTGCTGAGGGTATAGAGCTGGTCCACAGTTCCACGACCAGGACGAAAACCACACTGCTCCTCCTGGATCCGAGGTTCGACAATCTTGCGGACCCTCCTCTCCAGGACCCCCGAAAAGACCTTCCCAGGGAGGCTGAGAAGTGTGATCCCCCTATAGTTGGAGCACACCCTCCAATCCCCCTTTTTGAAGAGGGGAACCACCACCCCGGTCTGCCAGTCCAGAGGCACTGCCCCCGATGTCCACGCAATGTTGCAGAGACGTGTCAACCAAGACAACCCCACAACATCCAGAGCCTTGAGGAACTCCGGGCGAATCTCATCCACCCCTGGGGCCCTGCCACCGAGGAGCTTTTTGACTACCTCGGCAACTTCAGCCCCAGAGATTGGCGAGCCCACCACGGGGTCCCCAGACTCTACTTCCTCAGTGGAAGACGTGCTGGTGGGATTGAGGAGGTCTTCGAAGTATTCCCTCCACCGACCCAGGACATCCCCAGACGAGGTCAGCAGCACCCCGCCCCCACTGAACACAGTGTTGACAGTGCACTGCTTCCCCCGCCTGAGCCTCCAGATGGTGGTCCAAAACCTCCTCGAAGCCGTTCGAAAGTCATTCTCCATGGCCTCACCAAACTCCTCCCACGCCCGAGTTTTTGCCTCTGCGACCGAGGAAGCTGCGTTCCGCTTGGCATGTCGATACCCGTCAGCTGCTTCAGGGGTCCCACAGGCCAAAAAGGTTCTGTAGGCCTCCTTCTTCAGCTTGACAGCTTGCGGCCACAGCTCCGATCAGCCGCCTCGACAATGGAGGCACGGAACAAGGTCCACTCGGACTCAATGTCCCCCACCTCCCCCGGGACGTGAGCGAAGCTCTCCCGGAGGTGAGAGTTAAAGCTCTTTCTGACAGGGGATTCAGCCAGACATTCCCAGCAAACCCGCACAGAACGTTTGGGCCTGCCAGGTCTGACTGCTGTCCTCCCCCACCATCGGAGCCAACTCACCACCAGGTGGTGATCAGTTGACAGCTCCGCCTCTCTCTTCACCCGAGTGTCCAAAACACATGGCCGCAAATCCGACGACACAACTACAAAGTCGATCATCGAACTGCGGCCGAGGGTATCCTGGTGCCATGTGCACATATGGACACCCTTGTGTTTGAACATGGTGTTTGTTATGGACAATCCATGGCGAGCACAGAAGTCCAACAACAAAACACCATTTGGGTTCAGGTCAGGGGGGCCGTTCCTCCCAATCACGCCACTCCAGGTCTCACTGTCGCTGCCCACGTGAGCATTGAAGTCCCCCAGGAGGATGAGGGAGTCCCCAGAGGGAGCGCTCTCCAGCACCCCCTCCAAGGTCCCCAAAAAGGGCGGGTACTCTGAGCTGCTGTTCGGTGCATAGGCACAGACAACAGTCAGGACCCGTCCCCCCACCCGAAGGCGAAGGGAAGCTACCCTCTCATCCAGCGGGGTGAACCCCAATGTACAGGCGCCTAGCCGGGGGGAAACAAGCATTCCCACCCCTGCTCTGCGCCTCTCACCGGGGGCAACTCCAGAGTGGTAGAGCATCCAACCCCTCTCGAGGAAACTGGTTCCAGAGCCCAAACTGTGCGTCGAGGCGAGCCCGACTATATCTAGCCGGTACCTCTCAACCTCGCGCACCAGCTCAGGTTCCTTCTCCGCCAGTGAGGTGATGTTCCATGTCCCTAGAGCCAGCTTCTGCAGCCGGGGGTCAGACCGCCAGGGTCCCCGCCTCCGACTGCCGCCCAACTCCCTACGCACCCGCCCCCTGAGATCCCTCCCACAGGTGGTGGGCCCATGGGAAGGGGGGCCCATGTCACCCTTTCGGGCTGTGCCCGGCCGGGCCCCATGGGTAAAGGCCCGGCCACCAGGCGCTCGCCAGCGAGCCCCTCCCCCAGGCCTGGCTCCAGGGGGGGGGCCCCAGTAACCCACGTCCGGGCAAGGGAGACCTGGCTCCTTTGAAACTAACCATAAAGAGTATTTAAACTGATTGTGTAAGATTGAAACTGATTGGACAATGGATCAGAACATGTTTGTATAAAAAAAAACATACTACAAAGTGCATTTTTAACAATGTAAATAAAAAAAGACAAGAACATTCTTAAATTAAACTACAAAGTCCAGTTTTTAACTATATAAATAAACGGACTGTATAGCTCTACTTGCTAAAACACTTTGAAACATTTTGAAACACTTTGAAACACTTTAAGAGCATCAAACAAAAAAAAAAACAAACAGGCTTTTTTTCCTCTTTCTCACAGATGGCACAGGAGAAGTGGCATCACACAGGTAAGTCACAGGTATTCAATTGTTTCTCCTCTTTTCTAGCTCTACATCCACCACACTTTTGAAGTGTTCAAATCTAACATAAACCACATCTTCAAATCGAGAGGTGGTAGATTTTCTTGTTGATGGGCAATAGGAAAAGATTTTCTGGATGCTTCCAGCTGCTTTGTCTTTGGAGGGTGTGTACCTCTTGCACTTTCCACCACACTGATGCACATGGCGAGCCCCACATGGCCGCAAGGACTTATTTGGCATGTATGGCTTTATTGTTGGTGCAGGGGGCTGTGCTACAGGCACAAAGCTTTTACTGCATGATGACCCACGAAACGTGATGGAGGGAGCCTGTGGCTGTGCAGGAAGAACCAGCAGTACGGGTGCTGCTGAGACAGCGGGTGGTTTGTAGGTGGACGCAGCAGGCTTTGGCTGAATGTAGGTGGACGAGGTAGGCTTTGGCTGAATGGGCCGGGTCACAGGAGTTGGTTCTGGCTCTGGTTCGTCAACAAATAACCTGGAAACATAAAACATGTGTGATGATGAGTACTGATATGACGTGTGTGCTATTTGCTTTCCATAGCTGACAGTTGAAATGAAGTGCTTATGACAACTTACCTCCACTTCTCAACACGCCTTTTTCCAGCCTTGTGATGAAGGTGCTGGTACTGCACTTGAGGTCGATCTGGAGGTGGCAGGGATGTTGCCAGCGCAGGAGCCTCTGGAAACAGTGTCTCCGACAGCACTTTCAGGTGAGGCGTTACTTTTGGCATCACTGTTGCCCTGTAGTTGGCCCTTTTCTCCTCTTTTGCAGTGAAGGTCGAGATGGACCTGGAGTTCAAGTTGGGCAGAGGAATGGCGAGACCGCCAAGGATGGGGTCGTCTCGGATTCGGTCTGCAGTCCTTTTATACTGCCCCTTCAAACAAGCCGTGACCTTGCTGGTGGAGGAGAGCTGGTTGGCCGCCGCTCGGTTTTTGACATTTTGAGGAGGAGATAGACCAGACAACTGTCCTCTGCCACCTGTGCTGCCTGAGGGTACCTCATCTAACCAAACTTAGTCTTCTGTGTTATGGAATTTTCTATTACTACTATACTTTTAAATGGAATATAATAAAAGCACAAACACACACACAGACATTATACAAGGTTACATGAAGTCACATGTGGGCCTTGAGGTCCTCAGCAGTATTAGCTGTTTGTCTTTGGCTGGCAGTAGCAGGTGTTACCCTATCTCCTCATGTGACTGCTCTTCCTCAACTGCCAATATGTAATTGTATGATCACAAGTGTCTGTGTAGTTACAACAACCATCTGTGGATTCATTCAATAATATCCAGGGTTTCTTTGCGTCATGCTTTTAACAGTTAACTTTATACCATCTTCATCATCATTCCTAGAATATGCATGAAAAACTATGGATTACTAAGGATAACCTTGCTTCATGTGTTCTAATACTGTTTAAGTTTGTGATTAAGTACTGTACCTTTCTGCACATAGTAGTGATGCCATGCGGCTGTTCCACTGCACAGCAAAGGCTATCAAGTAGACCTGAATCACATGATTATTTCTGACTGTTATTGTTGTTATTGTTCAGAATTTTTGATTCTTTTGTTCCAGAACATGATAACATTCTGGAACGTGATGTCTTGTTCTGGAATCTTGCCCTGTTCTGGATCTCAACATTCTGGAACATGACAACATCCCAGAATATGACGTCCTGTTCTGGAATGTTGCTTTGTTCTCGAAAGTTGTCATGTTCCAGAACATGTTAACATTCTGAAACATGATGTCTTGTTCTGGAATATTGCAGTGTTCTGAATGTGAACATTCTGGAACATTACAACATCCCAGACTATGATGTCTTCTTTTGGAATGTTGCCGTGTTCTGGATGTTAACATTGTGGAACATGACAACATCCCAGTATGTGATGATTTGATCTCGATTGGTGATTTGTTCTGGAATGGTGTCACGTTCCAGAACATGATGACATTCTGGAACATGATGACCTGTTCTGGAATGTTGCCATGTTCTGGACCTAAGATTCTGGGACATGTCAACATCCCAGAATATGATGTATTGTTCTGGAATGTTCCCGTGTACTGGATGTTAACATTCTGGAAAATGACCACATCCCAGAATATGATGTTTTGTTCTGGTTTTTGTTCCAGATTGGTGATTTGTTCTGGAATCTTTTTCAGGTCACAAATTCCATGTATCGAAATCTGACTCCCCTCTGATATTAAAAATGCAACATTTAACGCCAACCATTTTCATTTTGCTGGCATACTTTGACCTCTGCTACTTGTGTATAAAGTTATTTGTAACTAGTATCAACAGAGAGGGAAAAAAGGAGGGGAGTCAGATTTTTTCAGGTCACAATTTACGCCTATCAGAATCTGACTCCCCTCCTATATTAAAAATGCAAGATGTAACACCAACAATTTTCACTTTGCTAGCATACTTTGACCTCTGCTACTTATTGATAAAGTTATTTGTAACTAGTCAGTCAGAATTTTTTGGGTCACAATTTACACCTGTCGCAATCTGACTCCCCTCTTATATCAAAAATGCAAGCTGTACCGCCAACCATTTTCACTTTGCTGACATACCTTGAAGTCTTATGTACAAAGTTGTCCGTGACTGGTATCAATGGAGAGGAAAAAAGGAGGGGAGTCAGATTTTTTTGGGTCACAATTTACACCTGTCACAATCTGACTCCCCTCTTATGTTAAACATGCAAGATGTAATGCCAGCAATCTTCACTCTGCTGGTTACTTATTGATAAAGTTATTTGTAACAAGTATCAACAGAGAGGAAACAAGGAGGGGAGTCAGAGCTTTTCAGGTCACAATTTACACCTATCAGAATCTGACTCCCCTCTTATATTAAAAATGCAAGATGTAATGGCAACCATTTTCACTTTGCTGGCATACTTTGACCTCTGCTACTTCTTTATTAAGTTATTTGTAACTAGTATCAACAGAGAGGAAAAAAGGAGGGGAGTCAGATTTCTTCAGGTCACAATTTCCATCTGACAAAATCTGCCTCCCGTCTTGTATCAAAAATGCAAGATGTAACGCCAACCATTTTCACTTTGCTAACATACTTTCACCTCTGCTACCTATGCATAAAGTTATTTGTAACTAGTATCAACAGAGAGGAAAAAAGGAGGGGAGTCAGATTTTCTCAGGTCACAATTTACATCTGTCACAATCTGACTCCCCTCATATATTAAAAATGTAAGATGTAACACCAACCATTTTCACTTTCTAGCATACTTTACTGGAAAATACTGGAAATTGTGACCTGAAGAAATCTGACTCCCCTCCTTTTTTCCTCTCTCTTGATACTAGTTACTTTATAACTTTATACATAAGTAGCAGAGGTCAAAGTATGCTAGCAGAGTGAAAATGGTTTGGTATTGCATCTCGCCTTTTTAATATAAAAGGGAGTCAGATTTTGTCAGATGTAAATTGTGACTCGAAAAAATCTGACTCCACTTCTTTTGTCCTCTCTGTTAACACTAGTTACAAATAAATCAAATCAAATCAAATTTTATTTGTATAGCCCAAAGTCACAAAACACATTTTGCCTCAGAGGGTTTTACAATCTGTACAGGGAGTGACACCCTCTGTCCTTAGACCCTCGGTTCGAGTGAGGAAAAACTTGCCCACAAAAAAAAACCTTTTAACAGGGAAAAAATGTGGAAGAAACCTCAGGAAGAGCCATAGAGGAGGGATCCCTCTTCCAGGACGGACAGACGTGCAATGGATGTCACATGTACAGAACAATCAACACAAACATGTCGTACAATTACAATGAATTACAATAAATGGTAAGGTGATTGCAGTAGCAGTGGAATCTGTGATAGAGATAGAGAGACACAGATGCACAGCAGCAATAAGTCATTAACCAACAAAGCTGTAGTGGAGATGGTAGCAATAATGACTATATACAGTATGGAATGTAATGCTAAATATGGTGGACGTCAGCAGCAGACCACGGCAGCAGCCACGATCCATGAGAACCTGCTGGACGAGAAAGCACAAAAACTCCGGGGAAGAGGTGTAGTTAGTAACATCCAAAGAAAAGGTGTAAGAGAGATAATGATTGACAGAACAATAAGACCTTAGGCCCCATTTTATGCAGACTCTAAGGGATATCGAACTGCCTTACATTGAGAGAGAGAGAGAGTATAAATAACTTTATACATAAGTAGCAGGGGTCAAAGTATATGAACAAAGTGAAAATGCTTGCCGTTAAATCTTGCATTTTTTAATATGAGAGTGGAGTCATATTTTGTTGGATGTAAATTGTGATCCGAAAAAATCTGACTCCCCTCCTTTTGTCCTCTCTGTTGATACTAGTTACAATTAACTTTATACATAAGTAGCAGAGATCACAACATGGCAGCAGAGTGAAGATTGGTGACGTTGCATCCTGCATTTTGATATAAGAGGGGAGTCAGATTTTGTCAGATGTAAACTGAGACCTGAAAAAATCTGACTCCCCTCCTTTTATCTCTCTCTTGATACTAGTTACAAACTACAAAAATTCCTTAAGGAATTTTGAGTGTGCCTGACTCTGGCCCTGTCGCCCCCATTCACTATTATTGATACTTCTCAGTAAATTCAGTATTAACACAAAAAATAGCTCCTCCCCCCTCTACTCCCTCCTGTGACACTCATTTGGAAACGCCCAGAGAGAGAGAGAGAGAGAGAGAAACAGAGAGAGAGAGACAGACAGACAGACAGAGACAGACAGACAGACCAAATGAAGCCCCTCCGAAGACGTGGCGAAATATGCCAAACGGTGTGTCATATCCAAAAGCTGAAATATTCGTGATTGGGTCTGAATCTTTGTGTCTGAGGCCAAACCTATAATATTGACTGCTTCAGCAGTGGTATCTATGCGACGCCAACACATTTTCCTACGTTTCTAGCTATAAATTCTTTCTGTAGCTTGACATTTAAATTGTTATCCGTCAAAGTCTGACTCCCCTCCTTTTTTCCACTCTGTTGATACTAGTTACAAATAACTTCATACACAAGTAACAGATGTCAAAGTATGCTAGCAAAGTGAAAATTGTTGGCATTACACCTTGCATTTTTTGATATAAGAGGGGAGTCAGATTGTGACAGGTGTAAATTGTGACCCGTCAAAATCTGACTCCCCTCCTTTTTTCCTCTCTGTTAACACTAGTTACAAATAACTTTATACATGAGTAGCAGATGTCAATGTAAGCTAGCAAAGTGAAAATGGTGGGTATTACATCTTGCATTTTTTATATGAGAGGGGAATCACATTGTGACAGGTGTAAATTGTGACCCATCAAAATCTGACTGCCCTCCTTTTTTCCTCTCTGTAAACACTAGTTACAAATAACTTCATACATAAGTAGCAGATGTCAAAGTAAGTTAGCAAAGTGAAAATGGCAGGTATTACATCTTGCATTTTTTATATAAGAGGGGAGTCAGATTGTGACAGGTGTAAATTGTGACCTGTCAAAATCTGACTCCCCTCCTGTTTTCCTCTCTGTTAACACTAGTTACAAATAACTTTATACATAAGTAGCAAATGTCAAAGTAAGCTAGAAAAGAGACAATTCTTGGCGTTACATCTGGCATTTTTGATATAAAGAGGGGAGTCAGATTGTGACGGGTGTAAATTGTGACCTGTCAAAATCTGACTCCCCTCCTTTTTTCCTCTCTGTTAACACTAGTTACAAATAACTTTATACATAAGTCGCAGATGTCAAAGTAAGCTAGTAAGGTGACAATTGTTGGCGTTACATCTTGCATTTTTAATATTAGAGGGGAGTCAGATTGTGACAGGTGTAAATTGTGACCCGTCAAAATCTGACTCCCCTCCTTTTTTCCTCTCTGTTAACACTAGTTACAAATAACTTTATACATGAGTAGCAGATGTCAATGTAAGCTAGAAAAGTGTCTGCTGACCCTGACCACCAGCAAATAATTCTAGTGTATGATGTGTTACATGGACTGTGTCTGCAATAAAGCTTTATATATATATATATATATATATATATATATATATATATATATATATATATATATATATATATATTTATAAACTGTCTCCAGTTTCAGCCAATTATAGACCGATATCAAACCTTCCATTTCTTTCTAAGTTACCTGAGAAAGCTGTAGCTAATCAGCTGTGTGAATTTCTTCATAAGAACAGTTTAGTCGAGGATTTTCAGTCAGGATTTAGAGTGCATCATAGAACAGAGACCGCACTAGTCCAAGTCACAAACGATCTCCTAATGGCATCAGACAAAGGACTCATCTCTATACTTGTCCTGTTAGATCTTAGTGCTGCATTTGACACCATAGACCATCAAATTCTTTTACAGAGACTGGAACATCAAATTGGCATCAAAGGAACCGCCCTAAGCTGGTTTAAGTCGTATTTCTTAGATAAATCTCAGTTTGTTCACGTCAATGATGAATCCCCCATGCATACCAAAGTCTGTCATGGAGTCCCACAAGGTTCTGTACTGGGACCACTTCTATTCAGTCTATATATGCTTCCTCTAGGGAACATTATACAGAATCACTCCATTAATTTCCATTGTTGCTATAATTGGCTGTCATGCTGATGACATTACAGATACGAGTACAGCAACACATGATGAGGCAGAGGTCGACAGGAGCCTGCAGAACGGTTGTGCGATGTAGCGAAAATGGAACACATTTTCCTTTGCAGCTTAATAGCGGTTTGAGAGTTTGGTCGGCCACAGGGTATGTAACTATTGAACCGTTGACGAAACCACTAAAAATAAGTGATCCTAAAACAAAGAAAAGTATACTGGCTTCAGTGGCGTCATCACAACGGTGTCCCGTTAGCCTCTTAGGAAGGGATCTGATGACGAAACTAGGAATAGCGGTGGTACCAGACCCACACACTCGGTTAAATGAACTCAATTCAAAAGCTAAATATTTTACAGTGGTAGATTTAGCTAATGCATTTTTCTCTATACCACTTCATAAAGAAGAACAATTTTGGTTTGCTTTTCAGTATAGAGGTAAAAGGTATACATTTACAAGACTCCCACGAGGATATTATGAAAGTCTGACCATCTTTTCAATGGCAATGTCATCTAACTTATCACAATTTACTCCCAAGAGGAAGTCAGCTGTTATTGAACATTGATATTTTGCTAGCCTCTGAAAATGAACAGGATTGCAAAACTGACACTGTTGCTCTTTTAAAATACTTAGCAGAACAGGGTCACAAAGTAAGCAAAAATAAATTGCAATTATGGAAAGAAGTGGTGAAATATCTAGGTTTAATATCTCTCTTGAAGGTAAACATCTAGATGAAAATAGAAAAACAGTGATATTGCATACACCCAAACCACAGACTAAAAAAAAAAAAAAAAAGATGTCATTTTTAGGAATAACTAATTTCTGTAGAGCATGGATTGCAAATTATGCTGAAGTAATACATCCACTTCAAATGCTTATCTATGATCAACCCATGACCGCTAAAGATGTGATCACATGGACTCCAGAGGGAGAACATGCGTTTGTACAAGTAAAACAATTGCTAGTGGGTTCAGGAGTTTTAGCACTCTCGGATTATAAGAAGCCATTTATACAAATGTGTGATGCTAGAAGTAGATTTATGACCAGTGTGTAACCCCTAACCCCTAACCCTAACCTAACCTTTTGAGGAAAACTTAGACCTGTGGCATACTATTCGTAATCCAATAGCCAGAGCAATGCCGCAGTATCTGCAAGCTGTACAGGCCGCAGCCTTAGCAATACAGAGTTCAGCTGCAATTGTCTTGTTCCATCCATTGACATTGAGGGTGTCACATGCTGTAGACGCTCTATTGACGCAGTCAAAAATAGCCTTCATGTCTCCAGCTCGACGTCTTAATTGTATGACTATCCTACTCTCTCAGCCTCATCTAACTATTGAAATGTGTACAATTTTAAATCCAGCTATGCTACTACCAAATGAAACAGAAAGTGCTAAACATGTTTGTGATAGCTGAAACAACAGAAAAAGTGTTGCCAAGAGCGGATTTAACTGATGTGGCGTTACAAAATCCGGATGTAGTAATGTTCGTAGATGGATCATGTAAAAAGAACCCAGATGGGACTAACAGTAGTGGATATGCAGTAATAACTATAGATAAGGTGTTAAAATCTAGAGCACCTGCATCCCACCTCTCAGCTCAAGCAGCAGAATTGATTGCTCTAACTGAGGCATGACAATTAGGAGAAGGAAAGAGAATAACTGTCTATACTGATGCATATGCTTTTAATACCTTGCATGTTTTTGCACAACAGTGGAAAAATAGAGGTATGATTACATCCACAGATAAACCAATTTTGCATACAAATCTGATTTTAGCCTTATTAAAAGCTGTACAATTACCACTTCAGATTGCCGTATGTAAGTGTGCAGCTCACACAACAGGAATAGACTTGGTTTCACAAGGAAATCGTAAAGCAGATGAGGAAGCAAAGATAGCTGCTGCGAGACAAGATTATGAAGACATATACACGGCTGAAGATTATGAAGACATATACACGGTTGAAGAGATCACACATATTGACCATGACATCTTAAAAGACATGCAACACAGCTCACCTGAATTAGAAAAACGATCTTGGGCGAATAGGGGGGCAACATTGTCTGATAATGAGTTATGGAAATGACCAGAGGGCAAGTACATACTTCCAAAAAATTTATTTAGATTTGCAGCGGTATTGACTCATGCATCAACAGGGGGGGATGTATGAGCTAATAAATAAGATATATACAGCATATGGATTCCAAGGCAGATTAAGATCAAGACCAGGTAAAATGCGCACTATCCATTTCATGCGATGTGTATGGATTTCATAGAATAAATAAATGTGAAAATAAAAAGTACTGTCTAGTGATCATAGATTTATACTCAAAATGGATTGAAGTTATTCCAACCACACGAAATTATGCAATAACAGTAACTAAAGCCTTAGCAACACATATTGCACCAAGATTTGGATTTCCAGAAATCATATATAGTGATAATGGACCACATTTTAGAAATGATGTAATTGCTAAATTGAGTGAACTGTTTTCCATTAAAATGAAATTTCATTGTTCTTATTATCCACAATCAGCAGGACTAGTGGAAAGAGCGAACGGCACAATCAAGGCTAAACCTAGGAAAGCCATGGACGAAACAGGAAAAGGATGGGTAACCTGTTTGCCAGCAGTAATGCTGAGTCTTCATATACAACCTAATAATACAGGACTGTCACCTTTTGAAATTTTGTATGACAGACCTTACAGAGAACCTTTGATTAACTTCAAGGGAGATGACACAGAATTGACAGAAACAATTGTAGATTATATGGATATTTACCAAAACGCTCAAATGGAAAAATTGGAGTTCTCCAAGGTGGGAAGGTCCATTTCAAGTACTACTCGCAACACCCACAGCAGTACGTATAGCTGAGAGAACAACGTGGATACACCTGACACATTGCAAACGAGCACCGATACCTACAGATAAGTAATAAATGAAACAGTCACTTGCACCTTGCAGGTAAGATGACAGAGCATCCATGGCATCCACTCAGAAGAATGGGATGCGGAATGATGGGGTTCATAAGAATTTTAGTAATACTTTTAGTCATATTGATACTAATCACCCGATTCTCCGAGCAGAATGACTATGGAAAAATGACTCAGACCCAAAATAATAACTCATATCCGCTTTTCAGAGCAAAACAAGGTACTTTAATTCCTAAAGTAAGTGCTTCCTGACCTCACTGTCAGTCAAGCTGTCAGATAATTCAGGTATCACAGATCCAATCACAAAATGGATGGAGGACATGTTTGGGAGATGGGGAAACATCTTAAAAGGTACTGATCATGTCTGTAGGAATTGCAATTACTGTCCTGGCCACTTGTGGATGTTGTTGTATTCCATGTATGAGAGAATTGATCCAAAGATTGATAACTACCACACTAACGAAACAACAATTGTTCTATCAGCATGTCTCCACAGTTGATGAGTTTGAGAGGTATGAGATGACTGAAGGACTGGTTGTGATTAGATATGAGAATGAGGACGAGTATGATGAGTGTCTCCAGCTCAGCGAGTTTAGGAGTTAATCTACGCGCCCATGAGAGGAGAAGCACCTGCTGAAAATGACACACTGTTTAGTCTTTGTTCCACAGCAGAATGAAGAACCTATAGAAAATCTGAATTGAAGTTATAGTGTTCTGATGTAATGTATGCTTAAGAGAAAAGGACTGATGACATTGACTGATGGAATTGTATATACATTTAAAGACTGTCCATTTTCAGAAAAAATGTATAAGAACCAACCGTTAGAGCTCCTCAGGGAGCCCTTTTCTCTGTATTTTTTTTTTTTTGGTGTGTTGCACTGCGAAACGCTCCTCTTGTACAAGAACAATAAATTCAACTTAAACTTTGATGCTTTGAATCCGGCCCACCTTATTCAAGGGTTTTCCCGTAACAGTGACTTTGATATTGTGACTCAGGAAAGCACGCTACCACCGGTCTACGAGTAACGTTCATTCATTCACTCACCTTATCGTGAACATGAACTTCGCCTCACTTCCATCGCAGGATAATCAGACGAAACCAGGACGACCGCATCTAAAGTTTCCATCTACACACGCCAGCAGATCCAGCAACAGAAGCTTAAAACTTCTCCTCGGCCTCCGTCCACAAGGCGCCTCTTTCCGTGATCCACAAGCTGTTCAAGAAGCGAGTCAGTCCAGCGAGCCTCGTTCAGTCTGTTTCACTCGTCAACATACAATACAACTTTAATCCACCTGTTGAATTAATCACGCCTCCCAGCTCGCCTCCGTCTTCAGAACGAGAGACGAGACATCCGACGACACAAATACACCGGCTCCACAACACGTCAGCCGGTGGCAGCGGCACTACGCTTCTGTGTGGTTCTCCGACGACCAGCTTTCGCCATGTCTAACAGATAAGTATTTTTACAAATCACTTGTTACAGAAACGCTTTGTGTGTCATGGTCTTAGTTCTGTCAACAATTCAAGTTCCGGGTGACGTCGCCGCGCATTCACTGTCAAAGGTCACCACCTCTCCAGGTACGAACGCTCATGCGTGACGTCATTACGTAGTCTTCCGCCGTCAAGTCATTTAAGTTTCAGGTTTATTTCGTCATGTGCAGGTAACACAGGGTCAACAATACAATCAAATGTCTTTGGCGTTCCCCATCGTTTAAGGGTCAGGCTACAAGCCACTCACCACGCACCATATCCGAACAAGCCCTCGCGCATGTACTCACACGCATACGTATGAGTGACGTCACCATGCATCCCTCCTGTTTAAGGGCTATTCACTTTCCATCAAGAGGCCGTCAAGCCGCCCACGTACGTGCGCACGCACTTATGCACGCGCACACACACACGTAATTAAAGGGAGTGCTTTGCTCTGTAAAGTGAAGTCATCGTTGATGCAATTTACCCAGTTACTGTCACACCGTGGTGAGGTCAAGCTGGGTTTTTGTTGTGTCTTGTCATTTCCTGTTTTATTTTGAAAGTTAACTCTCCTCTCGTTTCAGGTCACTTGCCCTTCCTCATGTGTCACCGGTCTGATTGTCTTCCCCGCCCTGATTGTTTCCACCTGTTCCCCATTACCTGGTGTATATATTGTCTGCGTCTCCCTTGTCCTGTGCCAAAGTGTCTTCGTACGTCCTGTCGTCGCACCCAAGCCTGTTCCAAGCCTGTTCCAAGTCTGTTCCAAGTATCATTGTTTTGTAAGTTTCATAGCCTTAGTTTAAGATTAGAGAGTTTTTTGTAGCTTGTATTCATCCTATGGGATTGTTTTTTGTTTGTTAGTCTCTTTCCTTTGGATAAAGTTTTGTCATTCTTCGGGATTGATTTTTGTTTCTTAGTCAGTATAGGAAGATTAGGTCCAAGATTCAGATAGTACTGTTTCCTCCTCATTTTGAGTGAGTGTTTTGTTTTGGTAAATTTTGTCAGGTTATTCCTTCCCATTTTGGTGAAGCGTTTTTCTTTCTAGATTAGTGTTTTTGATTTTCAGCGAAGAGTAGTGAAGTTTGAGTTTAGCGTTAGAGTGCCAGGAAGTGTAGCCATTTTTGTTGTACCTTTTGTAGGCTGTATCAGCAGCTTGGAAGCAATAAAAGTATCTTCCCAAACCTGCCTAATCCGCATCTGAGTCTGCCGCTTTGTTCTGGGCCTGACAGTTACCTTCAAAACGTGATCAAATAGTCACCTCACTTTGACTTATCTCCACACTTAGTACCATGCCCGTGTCAAAGAAACCTACCCAAACGAACACAGACACGACTTTCGAATACTTACACCGCGGCAGGGGCATCTTCCACCGAGATGCCAGTGTAACCAGGTTAAAAGAAAAGGAAAAAGGAAAAAAAAAGACAATTAGACCAGACCCATAAAAGAAGAGCGCTTATTTCTATTGAGTTGTTTATGTTGATCGGCAAAGTTCAAAATTTCCCATTGCGTTTGAATGCACCACTCAGTTCGCTAACCCCACGTGGGGGCGTACCTGGCCTCAACAGCTAATCAGGGGTTACGCAGACCACGTTCGGCCTGTCAGTTTGGCGCATCGTTTTTTCCGGTCCTCTCTGAACCCCGCGAAGACGAGTGCGGCTGCCTGCAGGACGGAAAAGGACGGAGAAAGGAAAAACGGAGTTTAAACAAAAAAAAAAAAAAAAAAACGTGAGAGAGAGAAAGCGTTAACGTACCTGCTGGAAATCCGGAGTGGATGAAAGGGACGAGTTACGTCGGCTAACCGCTATCCACCATCGTGCAAGCCACTTCAAGCCCCGACACCGAGGTGCTCGGTTTTGGACACAGAGCAACGGTCAGGTTTTTGAGAGAGCCGAAAGAGTGCGAGGACCAGGACGTGATCCCGATCGTATGAGATGGCGAGCCAGGACCCTTGAAGAAAGGACAAGGATAATAGGTTACACACCCATGAACCCTTAATATCAGGTGCACCTGCAACAGGTTGTTTTCAGTTTTAAGGGCCCCAACGGACATTCTTTTGATTTGTGCGCGCATTTTCTTTCGTGTATGGCCATTTAAATCATTATTTGTATAAATTGGGTATTTTCTTTATTCATTGTAAACAATATATTTGTTGTTACTCGACACGTATCCCCCTGTGTGTCTCATCATTGCTGCTCAACATATCGGCTCCTAACGGATTTGGTATCTTCTAATTCTGGCCTTGGTCTTATTATCGGTTCAAATTGTTATTTCTTTGTAATTCACTGTTACGTACACTAAAATAGGTTACAAAAGTGGCGAGCCAGCCAGGAGCTGATTTGACTTGAGCATCAATATTGACGTAATGACCAGTATGGATTTCATCCAAAAATCTGGTGTCAAGATTCCAAATGCAGTCATTGTCAGTGGGATTGCTCAGGTAGCTGAGAAAGATGAATCAGTGATTGACTTTCTAAAAGAGTATGGTAAAATTGAAAGGATTCTTTTTGTCGATGATTCACTGTCTGAGTTCTATCAAAACCTGAT
The DNA here is from genome assembly GCA_023373845.1 of Nibea coibor. Taxonomy (NCBI): domain Eukaryota; kingdom Metazoa; phylum Chordata; class Actinopteri; family Sciaenidae; genus Nibea; species Nibea coibor. The sequence goes on from CM041739.1 coordinate 27,509,685, forward strand.
CGTTGAGTATTCTAGTGGTACAGCCTTAGAAAATTTAGAGCCCCACTTACCGTATACATACACCGGCCATGGTGATTCTGCTAATGTCTATGAAGTCAAGGCACTCAGTAGTGCATACGCTACCAAAGTTGGAAATAATGTCACAAAAACCTACTTGACTGAGCTCAAGAAACTAGCTAAGTTGAGTGGCAAAGATTATGGTGAGGTGTTGAAAGAAATGATGTCTCAGATTGGGGGAGATGTTGAAGCCATGCGACCCACAACTGAAGAATCTCCCCCCACACATGTTGAGACCACTGTCTTATCCCCACCCACTCCTAAAGAGCGACAGCTTCACACCTCACTCTCGGATGTTCCACCAAGCCACAATGATGCCAATGATCATGTTCTCCCCACCAATGGGGGAAGAGCACCATCCCTTTCGGTAAGCGACATGAACCCACCTGACGTCCAGAAGGTTGTGGTCGAGCATATTGTATGGAGGCAGGACGTTGTCCCACACATGCAGTCCCAGGTGCGGCTCCGTTCCTTCTCCGGAAAGACTCCCAGACCTAATAATGAGACTGATTATGACACATGGCGCACACACATCGAACTGCTCCAAAGTGATCTTAGCATGTCTCCCCTGCAAATATCCAGAAAGATCTTTGAGAGCTTGCTCCCACCAGCAGCTGATGTAGTCAAGGGTTTACGGCCTGAGTCACCACCTGTAGCCTATCTGCAGCTCCTAGACTCAGCCTTTGGGACTGTGGAAGATGGGGAAGAACTTTTTGCTCAGTTCCTCAACACCCTTCAAGATCCCGGTGAGAAACCATCCACTTACCTTAATCGCCTGCAACTAGCCCTAAACCGAGCCACGAAAAGGGGGGGAGTTGCATGTGAAGAGGTAGACAAACACCTTCTCAAGCAGTTCTGCAGAGGGTGTTGGGATCACACCCTGCTCAGTGTCCTGCAATTAGAACAGAAGAAGAGCAGCCCACCTGGATTCTCAGACCTCTTGCTAATGATTCGTTCTGAAGAAGATCGACAGCAAGCAAAAACCAGTCGTATGAAAAAATATATTAGCACCACAAAGCAAAGGGCTCAGATGCAGTCCCATGGCGCATATGTTTGTGAACCAGAGGAGAAACAAGAGAGCAGTGTCAGTGCCATTGAGGATTTGAGAAAGCAGGTGGCTAGTCTGCAGAGCCAACTAACAACATTCATGTCGCAGAAAAAGGCAAAAGGGGTTAGCAGCAAAGGATCTACAGAGAAGGCTCAGAACAGAGTGTCAAAGCCAGATGACACAGACCCAGGCATGCAAAGACAGACTAAGAGACAAACATACAAACCTAAACCCTGGTACTGTTTTAACTGCGGCGAGGATGGGCACATTGCTCCCTGCTGCAGGGACCCTGCAAACCCCACCCTAGTGGCAGAAAAGAGGAAGCAGTTAGGGGAAAAACAGCGCAAGTGGGAAGCACAAAATGATTCAAACTTACCTTTAAACGGCTAACAGTTCCTGTTGTGGGACAAACAGGGGCTGAGGAGAATCAACAACGTCCCTCAGACGTAAATAATGACAACAACACCAGAGGCGAAAAAGTTCCGGTATGGCGGCGCACTAGGTGGACGCACACTTCCCTCCTCTGTGAATTTTTGCCAAGATAACCAGCGTAAAGTAAACTTTTCGACATTAAACTCTGTCAGTATCCGCGCTTAAAACTGTCTTATGGCGTCCGCAGCAGGTAAAGCGGGCAAGGGTCGTGGCAAACCCTCGCAACCCAAAATTGATTTCGGTCCAACGAAACAAAGTGGAGAAGCTAAAGCTAATGCTAGTGCATTGGCTGACGAGTCATTTAGCGCCGGAGAAGAAGGACCAAGCCACGCTCCGGTCCTCGAAGCTATCAAAGACTTGAAAACCGACTTCTCAAACAGGTTTGACGGAGTATTGGCTGCAATTGAGGGAATGAGAAATGAGGTCGGGGAATGCATGGAGCGTATTGTACATGCCGAGACACGTATTTCGGACGCCGAAGACACGGTTGCCAGTCTGCAAGCAAAGGTCCAGAGTCTCGAAAGGAACAACAGGGACATGGAGGACAAAGTCATGGATTTGGAAACGAGGGCCAGGAGGGTTAATCTGAGACTGGTGAATCTACCGGAGAAGGTGGAGGGAGCTGATGCTTGCTCCTTTCTGGAAACTTGGATCCCGGAGACGCTAGACATCCCTCTGCTGAAGTCAAAGCCATTCCTGGAAAGGGCTCACCGGATCGGCCCGAGAAGCGGCCCAAACGCCCCCCCAAGAACACTTATCATGAAATTCCTGAGCGACCGAGACAAGGCACTGGTGCAGAAAGCGATCAAAATCAAAAAGCAAATACTCTACGAGGACAAATCGGTACGGTTTTACCCGGACATGGCGGCCGGAATACGCAAGAAACAGAAGGAGTTCGACTCCGTGAAACAACAGCTCCGCAGCATGGGGATCAGACACGGCATGCTTCTCCCCGCCAGGCTCCTGCTGACCTACAAGGAGAAAACACTGACTTTTGATAAACCGGAGGACGCAGAGATTTTCGTCAGGCGGATCCGAGAGGAGAATGTGACGTGATGAATAACGGAGGAATAAAGGTATGGATAGAGCAAAATAATTTACGTCTAATAAATAAATAGATGCAGCTATTATCTGGGGTTACTGTGAATGAACATTGGACTATACCTATACTGAGCACCTGTACATTCCTCCGTTACATTTATTTGGGGGGTTAAAGTCACTAGTGATCACTGGCTCGGTGAGTCTGAGAGACTCCGCCATGTAACTGTGACTCTGAACAATATATGGACTCAATTGTGTTATCTGGTTGTTGGTGAAGCTACAGACACTGAATTATCAACGGATGACTGAGATATGACCCCCCCCTTTTTTTTTTTTTTTTTTTTTTTTTTTTGGGGGGCGATTTAACTTAATTTAATTACTTCTTGTTTATCAGGAGGTCACTCTGAGTTATAGATACATTTCAATAGAGTAAAAAGTACAGGAGATCCTTAGTATTTGATTTATATGTATGAATCTATTTGTTAAAGCAGCATACTCTTGGCAAAACAATTACTGTTGATTCTTATTTTTAAAGGAGGGAGTGTTTAAGTCTAGGATAAGACTAGATCAAAATGTTGGATCAATCCTCAATAAATGTGGACTGGTCACTAGCACTGCCGGAGTGTGTAGTAGGGAGGAGGGGAAACTGGCCCTTAGGCCAGGGGGTTTGTGTTCACAAGTTGATGCAGTTAGAAGCATCTGTGTTATTTGTAATGTTTTGGTTGTCTAAAGGTACATTTCTATACATTAGCATGAGAAGACCATTTATAAAGAGCAGCTATGACCAATGTTCTAGAAATTAAGATGACATCGTGGAACTGTAGAGGGTTGCAAAAATTTAAAAAAGTTAAACAAGTGATGGGAAGGTTAAAAGATATGCATTCCAAAATAATTTTTCTCCAAGAGACACACCTTACTGGAAAAAAGGACTTAAGGATTAAGAGGAGGTGGCGAGGAGAGGTATTTTCAGCACCATTTACCTCTCAAGCGAGAGGGGTTATGACTCTAATACACAAGTCCGTCCCCTTTAATGTTCATAAGGTAACTGCAGATAGGATGGGAAGGTATCTGATTGTTCAGGGTACCCTTTATACAGAAACTCTAAATTTAGTTAATATTTATGCTCCAAATAAGGATGAACCATGCTTTTTTAATAATTTATTTTGCACACTGTCATCACTTAGTGGCCACTATATTTTGGCTGGAGACTTCAATTGTACTCTCAACCCTAGTATAGATAGATCATCACATTCGGACAACTCACACAGCCAGAGTAGGGAAACCATTCTTCAGTTTGCTAAGGAATTAAATCTTAAGGATATATGGAGAGACAGGAACCCTGGGGTATCAACATATTCCTGTTTTTCAAGCGCACACAAATCGTATTCACGGATAGACTACTTTTTAATTTCAGCAAGTCTATCTTACAAAGTAAAAAGTTGCGATTATGGCAGTGTTCTTATTTCAGATCATGCCCAAGCCAGTCTAGTCTATATGGATTCAGGGCTAGTACGAGATCCCCCTAAATGGAAATTTCAGCAAAAATGGTTGAAGGACAAAGACCTAATGACGTACCTTGACAAACAAATTAATGATTACTTTGAACTCAATACTTCTGAAACATCCTCATGTATCAGATGGGAAGCATTCAAAGCTTTCATCAGAGGTCAAATAATCAGCTTTACGAGCTCAAAGTCTAAGAAGGCTAATCAAAAGCTGAAACTATTGGAATCAAAAATTAAAGCCACTGAGGATTTGTACTTTAAGAGTCCCTGTCCCAAGCTACACCAAAGTTTGCTGTTATTAAGAGCTCAATACAATGAAATCTCAGCCTCAAAAGCTACAGCTAGCTTACTGAAACTTAAACAATCCGTTTTTGATCAAGGGGAGAAGTCGGGTAAAATTCTAGCTTGGCGTATAAAACAATTCCAGTTAGAAAGATCAATCACTGTATTAAAAAGTGATTGTGGGGAAATGATCTCTGACCCTGCTGCAATAAATGACTCTTTTAAGGTCTATTATGAAAGGTTATACAGTTCTGAATCAAACCCAGGCGAGCTAAACCCAGAACTCTTCTCCTTTCTTAATAATATAAATATTCCCAAAATAAAAGAAGAGGAATCCTTAAGACTGGGGGCCGACTTAACTATGGAAGAAATCTCAGAGGCAATAAAGAGTATGAAATCTGGAAAGGCTGCAGGGCCAGATGGTCTGCCTATCGATATCTATAAAAAGTTTGTGTCCAAATTAAAGGCACCCCTTTTGGAAATGTTTTCTGAATCTGCTCAAAAGGGGATACTCCCACCCACTTTAAGAGGGGCCCTAATTACACTTCTTCCCAAACCCGGAAAAATGAATGATAAGTGCGAAAACCTGCGGCCAATCAGTCTTTTAAATTCAGATCTAAAGATACTTTGTAAAATTCTAGCAAAGAGACTGGAGCGCCTTTTGCCAGATATTATTGAGGAAGATCAAAACGGGTTCATGGTTGGGCGACAGGGATTTCATAATGTTAGACGAGTTTTAAATATTTTGCACGAACAAAGGGGGTCATCAGACACAGCTCTCCTGGCATTAGATGCCGAGAAGGCTTTCGATAGGGTGGAATGGCCCTATTTGTTTGAGCTTCTTGGTCGCTTTGGTTTGGGGGAGGGATTCTGTAACTGGGTCAAGCTCCTATATAATAATTCATATGCAGAAATAATTACTAATAACATTATCTCAAAACCAATAGAGATTGGAAGAGGCTGTAGACAAGGTTGCCCCCTATCCCCCCTTTTATTTATAATTGCAATTGAACCACTCGCTATTGCTATAAGAGAACACGCTATGATCACAGGTATAGAGATTGGATCGACCATCGAATAGCTCTCTATGCTGATGATGTAATCCTCTTTCTTAAAGATCTGGGAAAATCTATTCCAGCCATTTTAGATCTAATTGGAAAATTCGGCTCTATTTCTGGCTATAAAATTAATAAATCAAAATCCTCCATAATGCTTTTGAGCTCAGAAGAAAGGGTGAATCCACCTAATTGCACCTGCCATTTTAGAAAGGTAGATCAGTTTACCTATCTTGGAATTCAAATTGTTCCGAAACTAGAAGAAGTGGTGAATTATAATTATAGTCCGATTATGGATGACATATCCAAGTCAGTGGAGAGATGGTCGAGTCTCCAAATATCATTGATAGGTAAAATAAATATACTTAAAATGAATGTTCTCCCTAAGGTTCTATATTTATTTCAGAATATCCCCTTGCCGCCTCCATCAGATTTTTTCTTTAAAATTAAAAAATTGTTTAACAGATTCTTGTGGAATAACAAGCGTCCCAGACTTCGCTTATCCCTTCTATACTTGCCCTTTGACACAGGAGGGCTGCAATGCCCTAATATGGTCTGGTACTACTGGGCAGCCCAATTAAGAACCATAATGTTCTATTATGCTGCAGAAAAGCCCCCCACATGGAAAAGTATTGAGTCACTCTCCCTCAGGCTTCCACTTCCCACGTATATCTACTCTGATAAATATAATAAACTCAAAAAGGTTACGTTAAACCCTATAGTTAAAAACATGATTTATATTTTGCATGTCACTCGAAGATATTTGAAAGAAAAATCTCCCATCTCCACTTTCAGCCCAATTTGGGGCAACAATTATTTTGCTCCGGGTAGAGCGGACGGTGGTTTTAAACTATGGGCAGACTTGGGGTTGGGACTTGTGAAGGATGCCTTCGGAGGAGATGGAAGACTCTTAAGCTTTGAACAACTAGTATCTAAATTTAGTATTCCACGAAAGCACTTTTTCAAATACTTGCAGCTTAGGAGTTTTATCAGGTCTTATCAAAATGATTTTACGCATATTCCTCCATTGTCCGCGTTAGAGAAAATCCTAACTAAAAACCCCTCTGGTAGAGGTATGATCTCTGAATTGTATAATCTGCTGGTGACATCTTCTCCTGATTCCTCTGCGGCTAAGCTTTATGCATGGAGATCTGACTTACCTCCGCTTCTCAACACGCCTTTTTCCAGCCTTGTGATGAAGGTGCTGGTACTGCACTTGAGGTCGATCTGGTGGTGGCAGGGATGTTGGCAGTGCAGGAGCCTCTGGAAACAGTGTCTCCGACAGCACTTTCAGGTGAGGCGTTACTTTTGGCATCACTGTTGCCCTGTAGTTGGCCCTTTTCTCCTCCTTTGCAGTGAAGGTCGAGATGGACTTGGAGTTCAAGTTGGGTAGAGGAATGGCGAGACCGCCAAGGATGGGGTCGTCTCCGATTCGGTCTGCAATCCTTTTGAGCATTTTGAGGAGGAGGTAGACCAGACAACTGTCCTCTGCCACCTGTGCTGCCTGAGGGTACCTCATCCAACCAAACTTAGTCTTCTGTGTTATAAAATTTTCTATTCTTGTAGTGTTCTGAGTGACACATACATACTTTTAAATGGAATATAATAAAAGCACAAACACACACACACAGACATGATACAAGGTTACATGAAGTCACATGTGGGCCTCAGCAGTATTAGCTGTTTGTCTTTGGCTTGGTAAGGGAGTCTTAGGGATCCCCAGGAGTTGGTTAAGGTTCGGATAAGATCCTGAGAACGTATCCAAAGGAGTCTTAGGGATCCCCAGGAGTTGGTTAAGGTTAGGATAAGATCAAATCAAATCAAATTTTATTTGTATAGCCCAAAGTCACAAAACACATTTTGCCTCAGAGGGCTTTACAGTCTGTACAGGGAGTGACACCCTCTGTCCTTAGACCCTCGGTTCGAGTGAGGAAAAACTTGCCCACAAAAAAACCTTTTAACAGGGAAAAAATGTGGAAGAAACCTCAGGAAGAGCCACAGAGGAGGGATCCCTCTTCCAGGATGGACCCACGTGCAATGCATGTCACATGTACAGAACAATCAACACAAACATATTGTACAATTACAATGAATTACAATAAATGGTAAAGTGATTGCAGTTGCAGTGGAATCTGTGATAGAGATAGGGAGACACAGATTGTGACAGGTGTAAATTGTGACCCGTCAAAATCTAACTCCCCTCCTTTATTCAAATCTCTTAACAGTAATTATAATATAAGTTATTTCATAAGAAGCAGAGGTCACAATAAGCCAGCAGAGTGAAAATGGTTGGTGTTACCTCTTGCATTTTGAATATAAGAGGGGAGTCAGATTGTGGCGGGTGTAAATTGTGACCCGAAAAAATATGACTCCCCTCCTTTTTTCAAATCTCTCATCAGTAATTATAATATAAGTTATTTCATAAGTAGCAGAGGTCACAATTAGCCAGCAGAGTGAAAATGGTTGGAGTTACATCTTGCATATTTAATTTAAGAGGGGAGTCAGATTTTGACAGTTGTAAATTGTGATGCAAAAAAATCTGACTCCCCTCCTTTTTTCAAATCTCTGAACAGTAATTAGTTATTACAGATAATTGGGTGGAAGATACGTGGCATGGGATGCGGGGCCGGTCCGCCTTCTACCTCGTGGTCCGCCTTCTACCTCGTAGTCCGCTCGTCATGTGCCTGCACATACACAAACACACAGACCTATAAAGTACACCGATGGTAAGAAAGAAGGTCACTGTTAAAAACCACCCACCTTTTGCGTTTGTCTCAGATAGCCACTTGGGCAGAGGTCATTAGCTACATTTGTCCAAGCGCCAGAATTTTTCTCGGCAGACACTGTGAGGGCCAGATGCTCTTGAAAAATAAAATAAAGCAAGTATTGTATCATTATTTTTGTTATCTTGTCATATTCCAGAATGTTAACATTCTGGAACATGACACCATCCCGGGTCTTGTTCTGGATTGTTGCTTTGTCCTGGAAAGTTGTCATGTTTGAGATCATGATAATACTCTGGAACATGATGACCTGTTCTGGAATGTTGCTGTGTTCTGGATCTTATGGAAATCACAATGTAATGGTCCTTTAACACTTCTTGATTCTCTATTGACCCGAACTTAGCAAACAAGCACATGTTGAGCCTGTTGTCTCTGAATGCAGTGTTTGGTCTGCGCGGCTTGTGTAAATAAAAACACACACATTTGAGTAATATTGACGTATAAATAGTAAGAATCAGGAGTTATATTATGTTACATTCATTAACGTGTTTGGATCCCTGTAGCAGATCTGATCTGCTGTCAAAACACCAGAAGTTGTCACCAACACACCTTTCCACCGCCCAATCAATTCACTCCCTTCTGCTACACACCTCTGCCAGAACCCGATAATTGAGTGCGAGATACGTGGCACGGGATGCAGGGCCAGTCCGCCTTCTGCCTCGTTGTCCGCTCGTCATCTGCCTGCACACACAGATCTTTTGCTCTGGAGCAGGTGGTTGTCTGTTGATGTACAACATGTACAGCACAGATGAGTTTGACCACAGACTTTGGATGTCAAGCGCCTCTCGCATTCCCGACTCATGTGACCATCACATAAGCATGCAAAGCAAACTCCCTTTTCCCTTAGAAGTTGAATTTTCTCCTTGTGTCTTTTCTCATTAAACTGTTTACACTCCTCCAATGTGTGACTGTATTAACAGCAAATGCATCCAACTTTAACTGACTTGCCAAGCTCTGTTGGTGGCTCCTCCCCCCTTTCTGATGAGGTCATAGATGTTGCAGTGGTGGCAACAATGTTTCCTTTCACCCTGTTTCCAGGATAAGACTTAAACCGGGTGAGAGTCTTTGTGCCAGCCGCACCAGATACAGGATCTTGGATGTCACCAAACAGAGGATCAGAAAGAATTTTAACATGACGCTCCAAAAATACAACCAAGTCAGTAAAGTGAGCTCTCTGCTGTGTCTGTTCCATGATTCCATGAGCGATGGATCACCATTGCTCCCTTATTTGGCAGCTTTGCAAGAATGGCTCTCATATTTGCAGGCATATCCAACTCTTGCATACACTCCAATTCCCCCATTACATTACAACTGCCAGGCAAAAACAAAGAATACGCTTGGAGTGCTTTAACATCTTCACCCTTTATGGACTGCGAGGCTAGAACCTTTTCCATATAAGCATTAGCAATTTTATATTGATTTCCAAAATGCTCCTGCAGCAGGTCCTTAGCCACTGCATAGCCGCGATCAGGAGCCAAGTGCTGGCAGCTACGTACCAGTTGTTGTGGCTGTCCTCTCGTAAATTGCTCCAGATAGAAAAGACAATCTGCTGCCCCTGCTTTATTCTCCACTCCTTGCTCGAATGCTTTTATGAATGCTCTGTACTGCAACGGGTTCCCTTCAAATATAGGAATGTCTCTCGGTGGCAGAGATCTTGCGGTTTGCTGTTGCACTAAAGCAGCTGTTATTTCGTTTTTGTCTGTGCATGACGGTAAGTATGTCCTCAGATGCAATTTGATTTATGCAAGGTTGAGTGAATTGATGAGTGATTTGGAGTTGACTGGTTTCCTTGTTTAATTCAAAAGTTGTCATTTGACCTTTAAGTTGGTGTGAATTTCCCATGCTCTCCTGGTGGTCACGCATATTGTAGTGATGTTCAGAAGCCATTTTAAAACTTGAGCCCTGTTCCTTTGATCGCACATTCAGTGGTTTATTTGGATTTATTGAACATTGTTGTTGCTTTGATTTCCACAATCCTGGCTGATATTCATTTGCCAAAGGATTTAATACAATCACAGACCCATTTTCCCTTTTTTATTTTCCAGGTAAGAGCCCATTGCATTTTTGGATCCTGAACCAACACTTCACACACCAGAGGATTGCAATACTGCCAACTTAGCATTTGTTGCAGCTATTTCCACTTCCAAGTCAAGCTGTTCTCGTTTCCTCCTTAATTGTTGCTCATGCTCCTCCAATGCGTGCCTTTCTTTAAGAGCTGAGGCACGGGCAGTAAGAGCAGCTCTATCTGCTTCAGCTTTTATGCGTGCTGAAGCGGTGCTTGATCCTCCACTGGGTCTACTTCCTTTACTTGAACGTTTGCTTTCCACATTAGAAATGCTATCATCTGGGCTAATGTCATCCACCACCAGGCGAGTTGCATGTGCATTGTTTTCAATGCTTGTGACATCACCATTTTGATTGATACCAACCTCATTTTTTATTTGCATTACCCTCATTGTTTGTAACACCAACATTTTCTTGTATATTACCTTCCAAGTTGGAAACCCACATTTCTACATCATGAAAACACAATTTAAAGATTTAATTTAAATTTTGCTTTAAACCATATTTCATGTTTTTCCTTGTTCACCACTTGGCATTAAACCCAACAGCTGTTCATGGATACATTTTGCATCATCACACACCACCCTTAATTCATTCAAAGCATCACAAACCATTGTTTTATCACCCTTTACGATAAGATCTTTCACTTTATTTCGTATATTGGCGGCTTTGTTCAGATTTGCCTTTCATTCCGCTTGCAACCTTGAAAGCTTATCAGCAAGCGTCTTTTCAGTCATTATAAGCTTTTGCCCGGTTCCGGTTTCCATGGTTACAGCAGACGCTGTTTCCGCACTTCCTGTTTTTTCAGTCGCTCCACAGTTCGCAACAACCAACAAAGTTAACGCAAAGTCAATCACGTATTCATTTCGGCCACCAATGCATTGGATTTATGCCCCACTAAATGTGTGCACACAGGTACAATGGTCATTATTCTGTAGCGCTATTCATACCTCGGCATCAGTGAGCTGGGCGCCATGCGGTGATCAGCTGATCCGATGCTCCGCTGCCTCGCCTGGTTCTGGTCTCCGCTGAACCGCTGTGGCCCTCCGTAGCCGAAATCCGACCGAATCGCTGCGGCCCTCCGTAGCCGAACTCCACCTCACGCCACGACCCAGCAGCAACAGCAGCTCCTTCCTATCGTCCTCCCACGATCACCTCCTCCAGGCGCCATGCGGTACGGGCCGCTTTCCAGCCACAGCGAAGGCCCAAAGAAACCACAAGGACGCTTTCCCCACGAGTCCAATAGTGGCCCTTAGTCACTATCTGCGCATGCTGGTGGTTTAAAGGGCTTGTACGCATGCCAATGTAGGTGCATGCAGGTCCAAATGCACGACACATCCAAACACAAACATATCCACACTACTGACTTGTTTTAGGTTTATTTAGGCTACATACAGCCACTGCAACAGGACTCACTTTCACTATAGCACCACGTAATTTCCTGACCTGTGAAGTTACACCATGGCACGGTCAAAAACCGTATGACTTCCCCAGCGTGCGCCCCCTACTCTGATTAACCCACCTCCCCATATAGACTATATGTGGCTAAAAAGATACTGCCACCTACTGTCAAAAAATGTATACATCATAGAAAATGACCAATTTGGCTCCTACAGTTTGTTTTGTTGCTTCCGAAAGACTTTTTAAATTTGTTTTTTTTCCCCTTTGTTCTAGTAATTGCATCATTTTAACTCTGCGTTGTGTTTTTATTTTTCTCAATTATTATAAAACTACTTATTTTGATCGGAAAGCAATTCTTTTTGAGATTCTGCATTACTGCTACTACATTTCTGCTTTCATCTCTCCGCTTGTTTCGATCTGGATGAGAACTTAATCTCTCTTTCAGCTTTTTTCAAATCTGATCCGGTCAAACGACCCGTTTTTGGGAAATTTGAGAAGAACGTTATTTCAACACATGACATGACAATAAATTTAACAAAAACAAACAATTGGTACCACAAATCTCATACATATACTTTGCACGACCGCTAAATCCAATCTTAGACCTTCTGCTAAAATACCTACCCATTGTCCTTTTAAATGATCCCGCCACACGCTTTAAAAAAAACTTACTCGTACCCTCAAATCATTTGCAAAACTTTCAATCAACAGTTTACTCAGAAAACACAAATCATTCCTATTCACGTAAGGAGAGTAAATCGGATCCTGTGGAGAAATACAATGAAATCATTTAGTATATGCTATATTAATCATGTACTCACGAGTGTAACAATATAGCAGTTGTGTGCAACCTATAAACTGCAGACTATCTTTAGGGCTAATCAGGATGACCTTTCTATCACCCTTGACCAGGTCAAGAGTGGAAAGAGGGAGTCTTAGGTAAATCATGTTAACGAGAGGTATCTGCTAGGACTTTCTCTCAACTTTGAAAACAACCATGTTAATCATGATGTAAGTATGTAAGGATGTATGACGCTTACATGTAAGACGGCCCACTGATGTGTGTTAATAAAAACAAGCCTAATGTGTAAACGGGCAGAACTCAGCGGAGTCCATGGTAAACAGACTGCGGAGTCTGAGCTGGGTTCTCCCTTTGCAAAGGTGAACACAAAGACTGGGTCTTGTGTTTTATTTTCCTCACATAGTTTGCTCTATCTCACAGCAGCTTGATCAGAGGATCCGGGGTGGTAAGTTGGACCACAACAATTTTGGGGGGTCGTCCGGGATTAACAGAAAGTTGAGTCAGCCCTGATCAAGACACTCATTGAACACAAGGACCTGGTACAAACGGATGAAGGACACGGGTCGACCAAAATAAGGTAAGCAGAAACTTGATCTGCATTGACAATTCCCAAATTTTAACGTGTCCTGAGTCCAAGTAGTAACTTGTCCGTAAATTTAAAAGAAATGGAGCTAATTATGTAAAGAAAATATAAAGTTAAGAGTTTAACTGGGTTAAACGTCTTAAAAGTAAGGAAATATAGAGTAAAGGTTTAACTGGGTTAAACGTCTTTGAGTGTGGCAACTCCACCAGTGCTCTGACGAGGGCCTGGGCAAGCTGGGTTAGAGTCCCGGGGATTTGAGGACCCCCGAATTCTTAATTTAAATGGGTTAGAGTCCCTTGGGCTGAAGTCCCATAAAGATCGCCACAAAGGCCATGATGTATTTAGTGGGTTAGAGTCCCTTGGGCTGAAGTCCCATAAAGATCGCCACAAAGGCCATGATGTATTTAGTGGGTTAGAGTCCCTTGGGCTGAAGTCCCATAAAGATCGCCACAAAGGCCATGATGTATTTAGTGGGTTAGAGTCCCTTGGGCTGAAGTCCCATAAAGATCGCCACAAAGGCCATGATGTATTTAGTGGGTTAGAGTCCCTTGGGTTAGAGTCCCATAAAGATCGCCACAAAGGCTGGGTTGGACCCGTATGAGTGGGGTTAGAGTCCCCCAAATTTGGTATTTAAGGTTTAACTGGGTTAAACGTCTTTGAGTGTGGCAACTCCACCAGTGCTCTGACGAGGGCCTGGGCAAGCTGGGTTAAAGTCCCGGGGATTTGAGGACCCTCGAATTCTTAATTTAAATGGGTTAGAGTCCCTTGGGTGAGAGTCCCATAAAGATCGCCACAAAGGCTGGGTTGCGTGTCAATTGGGTTAGAGTCCCTTGGGTTAGAATCCCATAAAGATCGCCACAAAGGCTAAAAGTTACGGACCCGTGAAAAGAAATAGAGTTTAACTGGGTTAAACGTCTTTAAAGTTTAAAGGGGTGTGAGTCCCCCAAATTCTATAGAAAAGAGTAGAATAAGAAGAGGCAAAACACATTATATGAATGTTGGATTACTGGAAACTGAAACACAACGGCACTATCTAGGCAGTTGTTGGAGTAAGTGGATGGGAGTCCAAATTACAGACATATAAAGTTTTGGTGTCATGTATCAAGGCTAGTCTTGATGCATATAGGCTGAGTACTCGGGACACAGCGTGCCATATCTCTCAGTCGGCCAAAACTTAGGTTGAAGGAAAACACATAAAATTAAAAAAAAAAAGAAGAAGAAGAATAACTGTGAGTTGCTCTCACGCCAGAGCAACAAGACCAGAAGAGTAAAGGTCCTGTGAGTTCAAAGCGCGTCCCTCACATGAAGAGATAAGAAAATACACACACACACACACACACACACACACACATACCCGGGTAATGCATGAATGTAAATGTGTATGAGTGCCAGAGTGAAGTGAACTGAAGCAGCAGCACTGCCGGAAACCGGTTCTCCGGTGCTAACGTAAGGCAGTGGTCTGTTGAAGTAGGTCACGGAAGCCTGGATTAAGGTTTTGTTTGTAATTGTATTGTCCTCACTAAAACTGCAGTAAACTTACTTAGACTCAGTATTGTAGTACGCCTAGTATTTTAGTATACTTAGCTCTGCAGTACTCACTGACAAACGACATAATGGACGGAGACTTTGACCGAGAAATAAATGACGACGGGACGGACCAAATAGTACTTTTAAGACGGCGGAAGAATAGTTGTGGACGCTAGAACAAGTAGTTGGACGCACACACAACCCTAAAGAGGCAGCAGCAGTGATGAAACAGATGAGAGAGGATGTAGGGAAGCTGTTGGCTGAGAAGGGAAAGACCATGCAGGATAAGGGGAGTTTAGTAAAAGAGTTTTGGAGAATGGAGCAGAGAGCAAGGCGAGAGAAAGACAGAGCAGAACAGGAAGAGAAGAGTGGGGGTTGGAGAACTAGGAGTAAGATAAAGAACAACATGGAGAAACCAGAGCAGGAAAAGATGAAGTGGGCCAGATGGGCCATGTGATGGACAGGGAATTTAGGGAGTTACAGGCAGCAGCGACCCAGCAGACTAAGGAAGAGCAGGAGCTTAGGGAGCAGGATAGACAAAGGTGGGATGAACTGCAAAGGGAGAGAGAGACAGGAAAGTATTGATGAGGAACAGGATAATCATAAGGAACTACAGTCTTAATTGTTAAAATTGCAGATAACTGAAGCTAAACAAAAAGTGAGTGAAAAAAAGAAACAGGAGAAGCCAAGCTCTAAGGTAATGGTAGCCATAAACCAGCCACCCACACCCGATCTGTACCCAACACCACCCTGGGTGCCACCACCCCCATCACAGCAGCCGAGAGGGTCATGCGGATGGAGAAGTGGTAGGGGGACATGGGGAAGACGGCGGAGAAGGGGCGGTCCGCCTAGGGGACAACAGGGGAGGGACCAGTGTTACATCTGTAATGGCACAGGACATTGGGCTTGAAACTGCCCCCAGAATCCGGAGAATTATCGTCAAGGGGGCCGAGGAAAGTGAAACGCCAGTTACCAGTGACAGATTGGGATCTGTGGGAAGGATGGGGAGGTCATCAGCAGCAATGACACACCCCACAGAGAGGACAAGACAGCTTTAACACGGCAGACCCAATGCTGTCTATGAAAGTTGGCACAAGAAAACTGCCTTTTCTAGTGGACATAGGAGCGACCTGGTCTACGTTGATTGACACTCCTCCCAACACGCTGTCAGAAGACACAATAACAGTCATGGGTTTCTCTGGGGAAAAACTGACTCTGAAACTTATGCTGACATCTACTGGGGAATGCTCCAACCAGAGACTGTTGAGACACCTGGCCTCCTCTCTGCCTACTTGCAGTGGAAGCCCTGGATAGCCCAAATCGAACCATATGTCTCTCCACCTGATCCTCCCCATGTAACTCTCTTTTATGACAGGCTGCAAACTGATTGGTATCAAGACAAGTTTCAAGATCAATTAGAAGGGAAGACTTGGCATCTCAAAACAAAAAACATTTACGTGGCTCCAGAGGGGGTAGCAGCATGGGTGGAACTGACTTTTGACCAATTAGAGTGGTACATGATGAGTGACGAAACTGCACCACACGTTTCACTAGCTCTACACCCACAACATCAAGCTAAAGAATTAGGAGGCAGAAACGGCCTTTATCATGCTGAAACAATCGCTGGCTACGGCTGCAGAATTAGCTATTCCAGACTATGCCTTGCCATTCTACCTTGATGTCTCTGGAACAGATTCATGCATTAATGGCATTCTGTTCCAGAGAAAAGGGGGAGAAAGAGTAATATTGATGTACATAAGCGTAATGCTAGACACTATGGAAAAAAGACACCCACAGTGCACACAACATACAACAGATGAGCAAAGCTAATACGAAAAACTGTACACATTGTAATGGGGCACCAGCTAAACATCCTGACAACACATAGTGTAGTGGCATACGTAAATTCAGAAACTTTCACACTCACAACATTGAGACAGAGAAGATTGAGCAAAATTTTGGAAGCACCAAACATCTCATTTACACACGAAGGCATTAACATGGCAGATCAGATAGGGACAGGGGAGCCACACACATGTGCAGACAGAGTGGTGAAAGAGGAAAAAGTCAGAACAGACCTACAGGCTACACCAATTGCAGGAGCTAGAGATTTGTTTACTGACGGTTGTTGCTTCAGGCATGAGACAGATGGACTCAAGGCAGCTTATGCAGTAGTGGAAGATAAAGATGGACTACTGGTAACACAGAAAGCAGAAAGACTGGAGGGACAGCAGTCAGCACAAAGAGCAGAGGTGGTAGCAGTGATTGAGGCACTCAAGCTAGGGAAAGGACAGGAAGTGAACATCTACACAGACTCAGCATATGCAGCAGGAGCAGTACATGTTGAATTAGGGCAATGGATGAGAATAGGCTTTTTGACCGCAGATAATAAACCCATCAGGCATGAGGCTGAGATGAAAGAGCTAGCTGAAGCATTGCTACTCCCAAAGAAAGTTGCTGTAATAAAGTGTAAGGGATATAACACAGGGACAGATAAGGTGACCAAAGGAAATAACGCAGCTGACCAAGTAGCAAAGCAGACTGCAGGGTACCTGGACAAGATGATACTCATGTGTTCAGAGACTGAAATGCAACCTACAACAAACATAGATGGACTGATCAAACTACAAAGCAGAGCGTCTCCTCAAGAGAAAACTCTGTGGAAAGCGAGAGGTGCCACACAGATGGACGGACTTTGGAGGGGACCAGATGGTAGACCTATCCTACCCCCAGGATTGAGACAGACAGCTATGGAAGAAGCACACGGGGTGGGACATGTAGGTGTAGCACAAATGCTAAGAAATCTTGACCATTGGTGGCACCCTTTTCTTAAAGACATGGCACAACATCTGACTAAGACCTGTGAACAATGTACCAAGTTTAACACCAGACCCACCATTAAACCAGAACTAGGAAAGTATCCACTGGAAGTAAAACCAGGAAAAGAGATTATCATAGACTATACAGATATGATAGACTCAGTCAGAGGGTACAGATATGTATTGATGTGTATAGATGCATACACAGGATGGCCAGAAGCCTGGCCCACAAAGAAAGAAGATGGTAAATCAGTAATAAAATTCCTGGTAAATCAATACATCCCAAGGTATGGATTCCCAGAAAAAATTAGATTAGATAACGGTACTCATTTCAAGAATCAAGACCTCCAACAGGTGGAGGCAATGTTGGGGCTAAAACACTCTTTTGGAACAGTGTATCATCCTCAATCACAGGGCAAGGTGGAAAGAATGAACCAAACGGTTAAAAACAAATTGGCTAAAATCTGTGCACAGACCAAAATGAATTGGCTGGATGCCCTACCTCTAGCTCTAATGTCAGTTAGGAGCTCAGTAAATCACTCCACAGGATTTACCCCACATGAGTTGCAAACAGGGAGAGCATTCCCCTGACCGCATTCCAAACTCCCTCTGGTTCAAAATGATGATCAGAATTTAACTGCTAAAGCTTATTTCCACGAGCTGCAAGGCTTGGTGTCTGTGTTTGCCAAACAGGTGAAGGACCGGCAGAACGCAGGAAAAGACACAACACTTCCAGAGGCAGAGTGGGTGCTGCTTCGTGTCATCAAAAGGAAGTGGTCAGAACCACGCTGGACCGGCCCATTTCAGGTGACTGAAAGAACAACCCACGCGGTACGCCTGAAAGGAAAAGGAGACACCTGGTTTCATTGGAACCAGTGTGCTGCAGCTGAGGAGCCACAACGCTCCTTGACCGACATCCAGAAGGATCTCCAAGAAAAGAGCACCGAGTCGGCTGACTCGGAGAAAGATCCTGCCGACAAAGGGGCAGAATAATCCCCTGGCAGCGATCCAAGGCTCCAGGGCAGTCTACCCCTGGAGTCTGAAGAAAGAAGAGCTCCAGCAGGGAGGTGAAATAGCGCTCCTCTCCTACATGTAGTGTGCCAAGCTACCACCTCAAGAAAGAAGACATCTCAGTAGACTGGATGAGTACAGCAGGTTTGCATCTGTGCATTACCTGCTGGTTACTCATTCTTGTGGTGTTTATGTGGGCCATGTCTAGGATGAATTGGACATAAGATATGTAGACTCAGAAATGTAATTAATAATCTTGAGAGATCTCTCACGACCTCAGAAGGAACAATTATATCGTTTGATTTTTATTGAACTCCTAAAGGAGTTCAAAAGGGGGAATTGTGGAGAAATACAATGAAATCATTTAGTATATGCTATATTAATCATGTACTCACGAGTGTAACAATATAGCAGTTGTGTGCAACCTATAAACTGCAGACTATCTTTAGGGCTAATCAGGATGACCTTTCTATCACCCTTGACCAGGTCAAGAGTGGAAAGAGGGAGTCTTAGGTAAATCATGTTAACGAGAGGTATCTGCTAGGACTTTCTCTCAACTTTGAAAACAACCATGTTAATCATGATGTAAGTATGTAAGGATGTATGACGCTTACATGTAAGACGGCCCACTGATGTGTGTTAATAAAAACAAGCCTAATGTGTAAACGGGCAGAACTCAGCGGGGTCCATGGTAAACAGACTGCGGAGTCTGAGCTGGGTTCTCCCTTTGCAAAGGTGAACACAAAGACTGGGTCTTGTGTTTTATTTTCCTCACATAGTTTGCTCTATCTCACAGCAGCTTGATCACAGGATCCGGGGTGGTAAGTTGGACCACAACAATCCCTACAGAAATGAATTATATCCCTAAGTATTGGGTGAGCGAATCGTTCTTATTCCCACCAGCTGCTTTTCCACCAGACCCCAGGCCTCTAGTCCCTCACTCTCTTCAGTGTTCTCTTGTGGCTGATAGAAGCTAGAGCCAGACAGGCTGGTATTCAGAGAAAGAAAATTGAGAAAACAGAGGAAAATATAAGTGAATAGAAAGACGCTCAACAGAGCAGTGAAAAACAAACTAACGTATATCCTGTCTTGTTTTCTGCCCGAGACCCTCAGGGTGATGACGAGTACGTGCCATATGGGCTCCGTCCGGATCCTTCGCCTTATCCCGTGCCTCAGCCTTGTCTTCCTCCGCCTGCACCATCAACTGTTCCACCGCCTCACGTCCATTCACCCTACAACCCCTTCCAGAGGGTTAAGGCCACTCCACGAAAGAGAGAGATGGCCCTCCGTTGACAATCTCATAAAGAGATGAAGCGGTACAGTATAAATGTATTTTTGTGTTATGATACTAACACTGGTGAACTTTTCTTCCGATACAACCAAGGAAGGGGGAGAGGACATGGAGGTGGTGAGAACAGAAGAATGGACAACAATGTGTGTTACAATTGTGGAAGATTTGGACACTACGCGAGAGACTGCAGAGCTCCAAAGAGGAGAGGGAGGAGGGGTGGATGGAGAGCGGGAGGAGGCGAAGGAGCGGAGCCCTGGCAGGACAGGAGAGAAAAGGATCGCACCGCATGACTAACTCCAGAAGCAGGTTATGCAGACACACACATGCACACACGTAGAGGTAGATGGGATTCTATCGTTACAGACAGCTGAGATTTTATTATCACAGGAAGGAACTAAACCATGGATAAAACTAGAAGTGCAAGGCAAAATAATAACTTTCTTGTGTGATACAGGAGCCTGTAGAACAGTTGTGCGAGGTAGCAAAAAAGGAACAAATTTTCCTTTGCAGCTAAATAGTGGTTTGAGAGTTAGGTTGGCCACAGGGCATGTAACTACTGAACCGTTGACGAAACCACGAAAAATAAGTGATCCTAAAACAAAGAAAAATATACTGGCTTCAGTGGCGTCATCACAACTGTGTCCTGTTAACCTCTTAGAAAGGGATCTGATGACGAAACTAGGAATAGTGGTGGTACTGGACAAAAATGGTCTTGGTATTAAAGCGTGCCAATTTTAACTTTATTTTCTCAACATTTTGAACTTTTTCCCTCAGAAATCTGACGTTTTCCCCCAGAATTTTGACCTTTTTTTTTTCAAAATTTTGACACCACCCCTCCTTAGAAATTGACGTTTTTCCCCCAGAATTTTGACTTTTTTTTTTTTTTTTTTTCACAATTTTGACACTACCCCCCCTTAGAAATTTTGATGTTTTTCCTGAGAATTTTGATTTTTTGTTTCAGAAGTCTCACGCAATTTTAACTTTATTTTGTCAACATTTTGAACTTTTTCACTCAGGAATCTCACATTGTTCACCCAGAATTGGCCTCTTTTTTCTAGAATTTTGACTTTTTTTTTTTTTCAAAATTTTGACACCACCCCCCCTTAGAAATTTTGACATTTTTCCTGAGAATTTTGATTTTTTGTTTCAGAAGTCTCACGCAATTTTAACTTTATTTTGTCAACATTTTGAACTTTTTCACTCAGGAATCTCACATTGTTCACCCAGAATTGGCCTCTTTTTTCTAGAATTTTGACTTTTTTTTTTTTTCAAAATTTTGACACCACCCCCCCTTAGAAATTTTGACATTTTTCCTGAGAATTTAGATTTTTTGTTTCAGAAGTCTCACGCAATTTTAACTTTATTTTGTCAACATTTTGAACGATTTCCCTCAGAAATCTGACGTTTTTCCCCCAGAATTTTTACTTTTTTTTTTTCAAAATTTTGACACCACCCCCCCTTAGAAATTTTGTTGTTTTTCTTGGGAATTTTGATGTTTTGTTCCAGAAGTCTCACGCAATTTTAACTTTATTTTCTCAACATTTTGAACAATTTCCCTCAGAAATCTGACGTTTTTCCCCCAGAATTTTGACTTTTTTTTTTTTCAAAATTTTGACACCACCCCCCTTAGAAATTTTGACATTTTTCCTGAGAATTTAGATTTTTTGTTTCAGAAGTCTCACGCAATTTTAACTTTATTTTGTCAACATTTTGAACTTTTTCCCTCAGGAATCTCAAGTTTTTCCCCCAGAATTGGCCTCTTTTTTCTAGAATTTTGACTTTTTTTTTTTTTTTTCAAAATTTTGACACCACCCCCCCTTAGAAATTTTGACATTTTTCCTGAGAATTTTGATTTTTTGTTTCAGAAGTCTCACGCAATTTTAACTTTATTTTCTCAACATTTTGAACAATTTCCCTCAGAAATCTGACGTTTTTCCCCCAGAATTTTGACTTTTTTTTTTCAAAATTTTGACACCACCCCCCCTTAGAAATTTTGACATTTTTCCTGAGAATTTTGATTTTTTGTTTCAGAAGTCTCACGCAATTTTAACTTTATTTTCTCAACATTTTGAACAATTTCCCTCAGAAGTCTGACGTTTTTCCCCCAGAATTTTAATTTTTTTTTTTTCAAAATTTTGACACCCCCCCCCCCCCTTAGAAATTTTATCGTTTTTCCTGAGAAGTTTGATTTTTTGTTTCAGAAGTCTCACGCAATTTTAACTTTATTTTCTCAACAGTTTTAACAATTTCCCTCAGAAATCTGACGTTTTTCCCCCAGATTTTTGACTTTTTTTTTTTCAAAATTTTGACACCACCCCCCTTAGAAATTTTGACATTTTTCCTGAGAATTTTGATTTTTTGTTTCAGAAGTCTCACGCAATTTT